>VZSZ01011678.1:0-83740 GCA_013398815.1 Ibidorhyncha struthersii
CCCTGCTCAGCCATGCAGGTCTCCTTCTTCCCTTGCCTGAACAACATGCCTCGGACTGTCTAGGTAAATTATGTGATTTTTTTTTTTTTTTTAGATTGACAAGAACAATATTCCTGACAGATTTCTAAGATTTGTCTCTCTCTGGCTGAAACTGACGTTTAAGCACATATTTTATTGTTTTGTTTAGCAATGTCCTCTTTTGATTTTGAATAGTGCCAAGAATCAACAAGAAAGACAAAAGCAAGAGAATTAACCAGCCTTTTTGAAACATAAGACTAAAGAAAAGGACAGAAATAAAGACTGTAAAGTGAAGAGAGTCTTATTTACCTCACTAATGATGAATTTCTCGAGAAAAATCAGGAATTATTTAAGTATGTTTGTTGTAAATTGAAACACAGAGTCAAAATTTCTAAAAAAGTAAAACAACCAAAACTTAAAAATTGTTTTAAGAAAGTAAAATAAATTTAGGGTTTTGTTATTTTCAGGAAAAGAAACTGACACAGGCTGCCTGATGCATAGAGACTCTATAGCTAGCTTATACAAAGTCCTCTGGAGTTAGAGAATTTCCCTACATAATGGAAATAACCTAGAAATCAGACAGCCCTGCATTTGAATAATTCCCCTGCATGATAGTTCGAAACTGATGACAACTTGAAATACTAGGATACCTAGAATGACCTTTGAAAATTCATTCCTTACAAGATAAACAGGTGGCGTATAAATCTTGTTATTTTGGAAAACATTAGTTTAAATCAATGCTTCAATAAAACATTGTTTTTATAGTGAATCCTTAGTTTCCAATGAAAATACACAGCATAACATTCCAGAAAAGCTCTCTGGCTGTAACAGAAACTGCTCTATTTCCTCCCATGTTTTCAAATTCCAAAGTAAGATGCAGAAAAGAGAAAAAAAATACCTAAAGTATGATGAAAACTATTTAATAGTCTTCTAGGAGAACATATATCTGTATTTAGGAGAGAAAATGCCAGCTGTGTTGGTTTAAAAATTAGCACAACTCTCATGGTAACACATACAAAAGGTCTGCCGTGAAAATGGAGTTGGCATTTCTGGGCTTCTTCTATGTTTACACACGGTACCTCCAGGCATACTTGTGCATGATACTTTCTTGAGATGAAGCCTTAGCAAATATGTCATTTGCCCAATTTAGAACTAAAGATCTGTAGGAAAGATCTGTACAGAATTAGAATTTCCAGTGTATTGCATCACCCCCAAGACTACGCTTTGCTTCTCTCCCTTCTCAAACACTCTCTAACATGTGGTGTTCAAAAGGCGGAGGGAGGCCTTATTAATCAGTG
This sequence comes from Ibidorhyncha struthersii, assembly GCA_013398815.1. Classification (NCBI taxonomy): domain Eukaryota; kingdom Metazoa; phylum Chordata; class Aves; order Charadriiformes; family Charadriidae; genus Ibidorhyncha; species Ibidorhyncha struthersii. The sequence continues at coordinate 1,317 of VZSZ01011678.1, forward strand.
GCAAGGTACATTAAAGAAAACTGTCTAAGCCCCTAAATAACTTGTTTATACAAATGATCTGCTCCACTGTAAGTGATGAGGTCAAGAATTCCATTTGTTGTGGTGTGCCATTTTATTGATGCGGCAGGATGCATCAGCAATTGTAATTTTGTCACGGTCCGCTTTCTGTTCCTCCAAAGAATAATCCTTCTTGGACTGTCAGATACATCGAATATCTTAGTGCATGTTGCATGTTTGATAGAGCACTGCCTTGGTCATTAATCATGCATGGAGTTAAATTTCCTCCGTCAATACAGTAATTCTGCAAGGACAAGAATGTGTTATCAATTTTTATTGAAGAAATGGCAACAAAAAAGTGGGTCAGTGTGAGGTTGCTTTAAAGCAGTTTCTTAAAATTAAAATTATACTGACTAGACAAATTTCATAATATGGTTTAACTTTAAAATATTTTCCATATCCATACTAAGTCTCAAGGATTCACTCTATTTTTTTTCCAAAGTGCACCCCTTTCTTGGAGTGTAATATCACTTCAGGAAGAAAAAAGGATATTTTAAACAGTATCCTACGACAAGATCATTGACTATGGCAATAAAATAAAAAGTCTCCAGGGTCTTGCAGGTTTTGGAAAATATTTTAGAAAAACAGCTATTTTGTCAAGGACACTTATAAATCCCCCAAACATTCAATAGTCATTCAGATTGTCAAACAGATGCAAATACTAAAATAAAGCAATATGAAATATGTCAGTCATTTCAACTTTACATTCCTGTATTCATTTAGTGTAAGAGTCAAAAAGGTTATGAAAAATCAAATCACCTTCAGTGACATCTGAATTCAACTTATAGAATTATGGATGATCAGTATTAACACAAAAAGATTTCTGAGGGAAGAGACCTCTTTGATCTAGCAGACATAAGTATAATGAGATGCTATGGCTGGAAGCTGAAGTTAGACATATTCAGAACAGAAAAAAGGAAACATTTTTAACAATGAATGTAATTAACCATTGGAACATTACACTTAGGAGCACAGTGGATTTTTCATCACTTGACATTTTGGAATCAGTCATTTTCTAGAAGAAACACATTAGTACACTTACAAGTTGTTATGAACTTAACACAGGAATCAACCTGGTGGGGGGAAAACTAGGCAGATGCGGAGTATCTGTTAGAATTCTGTTCATAGATACAGTATCCTGTTACTAATCAAATATATTTGTTTTTTTCCTTGTATAATCTGCTTATTATAATGATGATAAAAACTCACTTTTTTTTTCTTTTCTCTCTATAATTAATACAGCAACAGAAGAAGGTTAATTCTGTTGAAGATATTTCATCATCAGTACTTAAATTAAGGAACTGTGGTAAGCGATGCAGTTATCTGTAGAAGCACTGTTCCATGATACCAAAAATAGCAACTGACATTTAGTACTGGTGATGATGATCACCCACATTAGGAGGGTCCATACTGGGGCTGGTGCATTTTAACAACTTTCTCAGGGACATGGACATTTAAATTGAGTGCACCCTCAGCATGTTTGCCAACAACACCAAGCTGTGTGGTGTGATCAACATGCTGGAGGGAAGGGATGCCATCCAGAGGGACCTGGACAGGCTTGAAATAAGGGCTCATGCAAACCTCATGAAATTCAAAAAGACCAAGTACAAGGTTCTGCACCTGGGTCAGAGCAATCCCAAGCACAGATAGAGGCTGGGTGGAGAATGGGTTGAGAGCAGTGCTGAGGAGAAGGGCTTAGGGGTATTGGTTGATGATAAGCTCAACATGTGCTGCCAATGTACGCTTGCAGCCCAGAAATCCAATCATATCCCGGGCTTCCTCAAAAGAAGCATGGCCAGCAGACTGAGGGAGGTTATTCTGCCCCTCTACTCCACTCTTGTAAGACCCCACCTGGAGTACTGCATTCAGCTCTGGAGTCCTCAGCACAGCAAAAGCATGGACCTGTTGGAGTGGTTCCAGAGGAGGGCCACAAAAATGATCAGAGGGATGGAACACCTCTCCTGTGAAGACAGGTTGAGAGAGTTGGGGTTGTTCAGCCTGGAGAAGAGGTGGCTCCGGGAGACCTTATAGCAGTCTTCCAGTACTTAAAGGGGGCCTACAGGAAAGATGGGGAGGGATCCTTTATCAGGGAATGTAGTGATAGGACGAGAGGTAACGGTTTTAAACTGAAAGAGCGTAGATTTAGATTATATATTAGGAAGAAATTCTTTATTGCGAGGGTGGTGAGACACCGGAAGAGGTTGCCCAGAGAAGCTGTGGAGGCCCCATCCCTGGAAGTGTTCAAGGCCAGGCTGGATGGGGCTTTGAGCAATCCGGTCTAGTGGGAGGTACCTTAGAGCATGTATTTTTTGTTTCCAGTAGGGAGTAACTAGCTTGTAGGATACATTTGGGAGGTAGGGACATCAGCAAATATGTTAAACATCATCTGCAGTAATTAAAATTAAGGAGTGTGCATATCGTTCCAGCAAAATCACTTTGAAAAATTGGGTGGTTTTTCTCAAAGAATGGTTAACTGGTAAATTCTTTGCCTCTGAAGACCCTCTGTTCATCTTCCTGTAGAATATTTGAATAATCTCAGCATGCAACATTTTCATTTGCAGTTTGTGAAGTTATGCACAGAAGAAAATTCATGTGAAACAAATACAATATTTATTTTGATGTTTATCCTTTCTTACATTCTCTTCTTTTGCACTGAGATACTGGCCAATGCTAAAGAAATCCCACATTTTCCATCAAAAAAAGGACAACTTAACCCTACCGCTAGTAGTAGTCAAACAATACATTATGCTTTATTTAGTTGCATATGTGATAAGAGATTCATGTGTCACTGAGAAATAGAACTTGCCAATATTCCCTAAACATGACAAGACAAGAAACAGATTAGGATCAGATGTTGAACTGCTTATTTGGGAAAGGATTTTTTGTTTTGCTTTGTTTCTTAGTTGCCCCTGTAAACTATTATTGAACCAGAAGTTGTACATGAGAGGGACACAGGATTGAACTGATTTCTCTTTACATATTTCAGTTAATGTTTCTTTGAGTGGGAAAAATCTGAGTCTGCCAATCCCAGGGCTGAGCATGATTAGATTGATGCCTTTATTCTTTGAGCTAGCAAGTGACCTTAATTCACACATTCTATTTATTTTAATAAATTTTATTATTTACTGCACTGACTCACTATAGTAGTATTTAAATATTTATGAAAGAAGCCTTTACATACATACCACTGATGTTTATCCTTGAGCTGCTGCCAGAGAAGGAGCAGTGTATGGCTTGAACAATGAGTTCGGATTATGCAGTACTTACTGCTTTTCTGTTTTATCTCTTTCATACAATAGACAGAAGCTTTCATCTTTTATAAAGTACAATACTGTTTTCTCCACATGATAGTATTACTACCTTACTAGTTTTTTTTCCTAACCCACCCTGTCATTTCTGATTTTGAATCTTCCTTTATGCATCTACACATCTTTTTGTGTTAATAGAACACAAATATTTTACTATTTTCGTGACGTCCCATGTTCTACTATTTTAAGAATGTCACACTCCATTTAAGTGTCAGAATGAAGACATCTAGTGTAATCTCCCTTTTTTGTCTGTATAATTCCGTCTTGCAAGGAGCCTTTTGCAAACTACTGTTCTTGAGAATATTGTAGATGAAAACAGCGCACCTATGGCATTATAAAGAAATGAAACTTGCAGTGGATGAATAGCTGGGGAAGTGAGATATTAGAAAGAAAGAGAAGTAATTTAACTACAGTGAAGCAGTCTACAAGCTCACAGCTGAAATGTGGGGCAATGAATTAAAAATGAGTAATATGTATTTCTTCTAAGTGAGCTAAATTCTGGTTAGAGTTACTAGGTTGACAGTTCTGAAGAAGTAAGTTCTATGTGAAAAGGATGCTAGGACTAGAGAACTGCAAGTTTTTCTCCATCACTGGGTATTCGATCTGGTCTAGGGAGGTAAGGGCAAAGTATGCAGCTAGTTTTCTGCATGCATTCAGCCTTTCTTTTGGTGATTTGGATCTATCAGACATTGATCAGGAATGATAAATTAATTTCATGTAGTCACCTTCAGGTTGTAATTGGTGATGGTTATTTGCATCCTACTTCACAAATTTGTATCTCCTAAGTTATGCTAAACCTTTGTTCAGGTACACAGAAACAGGAACAAAATGAGTAACAACAACAACAACAATAATAATATATGACTTTGTCTAGGAGGACCTTTGGGGAATACCATCTCAGTGTGATAAAAATGTGTGGGGATTATGTTAGAAAACCAAAGTTTTAACTTTACCCATTAACTTTATTTACCAGAGTTGTGTAAGACATTTCAAAGGAATCTATTGATAATACCTCAAGCTTTAACATTTCACCATAAAAAGGTAAAAATGCCTGATATACTAAAATAACTTTCTGTCTATGAAAACCAGAAGCATAGTAAAGTAGTGCTAATAACCACATGAAGGTACCTATATTTTTACAGGTTGAAACTGTGGGTAATTATTTCACTAAATTTAAAAAATGGGGGATAATATTATTCAACACAGCAAAATTTGCCACTGTGAAAACTGCATGTAAAACCCACAAATATATTGTACAAAATTTCCCGGAAAATAGTATTCTGTCTTGTTGGAATGTGTTTGTATTTTCACATAACCCATCAGGACTGATGTTGATAGAAATACTGTTTTGGGAACAGTATTATTCAGACACTTTCTTTCGAAGGGAAATGGAAGAGAATGTATTAAAGGGTTGATAGAAATAAACTGAGGATTTGTAGGAGGACATTGAACAAAGCAGGCTTTATAGAGTGGAATTAGAAATTCTGTGTATGTTTAAAGACTGCAGACAGAAATTATCAACGAGTTCACCCCTTGATAAATAGAAAAGTTTTGAGATTCATGTAATAGTAAAAATAATTAGATTTTTCACAAATATCTTGGGTGTGACTGATTTTTGGTGCCAAACTAAAATGGTCTCAGGGATGAGGAGAGACAGGTCCTTTTTTCCTCCCTGGTACATTGGTCTTTTTCAGTGTAATTTAAACCATCTTAATGTTGACAATCTGAGTATGCGTATTAGAAACATTTCAGTCAGCAATGGATGGGCCAATAAATTCTTATATGAGACCTAAAAAAATAATATTTATCTTAGACCTCCTGGACCACAGCTCTGTATAGTTGATTATTCTACTGACAAAAACATAAAATAGACAACCTGAAGAATCACATATAAAGCTAAAATTTTGCCCTTATCTCCAGGGAACTAGATTGTCTCGAACAATGTATTTGCTATTCTCTCTTTCTAAAACACTGGCCCTGAATGATACTGGTATTCAACCTATATAGTGGATGTTATCCTATTCCTCCTATCCACAGCTTTATACTTTCTACCCTTCTGACCCTGGGGGCAGATGATATGCAGTATAAACTGAGATAAAAATTTTACTTTCTTTAAATTTTGCCCCTCTTTTCCCTCAGAAAACAAAAGCTATTCCTTAGATATTTTCTAATTATTACAAGCAGGTAGGTAACAAAGTCCTGATAATTAACAAAGTCTTTGCTTCATGAAAGAAAAGTGATTGCATAAGGATACAATAAACATGTAATAAATTGTGCAGCAAAAGACCAACACCAAAATTCATGGCTTAGACGTTAGTAGGATACTTATTTTATAAAGCTTAAAGCAAATGGCTCCTTTACTTTATTTGAATTACAAAAGAGCAATAATCTTTCAGTGAGAAATGGCATAACCCTGCAGTTTGCAAATATCAATTAGTGGAATTATAAGCTATTGTTCATTTTTATTAATTCTGTTTTACTCTTTCCTTCTGTTTTGGTAGGAAAAAGAATCAATTTAACAATGCAAATTAATTCTACATTTACATAAAATCATTCACCAACATGATTTTTAATCCTGGAATTAAACATATATTGCAGTTAGGAATAGCAGGAAACGCATTTCTGTGTGTAAATAGTACTGTATAAATTGGTAACTACTTTATGAGTCAAAATAATCAAAAGTAATAAACTGACACTAAAAGGTCTACACAGCAGAACTATATTTGATACTTCCTATCCTTGTATAACTTCCATCACCATGCAGTGGTTTGAGATAATTGCTCTTCATTCTACAGGTGGAGTCATTTATTACAGTTAGAAGAAAAAAAGTTATCTAGAAAAAAATATAATTTCCGTCATCCCAAATAAAACAAAGTCAAGGTTTCCCCATTTAACTTAGTCACTTTCTGGTTTCTTCTGAGCCACTAAGTGTTTTTTGCAGCCAATAGCCTGCAGACTTCATCACAGAGGCTGCTTTTCTGCCTGTTAGCCATTGGGAAGAGAGGAGTGATAATGGTGCATCCCTGCATGTCATCCTGGGATATTCTTAGGACATACAAAGCGTGATGTGCCCAGGCACCCAGGAGTTGAGAAACACTTCTTGGTCTCCAGTGTAGGTATGCCCTTATTAGAGGAGCAGTTGAGAAGTGAGGTGTACATTTTAAGATTATTAGCAAAAAAAAAAAAGAAGAAACAAGAAATTAAGTCCCCTACAGCTGAACAAAATGTGTCTCCTCAGTGATATTTCTGAAGGAAATTATTAATAATAAAACACAGAGTGTTAGGTTAGTTCAGTGTAGAAACAAGGAGAAAGTCTTTTAAAAAAATTGTATACATAATCATTTGGGTTAACCTTGGTAGGTAGCTAAATTGAAATTAGTCTTAGAGTTTGTGGAATTTATCATTTGAAATGTTTCTATTTACAAACAAATCATGTTTTAGATAATCTAAAAGCAATTTAAAGGCTACAGGCAGGAATGTGCTGAATTGGACATGCTTTAGCCTGTGGCATCCACAAACTTAATCATAAAGTTTTCTTCTGACTTGAAATATTTGCTTCTTCGGGTTTTTTTTATTAGTTTGTTTAGTTCCTCTAATTAAACGAATGTAGTGTAACCATAAGCAAAAATCACACTGTATACTGCAGGCCTACTTGTCTTTACTAATATAAACACACATTTGTAACATAAACTAGTTCAAAAGTATATTTATTCATACTTCTGTACCCACATTGGTGTAAATGCGCAAGAGTCAGGAATACCACTTTACCTTCAGGAAGGACAGGAGGAAATATCCTCCAGCCATCACACATGGGCTCAATCAAAACATGCCCCATTGAAACTAGAATGTGTAAAGCATGTAAAACTTAGAGTGCCACTCACTTTCAACAGTTTGCCTAACAATTAAGAATGTATTTGTCAAAAAGTGTTAAGAATGTTAAGAAAGTAAGACCTCAGCTTCTTGTATGCAAAGCCTATTCTATACATTGCCGTGGTTTATTGACTAGAAGCATGACAGTGATAGATTTTGAGCTCTCTGGTGGTATTGTGGGATGAATCTGAAAAAAAAAAAAAAAAGAATATAGCATGGGTTAATTAGAAAAGTGGAGGGGCCTTGGAATATGTTACCATACGTTAGGCAATATCTCCTTCAGACAACTTTACTCTCAAATGTAGTGACAAAGGGAAAGAATGGCTAAAGCCTGGAAGCTGAGCTCTTTTTCTCTTTATGGTTGGTAAGAAATGCCATCAACTGTACAGGAAATCCTATGAAGCAAGGGATTTTTAAGCAAGATTTTCATCATCAGAAATCATTGTTACTTGGGCTACCATAGTGAAAAGTGTAACTGCAGAAGCAACTGTTCCAGAAAAGAATAAGTTGCTCTAAAGACAAGAACCAAGCCTTACAATATCCCCATCATATGCAGGTTTATCATCTACACATAAATATCCTACAGGGAAGCGCTGAGTGATCTCAGTCTGATCACGTTTTACAGATATGCACCATATGGATGAAGGGGAAATGTCTACATTGACAATAGAAACCACTGAACAAACAAAATGTTATCTCTGGGGCCCAAAGATAGACAAATTTACATAAGAAATGAGTTGCACATTTTAAGAAGAAGGTTAATTAACCATTTCAAAAGTTTATCTAAGAACACAATCAGTTCCATCAGCTAATGCCTCCAAATCAAGATTAGAAGCCTTTTTAAGTGATATCAGCCAGTGTAACCAGAAGTTTTTAGAGAATTAATATAGGCATCACTGAATAAAATGTTATGAGCAGAGCATTCTGGCTTTAGAGTCTATAAATATAAGAAAAAAAGGCTTAACAATAGTGGATGATTTGTCAAATGAGACTCCCACTGGTATGGAAAATGACCCAAAAGATAATTGCAAGCATAAAATATTATGTAGCTCTTGCCAAATATTTGCCTAAGTGGTGTCTCTGCTTTGGAAAGACTGACATTAACATCTCCTCACTCTGCTGTCTTTTACAATTCATAAATAAGTATGCATATCTGAATGCATATCTGAATATGCTCAGACAGAATGAGTGGGCTGTAGCTTTTCATGTTCGCCTAACTCTAACTATGATTAATGATATAAGTGAATCTGAGAAGGTTTGAAGGTTTACAGATGTAAGCATGCAAAAACTTTTGAGCATAGTTGAACCTTTCCATAACTATCTGATCCATAAACTGGGTTGGAAACATGATAAACAAGCTATCCCATGAGACCTTCAGATTTCCATTTCCTAATATATTTTGTCATGCCCTATTTAATATGATTTTCATGCTTAATATTCAAAATATTTTTTCATTTATTTTCTTTTTGAACTTAGTACTCCTAGTGAGCACTTTTTTCTGATATATACTAACAGACTAGTGTATTTGGACCTGGAAACTGCATTCCTCCCCCTGGTATTATTACAGATGTATGACAAAGCTATATATATGTCATCTAAGTCTCAGAGCACCATCTATTCTGGTTTCTTGAACCTATCTTTGCTCCTGAAAGAAAGTAAAATTAAGATTGCTAGAAGTGCTATGTACAAAGAAAGCAAAGAAACTGGCACGCTCAATTGTCTTAGCTGTACAATGTGTGTGAGCATTCAGCAACTCATATAGCAGCACTTTGGCTTTGGGATCAAGTTCAAAGCTGCTTTTATATTCTTAGGGATCTAAATGCTTGTTTCAGCCTGCCTCAAACTTTGGTTATGCTACCAATTTTCTCTGTGGTCCACCCTGACATCTTCCACATTTCTCAGCATTGTTCAGGCTTCCTGGTTCCTCTACTTCACACTACCCTGGAAGAGCTTACCCAAATTCTTTTCATAGCTTTTCAAGCTATTCAAGTTATTATATCATCCAGTCAGATTCCCATATACTACAGACCATTTAATGTCATTGAATTATCTTTTGACTGGCAGCAGTCACTCTTTATTCCATACACTTGTACAATTTTGAGGATTTCAGGAGACTGAAAAGTTTTTGTAGTTTGCTGCAATTATTTTCCATGTTAAGGATTTGTGCTTTGTTTTGAATTTGTATTAATCTATTTCCAAATTCCAACCATTATATCTGATTAGAGTAAAGGTCCTTTAATACTTGGCATTTCCTTCAGTGAGAGTATTTATGTGCTCTAATGAAGTCACCTCTCAATCTCCTTGTGATAAACCAAACATTTATCACTCTATGGCATTTCTTGAGTCTTCAAAACCCTTTATTTGTGCCTCCTGTCTGCATATTTTTCATCTTTTTAATATCCTACTAAAATTACTGAGCACTCACTGAGTACACATTATTCCAATACTGGGCTCACAGATGCTACATGCAAAGCTACTGTTAACTTTCATTTTTAAGGAACTAATCCCTGCTTTGTACATCAGGAATCACAGTCACATTATTGCATAAAAAGCTTGATTTTCTTGACTACTATAACTCTTAAATCCTTATACCTCCTTATAAATTTTCAGCACACAGTCTCCCATTCTGCGTGACTGACATTCATTGTTCCTTGATCTCTAATGCTTTATTCAGCTGTGCTGATATATACTTTGTTTGAGAGAACCAAAGTTACCAAGTAAAACAAACTTCTTCGTGTGATCGGTGCACCCCCTTTTTATTTAATATAATACAAATCTTGGGTCATCTCCAAATTCTGTCAGGAGTAATTTCAGATCTGGCTCCAGGTGACTGATCAAAATATTCCATATCATATGGGAGTATTCACCACCTCAGTGTTTCCTTTCACCTCAATCTTTTTGACTATGAATTTAACCTGGAAGACCTTTGGGAGTTCTTTACTCTGGCAGGATAATAGCACAAGGAGTTAAACATTTGTGAGGTCTCTGATAACACCACAATGATTGGTAACATCATATTTGCGTTTTTATACAGACTAAGAAGAATTTGGCCCTTTCCACATAGCACTTATCTCACAAACCAAAACAATCAAGATCCCTCCTGGATGAATAAAGCTGGAAGTTACACATGAGAGCAATAAATACGTATAAGCACATTGGCTTCACCATTGCAACCTCGGAAAGTGTGGGAGAGAAGGCTGCGTTATCAGCAGCTGACAACAGGTGGAATCATGACATAAGTCTGCTTCTTCTGAATTAAATTTAGTCGCATTAAAGGTTGATCTAATGCTGTGTCATTGCAGTCATGAGGAAAATTTCAGGCCTGATACAGATTTTTTTTTGTTTTTGTTCCATAATTTTATCATTTACACCTCAGCCATCAGAATGCACAAATGACCTACAAATATGCAAGTCACAGAGAGCATCTGGCAGCTTTGTGCTCAAACACCCTTCACAGCATGCATCATTCTCAAAATCATATAGGCATACCTTAGGGCACTGCTGTTCGCACCAGCAGCTGCATCAATGTTTCTATAAGGAATACAGATTTTCATGGATTTTAGTTGGCTGTAAAACTTGCTTTCATACTGATGCAGAATGACTGTCATGAAGGGTTTGTAAAATTTATTTTAAAAGGAAAATAAAATTGGCAGATTTTAAAGAACAAGAGCACTAGCTGTACACAAATATTGATATCATATAAGTTCTTAAATGCAGTACACAGTACAAAGCCTGAGTTACAAGGCATTTTGTTGATTTGTTTCAAGACAGTAAATTATTCATATATTGTTATCAGCTGTTCTACAATCATGGAACAATTCTAAATTTGCTACAGCGGAGTGGTTCTCTTGACCGCCATGACGATAGTTTGTCCAGTAAAAGTAGGGGCCAGCACTCAGACTAGGACACCTGAATTTACCTCTGCAGGTAATTACAATACTGATTAGATGTGCTCTAGCTGTGAACTTTACAAAGCTTTAAGAGCTATCTGGTGAAGGTGTCTACTGAACAGTTCTTTATCTCAGCTCCATCAGCTACTATGGGAGCTTTGGGTTCAATTCTTTTACCAAAAGCATCTAATGTCATTTGAAACACTCTAGGACATCCTACATGGCCTGCAACTGCTGGTGAAGAGGACGCATGTTTTTCAGAGGTCACATGTCACACCTTCCAAACTTGTGGAGGTGCCACAGATCTACTACCATGTTTGAAATAGCTCCAGATGGCTGGTTTTCAGCAACTGACTCAAGACACTCACATATAGACAGCTACATTTAGATGTATCAGAATCTGCAAGCTGACTCCCACGCCAAATTTTCATGGTTCTCCTAAACCAGGAGAACTACTAAACTGTACAATGGTAAAAATAACAAGAACTTTGGCCTAATTCTGGTTGCAGCCTTATTTTGAAGTCAGAAAATGTTTCAGTATTCACTTTTCCCCACTGACTATTTGGAACAGGGGATATTCCAAATACAGACTGCTATTCATTGCTTAATCTTAATTAAGAAGCTTCACTTCACAGTGGCTGTGTGTCTGTACATTTTGTTCTGGTTGAAGTAACTAAAAAATTGTCACCAGTAGACAGAAAACACAATATATTTGCTTTCCTTAGATGAACCATCTTCCTGGAACATTTCTGAATAATCAAGTAGTCACAGCCTGTTATTGTGACTAGTAAGAAAGCTGAAGAGAACTTTCATTTAAAAATACCAGAGTTGTGATTAGCAGTTTTATGTGCGAGCCTTTTTTCTGGACTGCTGCACAGCTAGGATCTTCCCCAGAAATTCTTGATACAAATGGCCTGCAAAGTCACATGTGAATAAAGAGGTGACAGACAAGGTTACTTTGGAGAGTTGAAAGTAGCGTATTGCTCTTCCCTATATAAAATCACAGTTCAGCAAATCAGGCTATTGGGGTCTACAAGAAAAGTCTTTCTCCCTATTCTCTTCTCACTTGCCTTTCTATAAAAATCCTGCAAAACTTCACTGAAGTTAATGAAATGTCACCAAAGTAAAAGGAATCAATTTCAGGCCATTTATGTTGTCTCACATTTGATCTTTTTCTTGATGTTTTACTTGTCTTTGTCTTCCTTTCTTATTTCCCAGGAGAACAAAATAAGCAGGATCAGAGCCCAGTTCATCACTGGATTTTCATGCCAGTGCAAAGCCATTTATTTCAGTGCTTTATGCAGGTATGAAATTTGATTTATAATGTTTGGAGGTGCACATCCACAAAGTGATAAGTTACAAAGGAAGCATGTTAGAGAAAAGTTAATGAGCTGAGATTCATGATATTATTTTTCAACTTAAAGTCTATTAAGGATTTGGTTGTTATTAAATGTCTGATAGGTAACGTATCGGATTTAAGATTTCAGAATTGAAATATGGAAAGATCCTTAACTGTCATGACAACAGCAGATGAAGTATCAATAATTTCTGCTTTGAATCAATCTGAAATGATATTTCTTTCATTCCATGACAACGTGGATAACAAAGCAAAATGAAACATTCCAATAATGTACATTCCGTATTTCTGAGAATAAATATGATTTCTTTGATCAGCAACATGGAAATTGGCATATTTCATGTACAGAGTCATTAAAGTACTAAAGTAAGCAGTGATTTGCAATCAGAGAAGACTAGAACTTCAAATTAAAATTACAATATTGATACGATTCATTGCCTCTGTCCATTCTTTATGTTATTACTGGCAAGGTTCCATATCCTTTTGTTTTTGTATATGTACTTTTTGTTCATGTTTAGGTAATTTAAAATATAAGTTCAGCAATGTATTCCAGATACAATTTAGCTTTGATGTTTCTCAGATGCAAAACTCGTCTGAAGTGTTTTTGAATAAAATTCTTCCTAAAGTATGTACAAACAACATCACATCTACTGATGTTGGCTTTGCCAGTAGTTACTCTCAGCATTACTAGAATTGTACTCAGAGTAAAGTCATATTTAACCTAAGAAGGACAATCAAATTTATCCACAGCCATCACACATAGCTCTGATTAATTTATGGAAAAAAAAAAATCCTGTCAGATTGGGTTACTATTTTAATAACAATGTTTCAAAGAAAAACACTCTGGGTGGACAAAAGTTTGGAGGATGTATTCTGAACAGGTTTTACCTTCAGAATACAGTGTGGAGCATGGAGTTATAAAATATGAAGCTTTTAAGTATATCTATTTGGGTAGACTTTTGTTGAAGTGCTTTAGTCTGTATTTCTAAGGGAAAAGAGAGAAAGCAACATTTATAACTCTTATCTTTTCACAAAAGTATGCTTGAGTAATAGAGAAAAATCATTTGCAAAAAACCCCAAAGGATTTGGAGAAATTATCCAATGACATCTAGTATTCTGCCACTTCAAAAAGGTGAACTATTTAACATTCTGCAAATTAAAACTCTGTAGAAAACTTTCGTTGAATATCTCTATTAAAATGGAGTATATGTTTTCTTAAGCATTCAAAATATATTGAGCAAATTTAGCCTTTTTTTTTTCCCTTTACTTTAATTTATTCTGGCCCCAAAGCAACTTGACATTTAAACATGTGCATAACTTTAAATACATGCTTAGTCTCCTTGAAGACATGCTTGAGTACCTTACTAGACTGGGACCTATAGGCCTAGTCCAATTTCAAACTGTCTTTTCATTTATTTTAATGAGTATTAGATTGGATGCGGTATGAAATTATTTCACCATTGTCATCTTCCAGTATTTTACCCTGGGGACTGAGTGCAAATACTTGAGATTCAACATGTGTTGCTCATCACTTTCGATTAGAAAATATGCCATGTTTCCTACCTTCCTGTTCTTTGAATGGATGAACACAGAAGGACCTCCCACAGGATGCCTTCCTGTGCACATTTAAATCTCACCTTCTGCAGATGCTCATATGAGGTTTTGAGTTTAATTTGCTGTAAACAGTTGTGCCAGTAAAACTTTATTGTCTGGATGTGCGCAGAAAGTGAGCACAAAAGATGTGTGAGCATTTGAAACCCCTTACGGCTAAACGTTTCTTACATCTTTCACTGTGGCTGATGAACAGATGAAAGTTGACTAGAGGAACCAGCCAGAGAATTTAATTTTGTCAGTCACATTTTTCAATGGATTATTTGAAATGTCTCTAAATACTAGAGTGCTGAGAACTGTATGAAGGCCAATACGGAATAAAACCTTTCAAGAATATACCAGGGTTCTGTTCAGAGTGACAGCAGAGATGGCAGGCAGTGCCTCACACAAAGTAATTTATGAAAATAAATGACAGCTGATGGAAAACGTTTGAATATGCATTAAAGTTGGGAAAGTAGTAAGGTCATTTTCTGTTTAAACTCTCACATTGCACAGATGAGAATTGTTAAATAGTTGCCACATTCAACTTCAGTGGTTCAATTTCAGTGGTGAGAAAAGTGTTTGTGATGTGTTATAAGCATGCATGAGTTGTATGCTGAATGATTATATTTAATGATAAAACTTGTGAGTAAATACATTAAATGTTTTCAGGGGAAAAATCTTTCTCCAACACAGGATTATAACAGATAGAGTTTATATTTATCCCTACATGAAAACTTAATATATTACAAATTCTACAGAAATACTTACAAGCCAAAATAATAAATTCTCTTTACAGACGACCTCATAAATCGTGTGGTGAAGATGTTTATGACTACAAATGAAGGAAATTCCCTTCACATTTGAATAATTAGAAGCTGGAGAACAAGGGCATAGATGAGGAGAAAAGATGAAGATCTTTTTCCTGTGGAAATAATATCCTAAAAGCTGGGTTATCAATCCAACAGGACAGATTCCCTAATACAATAGCTTCCTTTTAAATTAGCTCCTGTAAATTAACCAGCTCAACTAAACATTGGCAGGATCTTATCACTGTAATGCACAATAAAGTCTACATTATTAAAATTCTACTAAAGAAAACTTAGTGTGAGATAAGGCAGACATGAATGATCATTTAACATCAATCCCGATGACAACCATTTCCACTTCTCTATTGAAATTCCCTTCTTCCTACATTTTCGTTTCCAAATACAATACAAACAACATGCTCTAATCAATCACACATACATCCACCATAATTTTTATACAAGGCCCTGTATCTCAGATACATAAGCCACTGAAGATAATTTGTCTTCCCTCTTGCTTTGCAGTGTCATTTAATGAAAGGAAAGCTTGGGAAAGCTAAGGTGGTACAGAAAAGTCGTAGGCAAGATATAGAGTATTAGGGACCATAAGTAGTTTCAGCACTGATTTTGCATTCAGAATTCATTTAGTGATGAATCACCGATGTTGGTAACAGTCAAACATAGTCCAGTCCAAAAGAGAGCTATGTTTGTCTGGCACAACATCACCTGAATGTCATTATATTGCTTCCAGACTAGGTCTAAATCAGAATGAGCCATCTTAATCATCTCTGCAAAGTGATTCCAAGTCCAGGTTTGTCTCATACGGTGTCAGCTTGGTGCTCATGGTACCAAATGCCCCTCCACCCCTAAGTGTAAGGAATAAGCTAGGCTTTTAGTCACCACATCTTTTTGTAGATGGTGGATGCTGGAGAAGTGGTGTCTGCATGGCACAGTTCAGAACACTTACGATGCGACTGCTCTGCTGACTGTCTTTGTGTTTGTAGAGACAGACTAGGATAGCGACGCTCCTAGTTTATTACGTGTTCAGGTAGGGTAGATGGTATAAAGACCTGTTCATAGATCCCCAGTATTTACTCTGAATGAGTGTCAAAATCTGCAATTATAGTTGCATTAAGCACTTGCACACGGCCTACTTTTCAGAGGGGAATTATCAGTAAGAGTAGTTAGCACTTAACATCTCCAAGAGTAAAAATACATCAGATCACATTGGCAAGTTGCCAAGAGATGTTTGAGTTTAGCTGTCTGAGCTTGGAATGGTGATTTTACCACCCACAACACCCCCACCCCCCAACTTCATTCTTCTACCATGAAATATGCATATGTGTAAAAGAACCTAAGTGCCTTCTCTCACTTCACCCTTAAACCTTCTAGTCGCTCTCATTTCAACAAGTCAACACAGTAAAATCTCCAATTTCTATAGAAAAATATAGATGAGAAATCTCATCAATATATGAGTTATTCCTAAAATGTATTTATTTAAATAATTTAACTGATCTCTAAGAAGGTTGGCATACTGGAGAAGAGAAAATGGATCTTTTACTAAAAATGAGGACCATTTTCTGAAATCTCCCACACAGATCAGCATAATGGTACCATTGAAAATTTTGGTTAGAACATGATGTGACAAAAATACGAGTTTCTTTGATTTTTTTCTCTTTTTCCCTGGAAAAAAATTATTTGACATAGCTACTGCATTGAATAATTTTCTAAATGAAGATAGCATTTCACTCAGTCTCCATCAGAAGATGCAACAGGAGATAGGTAAGCAGACTATAAAATTAGAAGGAAAGAAAATACAGCCAACTTCTTTATCACCATTCACAGTGACAATAGAAAAAGATGCTATGGAAAATATATGTAAAATTATTTGAAAATTAAACACTTATAACAATGGCTCTCAAAGAATCATTAAATCATAGAATCATAAAATGGTTTAGGTTGGAAGGGACCTTAAAGATCATCAAGTTCCAAACCCCCTGCCATAGGCAGGAACACCTTCCACTAGACCAGGTTACTCAAAGCCCCATCCAGCCTGGCCTTGAACACTTCCAGGGATGGGGTATCCACAACTTTCCTGGGCAAAGAAACAATAATTTAGAACTACAATGAAAAATAGGGAGGATAAAATGCAACCGTTACACATGCAAACAAGAAAAGGGGTTCAACCAACTCATGCAAATGCAAATCAAGACATTTTACATTTTGAAAAAGAGCAATACAACGCATCAGGAAGAATTTGTAGACAAGAACAGGTCCTGGGGACCTGATGAATTCCACCTGAAAAGCAATTCACTTATGTTAACCTCAAAAGAAATACTTTTCTTTTGAGTCATGGCTCTATCTGACTTCTCTGCATACAGAGCAGGTGTTGGTAGCCATGAACTTTTAAACCTACAATATCAAGAGAAAAAATCCCTGTGTAATATTCTGTGTATATCCATACGAACAAAAACTCTGCTACTAACAAAGCACGTGCTTTTACTAGTTGCAAGCATGTCCTAGGAGTTTAGGTCCCAGGAGATTAAATCTTACAGTTTAAGTTCTGTGATGCCACAATAAAACCAGAATCAAAAGTTTCTTATCACTAAGAAGAAGAACTTGGATAGGGCTGTTATATCTATATTGTAGCCAAACATTAGTTATAAGACTAGGGAACAAAGTGGCTGAATAAAACAAATCCCCAGGACATTTAAAATATTTACCTTTCAGTAATATGCTAGTTATTAATAAACCAACACACAGCCAGGAAAATTTCACATGTCAGAGTTCTCACTGAGTTTCTTTGCGACAAAAGATGGGATGATCACCTCTCTTATTAGCTAAAATGCCTTTAATACCAACAGAATTTGATGCATTTTGCATGTTTGAATAAACAACTGTTTTTATCTCCCCATGCCCTCCAAAATGAACAATGCTGTAAATCTCTTATCTGCTTCTGGGCTGACCAAGGCAAGTGCAGAAGGCAGCCTGACTGTGAGACTTAGGGGCAAGAAAATGCTTTCAGGAGAAAGAACAGAGGAAATAAAAAGAGACAGTTTCCAACAGCATGTAGGATGGCCAAAATACCCGCCTGCCCAGACCACAGGTATCCAAATCTTCTTCAGTGAACAGGTAAGACCTTATGTCCACATTGATTGTCTCTGACATATTCAAACTTTGGTCAATATATTATCATCACAGACTGTATATATACCTTAAATGACAAAAATCTGAATGCCACACTTGCATATATCCCTGTCTGCCAACTGTCTCTAAGATATATGCTTTCAGTGGCAGATATGTCAGTCCACTGGCATTTTGTTCCTGATCAGCCTCACACTTAGCTGCCTTTTTCTGTAACACCATAAGGCACCCAATCAGTCAGTTATAAATATTACAAGGCTTTTAATATAAATATTATAATGCTTTTCTTCCAGGAAAGGCATGTGCTTTTCAACTCCATGCCATTAGATCATTGCAAATACAAGCTTCTTGGTATGATTATTATTCACATTTCATTTGTTTTTAAGATCTTACATATGGAGACCTCTTCCGTTACGGCATGTCCTCACTCAGCAGATGATGTCTCACTAAATTACTTGCATAAGAACAGATTACAACTGCAGTTGGAAGGCACAGCGATTTAGCCCTTGTAAGATATCTGGTTTCCAACTAGATTTTTTTTCTTCTTAATTCTTATTACTCATTAATAGGTCCATGCAGACAAGGTAAAGTTCTGCCTTATTTCTCATGTGCTTATGCCTCCTGCCTATGTATTCTTCTCATTTTTATGAAGTTAGGTCATGTCTTTCAGATAAGTTTGGTAAAAAGACTCATTTACAATTCTTTGCAACTCTTTTAAGAAGAAAATGTTTCACAAGAAAACAACAATTTCCATGGAACTTTACTTAAGAAAAGCATTTCAGACAGATATAATTTCTTTGTCAAAATGTTCATTGCTTATATAAATATATTTATGCATAGAAACATATTTTATACATGGTGCACTTACTTCTTCTCTATAGACATAGATATAAATGTGACAATATGTATTGACACAAATATATATAGAGAAAAAAAAGCAAAGAAACACAAGTAATCAGGGATTTTGCATACTAACATCATAGGCTATGAAAACTGCATTTCAAAACTTGTTCTAAGTCAGACCTATCTATTCCAGGACAAATATCCATGATAGAGATAAGATTATCTTGGATGGTACATATTTTTTCTTATTTCTTCAAGTTAAACCATTAAAGTTCTTGTTTTCACCTCAATGCAGAAAGGATTTTTGATTTTATCACTAATATCACTATCACTAATGTTCATGGAAAACAAAAAATATTTTTCCTTTCTCTACTATTGAGTAACATGCCTACATGCAGTGCTATGTTAATGGACAGCATGGCAAACTTTGACCCCTTCCTCCTACCTGCATTCCCTTTATTCTCACCTTGATATTTTGCAGTATTATTTTCCACTTTCAGTCAACAGTGAGTTTTGCTTAACGTACAACTATTTTGACAGTAAATTTACTTCAGCGTAAAATAAAAGGGAAGTAGCTCATGAAAACCAAACCAAGGAAAATGAGGATCATTTGTCTAGAAATAGTAACTTTCTAAATGGAAAAAAATACCACAATTTTGAGTTAATGTAAAATTTGGGAAAATAGAGTTGCAGATATAACTGGAAACTATGCAAAAACATCACAGGATTTTTTCTGTGTGAGAAATTCCTGCACTGTCAGACAGCAGACCTATCTTGTTCCTACCGATGTGAATATTCAGTCTTACAGGATGCATAGCAGCATGCAAAAATGTCAAGGTACTTCAGTGGAAATAAACTAAACTAATCACTGCAAGCTATATTTTCCTATGCTTTGATTTTTTATTAGGATCCATTAAACATCAGTTAAGCTACACACTTAGAGAGAACTCCAAGTGAGTGAACTTAGCACCTTGCCATAGAAACTCAGTAGAGCAGGAACATGACATACAAGCCTGACACTGGGACCTTACCCCAGCCGGGCTTCTCAGTAGCATCATAATACATTATAAATAATTAAAATTAAACTATCATCTGTTGCAATTCAAACTGAACAGGGAGAAGACATGAAGAAAGTCAAAACTATATACAGACTACAAAATTATTTGATCAGCTTATAAATTAACACACACGATTCCAGGAAGATTTAGATGTCCAGAGGTATTTGCTTTACCTGCCCCTTAATATTGGACAATAGTGAGGCTTAAAGTACAGAAAGTCTGAAATCTTAATTAAAACAGTGTTAAATACATGCAACTAAGTGTTATACTTAACTACTATAGAAATAATTTTAGCCTCCAACCTCTCTTAGGGCTAGTAAAATTAGTATCTGCAAAACCACTAAGAACTTTTGATCAGTTAAAGACAGAAATACAATCTCCATCAATAACAGTTTCCTCTCCTGATTTTTCAGTATTAGAAATTAAGGATTCCTGAATGGACTTGGTAAGGAAAAAAAAAGAAAACATAAAAAGGATGCTGCTCTGGCTAAGAGCACAGGAAGCAACTGAGAAATCCAGCTTCAGTTTCCCCTTTATTAAAAGCTGGCCACATTCCTTTAGGCAAATCCTTCAAATGAGACATTCTAAAAGTGTTTTATTACCAATAACTGGGGACAGACACTCAAAAGTGCTTTGTAAATGGAAGGCTATAAACACTTGAAAAAAATCCAGCCTAGAGGTCTTTTGTTACTTTTATTCTTCAAGCTCAGTTCTGCAGCCTTTCCCCTTGAAATCAGTGGGAGCTGAGGATACTTAGCTTATTGCAAAAATCACTTTCTGTCCCTTTGTTTTCCCTATTTGTAAAATAAAGATAAGCAAATATACTCCCTTCAGCACTGTGTAAGGATGGTATCATTAATGCTAGGAAAGTATTTTAAAATTTGTGGACTGAAGGTGCCTATAACTACTCTTAATTCAGGTACATATCCAAAACCACCTGAATTTTCTAAGCCTTCCAGATCTCTAAGTGTCTCAGGGTGTCTATTTGAAATCTCTCTGAGTCTCTTTCAAGGCCTTTGACATGGTACCACACAACATCCTTGTTGCTAAATTGGAGAGATATGGGTTTCATGGACAGACTATTCAATGGATAAAGAATTGGCTGAATGGCCACATCCAAAGAGTTGCAGTCAACGGCTGCATCAGATCAGTAACAAGTGGTGCCCCTCAAGGTTCCGTATTGGGACCGGTACTGTTCAATGTCTTTATTCATGACATAGACAATGGAATTGAGTGCATCCTCAGCAAGTCTGCAGATGACACCAAGCTGAGTGGTGTGGTTGATACTCTAGAGGGAAGGGATGCCATCCAGAGGAACTTAACAGGCTGGAGAAGTGAACCCCATGAAGCTCAACAATGCCAAGTGCAAGATCTTGCACCTGGGTTGAGGCAATTACCAGTATCAGTACAGACTGGGTGATGAATAAATTGAGAGCAGCCCTGCGGAGAAGGACTGGGGGATATTGGTAGATGAAAAATTGGATATGAGCTGGCAATGTGCACTTGCAGCTCAGAAAGCCAATCATACCCCGGGCTATATAAAAAGAAGCACGGCCATCAGGTCAAGGGAAGTGTTTTCTTGAAGAAATTCTTGCCTCTTCATCTAGAAATTTAATTCTAGAAGTTTTGGTTTAGAAGGTTCATTTTTATTAAATTCTTTGACGAAGGAGAGTTTTTCAAGATGGAGGAAATTCTGCTTGTTTCAAGAGTCAGCTATCTTTTAAGATCATCAAATCCAACCATTAACATAGCACTGCCAAGTCCACCACTAAACAATGTCCCGAAGCACCACATCTACATGTCTTTTAAATACTTCCAGGGATGGTGACTCAACCACTTCCCTGGGCAGCCTGTTCCAATGCTTGATAACTCTTTCAGTGAAGAAATTTCTCCTAATATACAATCTAAACCTGCCCTAGCACAACTTGAGGCTGTTTTGTACTATCACTCGTTATTTGGGCGAAAAGACTGACCCCCACCTCGCTACGACCTCTTTTCAGGCACTTGTAGAGAGCAATAAGGTCTCCCCTCAGCCTCCTTTCCTCCAAGGCTAAACAACCCCAGTTCTCTCAGCCGCTCCTTGTAAGACTTGTGTTCAAGACCCTTCACCACCTTCATTGCTCTTCTTTGGACAAATTCCAGCACCTCTATGTGTTTCTTGTAGTGGGGGGCTCAAAACTGAACACAGTACTCAAGCTGCAGCCTCACCAGTGCTGAGTACAGGGGGACGATCACTTCCCTAGTCCTCCTGGCCACACTAGTCCTAATACAAGCCAGGATGCTACTGGCCTTCTTGGCCACCTGGGAACACTGCTGGCTCATATTCAGCTGGCTATTGACCAACACCCCCAGGTCCTTTTCCGCCGGGCAATTTTCCAGCCACTCTTCCCCATGCCTATAGAGTTGCATGAGGTTATTGTGACCCAAGTGCACAATGCAGCACTTGGCCTTGTTCAACCTCATACCACTGGCCTCAGCCCATCAATCCAGCATGTCCAGATCCCTCTGTAGATCAACACTCCTGCCCAGCTTGGTGTTGTCTGCAAACTTACTGAGGGTTCAGTCAATCCCCTCATCCAGATCATTGATAAAGATATTAAACAGAACTGGCTCCAGTTCTGAGCCCTGGGGAACACCCCTGGGACTGGCGGCCAACTGGATTTAACTCCGTTCACCACAACTCTTTGGGCTCGGGCTCTTCTATCCAGTCAGTTTTTGACCCAATGAAGAGTATGCCCATCCAAGCCATGAGCAGCCACTTTCTCCCAGAGTATGTTGTAGGAAACGGTGTCAAAGGCTTTACTAAAGTCTAGGTAAACAACATCCACATCCTTTCACTCATCCACTACATGGCTCGCCTCGTCATAGAATGGATCGGGTTAGTCAAGCAGGACCTGCCTTTAATAAACCATTATATGTAGGGAATGTAAACAATGCCAGGAAAAATAATATTAGGGCTCTGTTCTATAATCATATTATTTGCATTATTGTTTGAATACCATAATTATAGAAAAAATTGTCCTATAAAAAATGATTCCCTATATTTCAGTGTTTAGACCTGCTGAAATTTTGTGGTACACTGCTCTAAAGCAGGGAGTTCCATAACTTATTTGATACCCTTCTCTCTGCTTCTGTGCCCTCATGAAGCACAAACAAAACCACAGCAAATTCATAGTTACGAAAGCCTTTAGTTCTATCATTCTGCTTCACATTACAGCTATTTGATATATTGATGTAATAATCAAGGATAGGGCCCCAAGTGAGTCTATGGGAAATAACAGCTAACAGAGATATGAAATAAGCATTTTACAGCACAAAGGACTATTATGCATTTCTCGTCCGTATGAAATCAGAGGTGATATGTGAAACAACTTTAAAAGCTAACATGAACAGATTCAACTAACATGAACAGATGTTGACACAGGATCAGATGCATTTGGCTTTTCATGGTTCTAGGTGCATTTGAGATCCTCTAAAATGTTTCTTCCTATCTTAAATCCCCTATGTGCAGCCCAGATGAGATTTGAGGTAGCTCACTAGGCCTTTCCTAAGCACTACATAATCCTTTGATTAAAGAGAGATTGATAAATGTCAGCATTATGTCTGCACTGTACAATCAGATGTTTCTGATGCTATTACAAAAAAAAAAAAATATAAAAAATTCAGAAGCAAACCACCCTGCATGTTGCAATACATTTCTGCAAATCCTAGAGGTCATTTTAGGTTATTGAACACATGTAACATATTTCTTATGAGAAAACTGTGACTTTATATATCTAACAGACTGCTGGGTAAAGTTTAGAGTTTTCAATATCTCTCCGACTATGCTAAACCAGTCAGGTTTAAAAAAAAATAATTTAGTGGTGGAACAGTTGATTCTTTGCTTTGAAAAAGGTTCTAAAGTAGTCTTCTGTGGTATAACTGAATTCCTCCAAATCAGCAATGCAAATGGAAAGATTCTGTTATTCACTGTACCCAAACATGATGCAAGGAAGGGAAAACATTCTGTTAAGCAAACTTGCTGATGTATACTTGAATGGGAAATGCCTCTTGCTTTGTGTTTGCTGATCTATAAACATAGGCATTAGGACTTCTGTGTTTTCTGCTGATGAGTCTGATGCTCAGAAAAAGTGGATTTTTCTATTCCCAGATCTCCACTACATCAGTTAAATGACTAAAAAAACATTATATTCTCCAAACCAGTACAACATAGTAACACTAGGCTTAAAATTTGGAAAATTATTCTAATTAAATTCATCCATACCTTCACCCTTTGAACCAGAACTGCTCAAATTGACATAACTCAATTTGTCTTTTTGTTTGTCGTATTGCAAGGCACATACTCTCTTCAGCACATGGGACAAAGGAGAGATCTGGGCTGTTTCCCCTTTCACCAGCTTCACCCAGCAATTCCAAAGGAAGTAGATGAATTTTAGCAATAAAGAGGCATCTTTTCCCAGAATTATGTGGGCTATTACTCTCTCTAGCTGAATTATCTGAGAACATGTCCCTTCTCTTTTTTATACATGATGATTTGTAAAATAAGGGTAAACCTCTAACATTTCACAACCTGCTTGTAAACAGTATGTAGTTAACACACAATATATGTTTACTGTACTTGTAGCACAACATGTTTTTGCGATCACATTATTTTCTTCCTTGAATAAATGATCAAAATTGTCTATGCTTATGAAATAACACTGTCTATAATACACTCCCATCATAGTTAATATTTTTGAAGGAAGAAAATATAGTTCAGTTGGGGGCCAGGTTGGAGGCATTTACTTTATCTGAAATCATTTAAAAAGAACCCAACAAACAAGAAACAAACAAATCCACAGCTTTAGTAACTTCAACAGCTGCGAAAGATAAAAATCATAGAATCATAAAATACTTTAGGTTGGAAGGGACCTTTAAAGGCCATCTAGTCCAACCCACCCCCCTGCAATGAGCAGGGACATCTTCAACTACATCAGGTTGCTCAAAGCCCCACCCAACCAGACACTGAATGTTTCCACAGATGGGGCATCTACCACCTCTGAACAACCCTCTTCATTGCCTCACTACCCTCACTGTAAAGAATTTCTTCCTAATATCTAGTCGAAATCTACCACCTTTTAGTTTAAAACCATTACTCCTTGCCCTATTGCAACAGGTCCTGCTAAAAAGTTTGCCCCCATCTTTCCTGTAGGCTCCCTTTCAGCACTGGAAGGCTGCAATAAAGTCTCGCCACAACCTTCTCTTCTTCAGGCTGAGCAACCCCAACTCTCTCAGCCTGTCCTCATAGGAGAGGGGCTCCAGCCCTCTGATCATCTTTGCGGCCCTCCCCTGGACCTGCTCCAACAGGTCAACGTCCTTCTTATGTTGGAGGCCCCAGAGCTGGACACAGCACTCCAGGTGGGGTCTCACAAGAGTGGAGTAGAGGAGCAGAATCACCTCCCTCAACCTGCTGGCCACGCTTCTTTTGATGCAGCTCAGGATATGGTTAGTTATAATCAATAAGTAATATACAATTGTACTATGCATCATTAATGTTTCTATAATTAATCCATTCAACTAGCACTAAACAATGATACTTCTGCTACCACCTCTACATACCACAAGGGTTGGTTCATTAATTAAAAGCACCAAAGGGCTTTTTATAACATTTTTCTTTTTTTTTTTCATTGTGTAGCAGTATGTCTCAGTATGCTATTTACTTTCTTCAGAGAGAATTTATTAAGATGTAATATATTGGTGTTTGCTGGACATTGTTTCACAGAAACACAACAAGCAGCAATAAACCACACACTGTAAACCTATGAGGAGATTACAATGCACCAAACTATGGCCATTCAATCAAATTGTAACAAGATTTGTATGGTCCTTAAGAGAGTTAGAGAAAGAGCAATTCCAATATGAAAAAACTTTGGTTTGTTTGTTTCACTGATTTTTTAAAAAAATAGTGAAAGCATTAGATGTACGGCAGTGATAAAACCAAAATATCAGCATTGTTTTGGGTGCTTTCTGATATTCCCTCTCCATTTTCCTATTCTGCACCAATTTTGTTGATAAAAATGAATGTTACTGTTTTTCAACAATTGAATCTGCTTCAACATATTTTGCTCTGCCCTAGGAAAGACACAGCTCCATATGCTATTCAGATAGAAGCAAAACTGGTTGGCCTTATACAGCACTGTACAGTAAATTTTCAGTTCCTTTCATCCAGCTGCAAAGAATTATCCAATAAGACCCCTGAAATTAAAGGGAAATGCACTTGTCAAAAAATAATGATGGAGCAAGGCCACAAAAAACATAGACTTGGGGAATGATTTATAGAACTAGTTTTAAAATGTGTCCTCCATTTCGAACTAGACACCAATCTGTCTGTCAAGGTGGGATACAGACTTCTCAGTGCTGCCACAGTTTAGCAACCACTATGATGATAACGAAAACAGACTGAAACAGTAACTTTTATAAATAAAAGCAAAATAGCATCTAAGCCGATTACATTTCCTCATTTTACTGTGATTTTGACACAAATGAAGCCAAGATATATTTTATTCATTTTGTGGTTTATGTTCATGTTTTTCTTTATGGCCCTTAGGGATACAGGAGTATAGATGTAAAGAGGTCTATAAATTAAAACAAACCCATGTTTTACGGTAAATATTACCACATCTTTATAATGCGTTAGCTTAATGTGAGCAAACAACAGTTTCCGTGGTAGTTCATTTGCATTTCCTTCCCTGCAGGTTCCCAGGTATTTTGAGGTATCTGGAAACTATTATGGGGAGGGGAAAATGAAAAAAAGGCAGAACAGCGTTCTGTAAATTTTCTCATCTCATCCGTTTCCATTCAAGTCATTTTATACCGTTCAGATATAGTTCTTCCCTGCCAATAGGTGGAGATGGAGTGCCTGAATCTATCTGAAACCTGCTGCTCATTTATTATCAAGGCAGTTGGAACATGAAGAATATGTCTGAATAAAAGTCCTGGGTTTGGGTGCTTGTTCATAAAGTTATAATGTTCTGAACTTCAGATGTTAAAAGGTATAATTTCACATCCTTAACAACCATGTAGTGCTCTCAGTGGATTATTATAGACAGTCTTCAAAGAGTGAAATCCTCTGTTATGAAAAAATATACTTTTTTGCCTTCTCTAAAACTGTCCTTAGGTTCTCTGCGTTGATGAGGACAGAAAGCTTTTCTTCTTAGAATTTGTTTCCTTTCCTGTTTTAATGAATGACTAGGACTAGCATTTCACACTTAAATAGATACTAACCTGTCTATCTAGGTCTTTATTCTGCACCTTTCTTTGCTCTCCTTAGCGTCTGAGCACTTCTTTGCCAAAATAGATACCTGCAGATGACAAAAGGCTTACCAGAACTTGTTCAGCAAAAGATGACAGATATCCCGGCAGACCCAAAACTGTATAATGACATCCAAATGTCTGTGAGTAATACTCTAAACATAATGAAATTAATGGTTAAACTATCACTGACATCAAAGAGAGAAGGCTATCATCCCTTACATTCTGCTGCTAAAAGTCGTGCTAAAAGTCCAGTGGAGTATCCGAAAATGTAATACATACTATCATAAAGAGCTTCTATTCAACAGCCAGATCTGCACCTTGTAAGACAGATTTCACTTCATCTAAGAACTTGCACATCATAGATGCTACACATGACACGTGATTGTTTAATGTATATACTTATACATAATTGTATAATTTCTTGTAACACTCACTAAGATTTAAATGGCAAATGCAGTTTTATTGCTGGACAGAAGACCAGAATACAGCACAACACTTATTGGTTTAACAGTCTTCCATTATTCATTCTCATATGTTTTCCTTCTTTTCCTGAAAAGGACTACAAGTGTGCCTGCCTGTAGATACACACACATTTACACTGTCTGCACTCACATGCACACAGGTGTATATATATATGTGTGTGCATATCTAGTATGTCCTCCACAAGAAAAACTGGAAAGAAAATAAAAAAAATATTACTAACACTTTACTGTATCTTTCATAGGTGCATTTCTCTTTCCTTAAATACTCTCAAATTTTCATACACATATTTTTGTGCCAAAAATTTTGTTATTATGCCTCATTCCTCCTATAGAGATGATGGGAAGTAAAGCAAATGTTTCATCTCCATATTATGCAGAAATTAATTGACTGGAAGAAAGTTCTATTGATTCTAGCTAAAAATACTGTGCTTTCAGTTGTCATCCTCAAGTCATATGCTTTTTAGGTTGTCATGCAAGTGCATGAGATTAGTGTACACCCCATTTAACCGGATCATGATTGCCTGCTATTTTAATTAACCTTTATTGGCATACCTACATTGCCAAGAAAATATACTTTGAGAAGCCCCATTAATAACATTACTATTTGTTAGGGCTTTTTTTCAGTTTCACCCATCAAATTCTTTAGACAAATAATAAATCTGTGCAGCCTAGGGTTATTGGTAGGCTCTTTGTTATGTTTTATAACAACGTGTTTAAAAGTTAATTTTCTGAGAAAAGGATGATTAAGAAAATAATTTCACTCCTACCTTACAGAGAGGAAAACTGAGGCAGAGATTATACGGCTTGCTCCTCCCTGTAGAGCGGGTCTAGCCAATACGGGGTTCAGTCCGTGTTATAAGAGAGATAACCCAGATAATTCAAATGTTTAATTTCAATATTTAATGGTCATACCCTCCTCGCTTTACATCTTTCCTTGCCTCCCACTGATACTTCCCTACCTGATTATGGGTCATCCTGCCTGGGGGCAGGGACATGATCCAGATCATTGTTCAGTTTAAACTCAATCCTTTTTTCTGTCTATGAGGTCTGTATCTCAATACCCATATTAGTCAAATCTCTGAATCTTTCTGCTAAAGTCAGAGGCCATCTGTCCACAAAAGCACCTTCTGAAGTTTCCAAGTCACAGACCCACTCACCATAATGGAGTAAAACAAGACATGTTATTTTACTCTCGCTTAGCAGCATTGGCGCCCAGAAGCAATTTGGTGCAGCCATTGAAGCACGTGGTGGCAATGGAACATTTATTCCTGGAATGGCATCTCTGCAGCTAATCACCACTGACCCAAAGACTTGTCTCCAGGAAAAAAATAAGCTTGAACAGAAGTCCAGGTGAAGTCCAGGTTAATTCTTCCTTCTGCCCTAAGGTAAAATCCTGTGCCTGCCTGTGTTTTCTAACCCACAAAATGAGTTCCTGAAGGTTGTATTTTGGCAGATTTTCCAAGATCTTCAAGACATCAGAATTTTTCTTCTTTTCTGCTATTTTTCCTCTTTGGCAGTAGACTCTAACTCTGTATGTTGCTTCCTTCTAGTATAACGTTATTCAGGAAAGCTCAGCAGAGCCTCCCCCACTCTTAATTGGATCCCTTCCACTTTCACTGGGAAGGCAGAGTACTTCAGATGATATGAAGCTGATTAGTTGTTCTCAGTGGAATTTGAATGAACCGTCTTTACTATCACCTTGCTCTGTATAAGCACAGCCTTATCTCAGCAAGAGTAATATCTGCTGCTATGCATCCACCATGGATTGCACACTTGAAAGAATTAGCCTGGCCTCACTTTCTTTTTTTTTTTTCTTTTTCTTTCTTTCTTTTTTTTTTTTTTTAATAGACCTAGTAAAATACATGTGTTGAAGTGGGATTTTGCATTTGCTGACATTTGAATTGTAAACACAACCCTCCATGCAAGTACAAATCTCAGTTTTTGCCTTATGGGCCACTCCTGAAACAACCTTGTGAATGAGAAATCACAGCACATCATAAATCTTAACCAATATTGAAACACATGCAGAGATAACAAGGAGAGAATGGTTCCTGTTTGTTCTCAGTTATGCTGTCAAATCTACAGCTGCTTACCCCTTGACAAACAAGTAAAATATTTTGTATTTCAACCATGATCTGCAAGCAGAAAAAGAAGGTGTAATTTAAGAGACAGAAATACCATGGTAACCTCTTTAGGTTTTCATGGTTTCTTGAGTAATGTTGTTTACAATTCCTTGAATTGTTATTTACCATTAGATGAGACATGAGACAAAGCAGTTCATAGTAAAATATCAAATGTGTGAGAGAGCAATGTTTCCCTAACTGCAAATGTGGGGAGAATTGTTGGTGGGAACTGAAGAGAAGGGTTAATTTTGAAGAAGAAGAGTTAATTTTGGATGTTTAGTGTTCTAAATCTCTTTTGTCAAAGTTATTTCTCAGTTTCATTGTTGGTGCTATGAGAGAAATACGATTAATACTAATGGAAAGATATCACTTGGTTCAAAAGAAATTTGAATACCAAATCAGTACGAGTCCACTGACACAGCACTGAATAACCCTAAATGTTTTCCCCATACGGATCAGGTGCCGTATGTCATATGATAAGAAGAAAAGCAACTTTCTCCTAATGCTAAATAGTAAGTTTATCAGAATAAACTAGGAAATACTGTTCCCCAAAGTAGCTTTTATTTTCTCTGCTCACTGTAATCCTTATGGCTAAAACCATTCTCAGCTCTCTTCTGCCTGGTTAACACTTACCTAAAGAAGCTGTATACGTTTTATTGGGCATGCTTCTTTTTGCTACAATTAAGTATACAGGAAAGGAAACCACCCGTTTTAATTCATTCTCCCTCAGAGGGAATTAATTCACAGAAGTCTCCTTATATAACATCTGTCCCTTAATTCTGAGGTTTTCCAAGTACAGCCTGCCCCTACCAAAGGAGGATTTTAGGAAAACGCAACAGGACCTATGTGGTACACTCAATATGCTACTGCTCTGGTGATATGGAAGTAGCCGTCTGTTAGTAGAGACTCCTGTTTTCTCCCCGAGAAACTGTGACTAAGGTTTCTAACATCTCTGATCATATTTTATTACTAGACAGGGTGCCACGAGATGGCTCAAGTGTATGTGGGTATTTCATGAACTCTATAGCACCAAATACAAGTAACTGTGTGCTTAAACAGCAGCTTTTGTGGAGCTTGTAGTATCATATTTCTCATTTTGCAAACAGAGAAAATGGGTTACAGACAGTGAATGATTTATGCAAGATCAAATAACATATAAAAAGTTAAACCAGGAACAGAATCCAGAACATCTCATTCCAGTATCTGGATTTTGACTACCAGAATATGCATATGGTATTTGTATATTTGAGGGGGGAGATTATCAAGGCCACAGAAGACCCCAAAAGCTCAGAAATTGGGCCGGGCATCCAATTCTCATTTTCTTTGAAAATGTGACTCTGCAGTCTTCCAGTGGTAGAAGACCACCACTATGTGTATGACACTGGATCTGAAACTCTTTAGCAGGGCACTGTATGAAACTGAGTTAATTAACCATACTGCAGTGATGAATAAATAACTTGTTGAGCCTCCTTCTGCAGGCTTAACTCCAGCAGAGAAAACATTTTCCATTGGACAAGGCCAGCAGGACCATTTCTTAATAGCAAGGACTGTTGAAAAGGTTCCCGGATGGACCATTAGTCAATTAAAGGGTCGTCATTCACTTGTTCAATTCTTTCTTCTTTCTCCTGCCATTAATTGTTTAATATTCTGCCAAATACAGATTAACTTTTATGCGTCTGATGAGTGATAGATGGTGACCTCCAGATAAAAACAGTTTCAGAAAAGCTTGCTCACAATACACAGTGTCCTACCTCATGAATAATTTTTGGCCCAATACCAGTATGTTCACATATAGCAGCCTGAGGAATTTCTTTTTAGTCTATTCTAGCAACGGATTTAACAAAGATGTACTGAAGGATTGTTTTACTTCTGTGTATGCATATCTCTAATTTATTTTTTAAGTCGATAAATAGAGAAAAGGTCTGAACAACCCAATTTTTCAGTAATTATAAGTGGAAAGAAAGGGTTGCTATAGTGTAAAAGGAATCATTTCCCTTGTACCAAACACAGAAAATACCCTTATTTAATCAACATTCATTAACATTATATAAACTGGGACTCGGAATAATCAGAAATTCAGGTTGATTTTCCTTCTTCTTCCTGGTACCTCACATTTTTTACCTGCTATGCTATAGCTATGCTATAGCTTTCCATAAAAGTAAAGGAAGACTACTTCCTTAGGAGGCATTTTTAACAGCATTCAAGTCCAGAAATGTTATACACAATACGACAGTTACTGAAGGGAGGCACAAAGCTGGTAGGTATATAGTGAATTCCTTATCCAAGGTCTTTTCTCAGAAAAGAATAAACATCTATACATATATCTAAAAAACAACCCAACACAAAATAGCTCGGAGCAATTCAAGCAGAGATTACATGAGATCTCAGCCACTAAGCAGGTCCAGCTCCCACAGATAATTAGACTGAGTGCAAAACTAGAGTTATGTAGCCTTGGGCAAGGCATGACTGCAGCTTTCATTGAACTGACCACTGGAAACCCATTGTTATGTTGATTTTCACAGCAGATGCTTGGCAGAAGCATTAAGATGGGATGAAAATATGCCATAGTTCTGTTACTGTCCGTTACTTATAAGAAGATACTGACACATTGAACCAGCGGCTTCGTTCCCATCAGTGGTCATCTGTGTTTGATGGATGGTGCTTTTGCCTGGCAGCAGAAGCCAAGCAGCTGTCCCTCCTTACTGGGAACCTCCACTGGTGTGGTGCTGGGAAGAAACTTGCCCACAGCTATGTTGTGAGTCCTTGCCCAGACTGATTTGAGTCTAGAAGTCTGCATGAGACCTTTTGGTAATTCCACAGTGTACCATTCAGATCAGATTAGGAATATTCAAGGAACTGATTTTAGTTCAAATGCGAGAAGAGACAGGCAGGAGTGATACAGAAGAAAAATTACTATTTTTCACATGTTCCATGCATACTTATACATTATGTTAATTAAATCCAGATAAACTTCCAAACACAACTGTTGTTTTTCAAACCCTTTCATTTCATAGAATCATAGAATGGTTTGGGTTGGAAGGGACCTTTAATGGTCATCTAGTCCAATCCTCCTGCAATGAGCAGGGATATCTTCAATCAGATGAGATTTCTCAGAGCCTGGTCCAACCTGACCTTGAATGTTTCCAGGGATGGGGCATCTACCCCCTCTCTGTGGAACCCGTTTCAGTGTTTCACTAGAAGTGGTGACATAAACCCCTTCAACTTCTTTGTCTCCATACCTTCCCCTGCTACCAAGCTGAAACAATTAAATTAATTTACTAGGAATTTGCGATTATTTTCACTTATTCTGAAATTACTTTTTTTTTTGACAAATAAGCTTTTCAGCTTTTCATTAAATTCTACTGAAGAGCTGTGGGATGGTAAACCAGACCACGTAGGTGAGCACTTTGTTATGAAATGTTGAATTGGCAAGACAAGAAACAACATAATAGACCAACATATTGGCCTCGATATACATGCATTGTAAAAGCAGTACCTGGTCGTTGAAGCGCTGCAAATATTTAAGTATTATCCTACAGCCAGAGTCAACTGGGCACGGCTGATCTTGAGGACTTGGGTCACCATGTTAACTTTATCAAAGGTAGCTGAAGGTAACAATGTAACATAAGTATCATTATTGTCTACATGTAATAACAATGTGAAATGTTTTTTTATCAGCAACTTAGTAATATCCTCGACATAACAAAGAAGTCTGTATCTCTTTATCTGGTCTCAAGTTGATGCCAATTTCTAAAAAATCTTTAATGATACCAAAGGCATTTTGGTTACCTTATCAGGACATACAGTCTACAACAACAACATCCCTCCCTTAGCCTACCATATCCAGTGGCTTGATGAAACGTTTTCTATGACCCCATTCTTCCAACTCCAAAAAATAGTCAATTAAAAGATAAAGGCCTCCAGACAACCAAAAAAATGACACTTCTGGCCATATAATCAATTTAAAATAGTGCCAATACAGATTCTTGTCCTCAAACATTAAGATTTTTATCAGATGTCAGAGGCTGCTACAGATTCATGAAAAGCTCCCTTTTCTCTAGGGTCCACCATTACTTTGTATTTGGAATAGCTGTTGTGGACAAGTGCAAGACAAAGTCATCCTTGTGCTGTGTTGTGGGATCACACAGGTGAAGTTTATAATGATAAAGACGGACAGGGCCTGATCCACAACTTGGAACCAAGTGGTACAGTTTTCTTTAATCTTAGAGTAATCCTGATCCGTAGCAGATTGAGCTGTTGAAGTTTTAGTATGGAGAATCACAGTCTGAATGTTCAAATTCCCCTTTTATTGAGCAATAGAGACCAACCTTCAGTGACTGAGAATTACAGTGATAGCTGAAGAACTATTTCTGATCACAGCAAGCAGGGCAAGTAATTCAGTTTGGCTAAGAGGATGAAAATCTGGACTAGTATTGCAAAAACAGAGACTGCACTTACTTGAAAGCAGATGCCAAAAACATATATACTTTTATGGTAAACTCCGTCCTAGCAGGAAATCATTTCCCACCCATGCCTAAGAAGTTTTTGAGACTTGGTTTCCATATATAAACTGAACCTTTCTGGACCCTGCAGCTAAGACAGAAAGGGTTCCTTGCCCTCTGCCTACAGAAGATGTAGGTAAATTAATAAAAAAAATGCAAGTTGAGATGGAATCAGGTCTTGGGCAGTTCTTTCAACCCCCAAAATGTGTGAAAGTTCAGAAAAGATTGTAGGAATGCAAAAATTTCCAGTTATTTTTTCCCCAAAGAACATAGAGGGTTTATCTAGGGCCACAAAGAATTGCATGAGTGGAGCTCTCCAGGCCTGATAATGTTGATACTTTATTGTGTTTGAAGCTGAAGAGGTTGGCTTCATTTCACCTGGCTGTGAAATAATTTAGCACTTAATCCTATTTGCTTTCTAGTAGGGCCGATTCTGAATCTGACAGTGTGCCAAGGTGTAAGGACAGAATAAGGAAACAAATGATAACCTGAAAAGACTGGATATAAAAAGCTATCTTCTGTATAATACGTTATTGTTATTACTGCTAATATTTGTGGCTATCACAGTGCCTGGAAATCCTAGTCCTGGACCATGATCACAGTCCACTAAATACCACAGTTTCTACAAAAAAAAAGTAAAAGATGACTAACTTCTCTTTGGGGAGAATACATGCTATTTTATTCCTTCGGGAACATTTTATATCTGTTAATAAAGTCTATGAATAAAAATAAACCAACAGTGTCTTAATTTGGGATAGGTGAACTGGTGCGCCTTGTTTCCATTGACAGGAACCGTGGGGAGTCCAATTCCATGTCTATGCAATGACACCCTAAGTCCTAGCTGATTTCTCTATCTTCCTGCTACCTGAGAGATTTCAGATCAAGAAACTGAAATATAGAAAGGAATTTCTTGTTCAAGGTCAGAGGACAGGTTCCGGCAGAAACAGGAGCAGAAACTGTGGATGGCAAGTCATACCACCTATTTTAAATAACAACCCAAAGTGTCTCTTCATTCTCCAGCTTTCCCTAATGCATCTAGGCAATTACAGGGCAAATTCAAGGTACAATGCCCTTTTTATTTAAGTTCTTTGTTTTCTTGTTCTGACTTTTAAAAGAGACAGTTTTGCTTAGATGTCATTCTTTCTTAGAGAAAATACTTCGTTCAGAAGGTACAGAGGAATCAAAACAATTCTATTTAATTATTGCTGTAATTTTGCTTGCTTAGTGGAGAAAAACAGTTTGTCAGGTTGACGGGGAAGGAATTTATAGACCTAATTGTTGTACTTGGAATAAAAAAAATATATCACTTAGAAATTAAACAAAAAGAAAAGTTCTGAATTCTTAAGATTGTGCAAAAGCTTGAAATACAATGGAAAATAATGAATTGTTCCTAGATTCCAGTAATGGTGTTCCTCCTTTTCCATGCTAATGAACACCAAAAGAAAAGTACGTCGTCAAAGTATAATTGAAGCTACCTTGTTTTGTAAATCATTGATAGGCACAGAAGCAGATCTTGGTTTTTTTCAATCTCACACTAATATTTCAGTGAGACACAAATGCACTGCATTAACGAAGCTAATATTTCCCCAGAAAATTTACAAATGCAAATATACAATATGTCTCCCATTTCATTGCATTAATATAAGCTCAATACATGAGCACAGAAGTAAGAGAGTTTGTAAACTGAAAAGGACTGTCCCAAACTAACACAGTAGGATATGAAATACAAATTATATAATGTATTTATGCCACTTAAATAATGATTTACACTCCATTGGTAGGGGATGATCGACTGAACAGGGATGTAAGAAATACACTGGCTAATCAGAACACTCATTAGCTGCAAACTGAAGTAGCTTTGCGAAGGAAATCAATACCACCTCAGCATCAGGATAATGACAGTGAACCTTCATCTGCAAATCCTCATTCATGACAATTGAGGTTTGTTATGGAGCTGGTACCTATTCAAGTAGAAGGGACTAACATCACAGTAAAGATTTATAGGGTGAGATTCACAATAAAGTTTTCATTCTAGTTTTGCCCAAAATAAAGAGTATTGAGTCTCAAGTAATCATTAAAGCAAACCAAGCAGGTTATACCATGAGGACAGCTCATTTTCCTTTACTAAATGGAAAGAATGAGATGTGACAAGGACCAGAAGATTTAAGGAACAAGACTGGTCAATCAGTTGATATGATCTTGCCTGGGCAGGTCTAAATGAGAAGCAGTAACATGAAAAGATGAAATTTTCGTGGAGGCATCTTGCTCTACTAATACATACAAATAGGATTTCTGAAGACTGACAACTGTAATACTGTCAAGGACAAAACTACCTGAGTGTTTTACAAAAATACTTCACACTGATACTAGGGGAGTACAATGTATAACTGATCTCTATATGCTTGAACTATTAGCAGTGAAGTATATCTATAAGGAATTAAATTATTTATTCTAGATCCTGGTGTAGGTGAGGAGAGGAGCTGTAGGCAACATGTTTCACCCTGAGGGCTGTACATGTTGGGGCAGAATGTATCAAGATTTCATCACAATATTTTGGGTGTGATAACTTTAAAATAAAGGCAAGTTCCTTTTGAGAATGAGAGTAAAATTTTACTTTTTTGGTTTATACCTAGCAAAAAAGGGGTATTCCTCCTTTCTACTTCTCAAAGGTAGCATTTGATAGACAACTTTGCCTCTTTTGTTTCATTTAGGACCAAGGTAACCAACACCATTATCTTTTCTATAAGTTGGAACTCCTCAGAAATATATACCTGGAAAGCAAATGGATCTGAGTTTACAGGATGGTTTTAATTTTGATCCTTAAAAAAAGAATGAAGTATTTTGAAAAAGGACAACTATATCTAACCTTTTTTTTTTTTTTTTCCATCTGCTACAGAAGTTTATAATGGATGGGAGGGAATACACCTAAATGATATAGCGAATTTTGTGTTGCCAACTCCTTCAGTTTCCATCTTCAAGAAGTGGTCTTTGAGTAGAAAAAAAGACTTGTGATAGAAATTAATGCCAACCCTAATCATGCTGCTTTGATGCATAGAGGTTTCTTCACTAGAACTTGTATTAAATTTTGAGCCTCTATATGGAAAGCTACAGAACACTCAAAATTTATTTTGATGTATTGCTGACCCAAAGTAAGAATTAGAATTACAAAATTAGAAGTGAAATGGCCTAACATCTGTTTGAAATGCCTTGTACTTCAGAGACCAACACTTGTCCTGTATTGTATTTTTACTCTGTGTTAGAGTGTCTATCAGTTGTGTTAGTCACTATTTCTTCATGACCAC
Source organism: Ibidorhyncha struthersii (assembly GCA_013398815.1). Lineage (NCBI taxonomy): Eukaryota > Metazoa > Chordata > Aves > Charadriiformes > Charadriidae > Ibidorhyncha > Ibidorhyncha struthersii. The sequence goes on from VZSZ01011678.1 coordinate 38,942, forward strand.
ACTGTTTTTTAGATAGCAGACAATAGAGTAGCTAGTGCTCATTGGAAAACCAGACCACGCTATTACAAAGCCTAATTCTTTCTTCATCATGCATAATTAAAAGATGGCCCATCAATAGTGACCTCCATTTTATTTTAAATAACTTTTTTATTAACTACCTTTGATTACAAAGCTGGGTTGATTATAATCATTATGTTGGCTTAATATTAATGAAGTGATTACTTCTAGTTTACCTTATTCCTCATAAGCCATTTCTGAAGGGAAATGCAGATATGTCATTAGAAGTTCTACTGTATCTGACACCTCAATTCAAAATCAGTCAGGTTTTAGTTCTATCACTTTTTATTTCACGTCAAAGATTCACAAGATCATATTTCCAATATTTAAGGTAGACACTATCTTTTTCCTGCCTTACACTACGAGGTTCTCATTTGGGGGGCATCCCAAACTAAGACTCAAGTGTACAAAAAGACACGAGGTATTACAAGTAGTGAGAAAATAAGAGAGTCCATGACATGTCAGACCAAAGGTACAAATAGATTGTTGTGCTGTTTGCAATGGTGTGCAACAGCGGATGCTTAAGGAGTGAGTATAAGAAACTGCTCATCCTTAGTATGAGTATTCAGGATTGTAAGACCCAAATTCTAGTCCATGTAGAGGAACTGATGATAGCTAGCTTTTTTTTACAAGGAAAGGAGATGAAAGACCATCAGAAAACCTTTCTAAGATAGCAAACAGGGAAGCAAAAGCTAAAGAGAAACAAGTCCTGGTGAAAAGCAATACTTGAGGCAGAACCTACTTTGCCATTTCCATTCACTGAAGATTCAAACTCTTATCAGCTTTCCTGAAAGATGCCTACAATGCTTATGTCCAATTCCAAGTGCAGGACACAGATGTCTCTTTCTTTTCCAAGGAATCACAGAATGGTTGAGGTTGAAAGGGACCTCTGGAAGTCATCTTGTCCTCAGTGCCAAAGAATATCCCCAATGTCCAGAGACTACTCACTAGTTATGACCATAACATGAGAGAGCTGCATCCTGTTTCTTCCACTGCCTATTGGAAACTCAGAACTGCAGCTTTCACCCCCTGGGAGATGACTCCAATCACCAGCTCAGAGATGACTGGCACTGGAAATGGAATAACCTATTTTGAATAGAACAGCTACAATCCCTAGGCTAAAAATGAGAAAAGAGAGACTGGAGAAGAGAGAGAAAATCCAACAGTTTGCAAATGTGATCCAGATTCTTAAACTCCATGACTGTAGAACTGCCTTTGGACAGGTGATTTTCATGTTGCAGTTCATACTCCATAAACTATCTGTGCATTTTACACATCAGTCACCCATTCTAACTATGCACAAAACCCTCAGGGCACAGCCTCAAACTCCTACATTAACCACTAAGCTATGGAGACACATTATGATGTGCTCTTCCCCCTCCCCTTCCTTCCTTCCCAAATGTATACAAACCCTATCTAAAACAGAAAATACTCAACAAAGTGCAAAATTTTAAATTGCTTTTCCTTTTCCTTTTAGTGGCAATAAAGCACCTAATTTGTTGTGATACCAGAACACACAGAGTGAAGTTCCTATTTATATATTGCTTATATATATATATATATACCTTAAGACACCTGGCTTCCTTTAAGAATCTACCCTTCCTGTTTTTTGTGAGATCAAGGTCTGTAAGAATGTCAGAAGAACAGATGAAAAATCACATGCCTTGTTAAAATAAATATTATAGCACATTATGTTATACTATACTAATTCATCACAAGCTGCCAGAAAAGCGGCAGTTTCAGATCGCAGAAACAATATCTTTGTCCTCTAAATTTTTAAATTGAAGAACAGCTTTATATATAACTGGGAGCTGGAAGACAGAGATTTAATGTAAATTCTGCAGTAGTTTTGTATGGGATGGAAATGTTCTGGCAAAAATAATGATGCCTGATATTATAAGCTAATAGTAAATTTCTCATTTTGGATACTTTTGACAACACTTGCAATTTCTGGGGAAAACATTTGGTAGAAATCTTAGCATCCCATCACAATATTTGTCAGTGTGAAGTCAAGAGTGTGATTATTTTTGATTGTATGATTTTTGTGTTATACAGAACTGTGTAAAAAAAAAGTTACACTCATGTTAGTTGGACATAGACGGTCTGAGGATTCTTCCTTTCCTTTTACAGATGCTTTGCAAGAGGGGCAATAGAATTTTTACTTGTATGTTGAGGGGAATCACTCAAGAAAATTTGTTTATTAGACTCATGAAATGCACAATTTAGTACTAAGGTGAGCCCTACATAAAGATAATAAGTGGTCTCCTTTAGCTAGGTTCTGGTTTCCCAGAATGGCTGAAATTGGTCATTAGAATTTATCTCACTATACTACCATTCATTGGCTCACTCAAACTATTTAAATAAGAGTATTGGTGGAATTTTGTAGGATTGTTTAACTCGCTAGTATTACAGATTTTCTCCTCTGTGCAGCTTATATAAGAATTTCTGCCTTTGAGCTGCTAACCTGCCTTTTAATTTCTTGAATTTTCTTGATGGGGAGGGATGGATGTTTGCCCAAATAGCACTGTCACATTTGCAAAAAGTGAGTTCTCTTGCTTTGACTACAAGAATATTATGTGTTTTTTTCATAGGGATCTGAATGCATCTGCGTGTTTGCTTCACCCACAGACAGACCTAAAAATGTTGGAAGTACATACCTGTCTGTAATATATGTAGCACTTAATTTCACCACTGAGTGATTTCTGTGAGTGCAGACAGCATAGTCTCAGACTGAATCTGTACAACAGAATAATAGCTGCTTGATAAAGGTGTTTAACATCAGAGGTCTGGATTCTGGTGCTTTCTTTGTAACATAATCTGTTTTGCTTTGGACACCTGAACCTTCTCTAGAATTATTAATAAAAGTATAAAACAAAAAAAATGAAGAGAAATATCTGATAAAGTTGGCTATAAATTTCCGGTCAACATTTTAATGAGAAATTGAAGTTCAGATTAATTGAAATCTTATGAATTACTGATGAACTGCTGAGTTAAAATCATCTTCTCATAGCCTTTCAGAAGTTGAATTCTGACTTTTTGACCCAACAGTGTAATTTCCCTATCTTCACATATTTTGTGCCAGTTTTTATCTGAGTACAAACTATTAGATTTTTGTTAAAATGAACAAGTAAAATGTTTTTTTTATTAACTGACCTAAGAAAATGTTTATTTAAAGCTTAATATTCTGCTTAAATAGGTTAATCTAAAATTAAAAAAAAAAAAAACACAACCCTGATTAGTCAATTTAATTAACATTAGAAAAATCTGTTACAAACACAGTTCCAGCTGCTGTTCAGTAATAAATGCATTTTTAACTATGGGTTAAAAGTTTCCAAATGAAACTTTTTTTTTCAGAGAAGAAGAAATATCTGAAAGATCAAGATACTATTTTCTTAATTTAGACACATTAATATATGTAAAGATTAAATGGTTTGACAGAACCTTGCAAGGAAAGTGATTGTGACTTTAAGTACAAAAAACCCTCTCTCTTAGATTTTCACTTTAATAGATGCAATTTAAAATGTCAAATTCAAGAAAGTATGTATGCATAATACAAGTTCATTAAAGCATGTACATGCTCAAGCTTGGTCCAAATACTGGTAGAATTTACTTTCAAATTTTAAATTAGATTATATTTATCAGAGGATTTCTGTAAAACCCTTTATTAATCCCACAGCTTCATGGAATGGGTAGACTTCATGATTCAGAGTACGGGCACAAAATGTTTGAAATTTAGTTTTTCTCTAGTGACCTGTTTGTATCTGTTGTGTTTTCATCTACCTCAGCAATATTCTTACTGATTTTGACCACTTTATACATGAGGAATATCAAAAACAAAGGTCTATAATTTCAAGGCCCCTCACTCTGGCGAGATGTATGAGAATATATATTTATATTCTCTGCATCTCAGTTTTCCCATGAGATGTTTCAGACTTAGTTGAGATCTATAGGTCACAACCGTGCTCTCTAATGTGTTCTCAAACACAGAAAGCTGTTTTTTGTGTAATGCTCATCACAGGAAGACATATCCCCTTTCAGATCTTGCGCTACGTCTCTTTCTAAACAGCATGGGTTAAGTGGACATACACTGAGCAACATTTAGAAGGGGTCCAGGATGTTGGGCTTTGTGTGAGAAAGTTGAACTATCCCTTTTGTGACCACAAAAATCTCCACTTATGACACACCTGGAGCCATTTTTGGTGAAAGCAGTTAAAATTTACCTCCAGCATCAAATCAATAACACAGCAACAAAGGTTTCTAAAGACATGGGTAGGAGATACAGTGAGAAGGGGGCAGCGGAAAATTAAGAGAACTAAGAATGCTTAATCTAATTATCTGAAGGTCAAATCCAAAAGCTCTCTCTCTGCCTCTTTGTGTCTCTCTGACATATTGTTGACATTAGCTTTACCTCCATGGTCAGCGACATGTTCTCTTGCCGATTCTGTGTGCTCAGGTTGCTGTAACAGGAAACAGGCATTTCTTGGCAAAGTGTTCTAGTTTTTGTGTTCAATCCTTTTCTTAAACCTCCCTGGGGTTCCATTTAGATTAAAATCCTCCTTCCTCCCACCAACCGTTATTGATCCTTAATTTATTTAGGAGGCAGTTTCAGCACTCCTTCTTCCAGGTATTGACTGCCCTTACTGCCTTGGAAATGATAACGGCCCTTCAGAAAAATAGGTGCTATCTCTTGCACTTGAGTAGGCATTAGAAAAATATTAACAGCTCTCCCTTACTTGGACAGACAATAAGTAAATTTCTTAGTGAAAATTTTTCTATACACTGAACCTTGTATTTCATATTAACATGTAATATCCTAATCATATATCAATGGAATTGATGCTTGTAGCTCATTAGTGGGTGTTAGTTGAGGCAGAACTGAACGCAAAAAGATAAAAGTAGGTCTTAGTAAAGCTGACTGAACAGTTTACTTAAGGAAAAACAAACCACATCTCAGTTCTTTACATTAGGACCTGAACAAAACCTAAGTACAATTGCAACATTAGCATTAGTTGTCTGAGGTACCTTCTTATCAGACTACCTCCTGAAGTTACAAAGCACAAGTCCATTATCCTAAAAAAGAGTTCATGAGTTAATTGTAACACCTGCAGGCTTTGCATATCCTGTCAGAGATCATAATTACATCCTGCCATGGTTATGAAAGACTCTCTCTCGTGTATCACCTGGTAGAATGCTTGTCACCTGTTTAATAGCACTTCCAAACCCAGAAGTAGTCCTTAAAACAACTCAAAGAATGCTCAGAAAACTTCTGTTGCATCGCAGTTGACAGCAACTGACTGTCTAGCTTTATTCCCTTGACAACATTTAAAGGAGAGGACATGTGTGTTCACCAACTATTGGACAGATGAGAATTTGTGATTGAAAAATAACAGTTCTGCAGAATGGTCTGTCCACACTCTTATATGTCCCTTGTTCCACATCAGTGTCTGAGATCTCATAATGGGTGTTAATCAACTAAACCTCATACTATGTCAGTGATACAGCAAAGTGTCCACATTCCCCAGCTTTACAGATGAAGAAATGATTGAGACGAAGAAAAACCAGAAGCACCCTCACCCCATGGCATAGAGCAAGGATTTGGGTTTCCCTGAGCAGTAACACAACATCTTGGCCATCTTTCCCCTTCTGGTTTCTCTGTATTTACACACACGGCTGGGAGAAGAGACACCCTGACCTTTTAAAAATCTATCAGGAAAATTTTCTCGGTGTTTTCACTTTGCCATAAATGAAAGGCAACTACTCTCTGTGACAAACTCTACTGAGTAATTACATTTGCTACAAAAAATGTTTGTTCTCAGTTATTGTTCCATGTGTTTATTAAAATAAATCAGCGCTAATGCAGTCACTTCTCAGAGTGAATTCATCTCCTGGCAAAGGATTTTATTTCCAGCCTAAACTATCACTAAACAAGGATGCGGACTTCAACGCATAAAAGCAATATAGATGGACTCTCTGACACTAAAACTCATTATTAAGGCAATAGGTATCATGCCCCATTACTTTTAATGGATTGATTAATAACAATTATTGCAGCCTCTTCATGATAATTTTGGAAAGTAATAAATGTGCTAATATTTGGCTTGCAAAAGTAAAGCATTCATTTCTAATTGTTACCATTTCCTGATCAAGTACTTGGCAGAAACAACTGTTCTCCTTTAACCCACACATCCTTTGACTGGAATCCAGTGATTAGTTAGATTAGATCTTCACTTTCCTGACTCAGCCATCTTGTAACTGCCCCTGCATGAAAGGAAAAGGGAGCCTGCATGCTTAAGTGATATAAAATTGCAAGGCTACAGTCTCCAAAATTCTGTGCTACTGAGCCCAACCATCTTCCCCCTACGAGCTGCCCAAAACTGCTCTCTAGGAGGAAGTTGGATTATTTGTTATATGTGTGTTGCCACCTTCTCCTCTATGTACATCTGCAGAAAAGTCTTATCCTCCAGTAGAAAGAAAACTGGAAATAAACAAGAAAACTTAATCCTTCCCCCCGCCCCTCCCCCCCGCCGCCCGTCTTTGTCTGCTTTCATTGCATATATAGGCCAACACCAAGACCAGTATGTCTTATTACTGATTTCAGATCACCCATGTTTCTTTCAGTTGCCTCATTAAAAATGATTATGAGTGCTGACCCACCTATCTCAATGACCGAGAAAGCTAAGGTTTACAGCTATATTCTTAATTTACTAAGCTGAAAATGAAAGCAGTACACAGAAATTCCACACAGCCATGCAAGAAATGTACAAAAAGAAAATGCCTACCTGACCTGCAGCCTCTGGTCAGTCTAGCTCATCTTCCCAATTAACAACCAATATTACATACACAGAAAAAAACTAACAAAGAAGAAACCAAATCCTTATAGCCTGATATTTGGCCAGCATGTAAGAAAAGGTACCTGATCCAAGGAGCTTTAAGTCATGTTCAGCACCATTTTGCGGTAGAGTAGGAAGGATTCAAAACCACACAAAATAGGTGAGGATGGGTATTGACAGTGTTTTTCAGCCCTGGCATTAGAGCCTTTCAAACAATACCGAGGTTTTCACCATTGCAATTTAACAGCTGTGGGTTGTACATTTTTCAAGGGAATTAAAGTATGGAGCTCATGCTTGGTCTGGAGAAGTGGTACATTTCTCCCCACTCCAAACCCCAGCCCTCAAGCTGTCTGGGCTGGGAGATGTGCTGCTGGCAAAGCTGTGACTAGCATAGCTCCCAGGATCATAAAATATCCCCTTACTTCCACTAAATCAAAGCTGCTCTGGGAGCTAAGATGATAGAGGAGTAATACCAAACAAAACCAAAATGCTCTAGATGTGATTTATTGGTTTAGAAAAGAAAAAGTCATAACCTTGAAAGAAAGGAATGAGTGCAAGTGGAAGGAGCAACCTGTAAGCTTCTACAGTGCTCAGACCCAGGCAAGAACAGTCATCTGTGAATATCCCCAGCTATGGCATCACAAAAGGAATAGCATGTCTGGTATGATAGACCAGTGCCCAGGGCCTGCAGACTAATATAGAAATCTCACTATGGAATGATTAGTCACAGTTTGAGCCCCAGGACATATAAGCATAAGATAAGACGAGCAACAAGAGAGGGAAGGGCCGAGCTGTCCAAACTCCAGAAGTGATTACACACGAAAGGAGGATGAGAAAGAAAAACACTGCAGGGTCTTAGGCAAAATGATAGTGCTGCAAAGGAACACAGCAGCCTTCATGTAGCCTATGTTCCCAGATCCCTTACTTTTAACATTATAACATATTTCAACAATAACATGGTGAGAACCCAACATTTATGAGAAAATTTAGGAGTGTAATTACATAAGTGATTTTAAGGTAAAATTTTTAGAAATTTTCTGTTCTGTAGAAATGCATTTTTAAGACACTGACAAGGCAGAAAACTCAAAATAGGACTTGCTAGCTATAGCTTTAAGCTTATAGGTACAGGCTACTATTTTGCCCTTGAATATAATTAATCACTGATCTCAAAGCTTAAAGCTAAATGGGCTTTCCCACTGGAATTAGATGCTTGTGTAACTTTGAAGAAGTTTGCTTTTTAATTGTAAATTGGATAATAATTGATGTCCCATGTCACATAAATTCTGAGGATAACTGCCATAAAGATTATAAATAAAATCATGTAGTCCAACAGTGGATTCCAACTATGAACTGCAAGAAATGTATTTTACAAACTCTCCATTGTACTTCCAGCAGAAGTAGACATTATTCTTCAGACTCCAGGTAAGATACTGAATTTCAAAAATGAAAACACAGTATGCAGTACCACGCTGAGTGAAGAGCCTATCTGGACTACAGCGTGCAGAAGTGACTTACGAAGACCATACAATACAGTCGATGATAAAATGTTTGCTGTTACCTCCCTGGAAGTTGTAGAAAATCAATATACCCATCAGTACCAGGCCCGCTGGTTCTAACAGGCTCAGCCTTGCTGCAAGCTTTGATTTCTTATGTTCAGTCTGCATCCTGAGTAGGGAGAGAAGCACTGTGCGTGTGTCTGTGCCTATGTGTGTGTGCATGTGAGTGAGAGAGATGTGCAGTGAGCTGGAAACCAATTAAAGCGTAGTGTTAGATAGGCGACGAAAAGGGCTCTGTAAAAGCAGGATGGCGCCAGAGCTAGAGTTAATATAGCACCTGGCATACAGTGAAAAATAATAACATTAAAAAGGTTCTGAACTAATTTATTTGTAGGGAGAATTGGAGTAAAAAAAGCAAAGTTCAAACAAAATGTCAAGTTCAGGCAACAAACCTGGAGGAAAAGATGAAGGAATGTCACATCTGAGGCTTAAAAAATGCCCAATAGTATAAAAGAGCAGTTAACAATGAAAGGCTTGCAGGCTATCAAATACCGACTGCCAAACCTCCAGTAAAAATAACCCTAAAATGTTAAGTGATTGTGATAAAGACTCTCATTAGGTATGGTGGGGGGAGTATGAGTCACTGCAGCCACTTTGCCAAATCTCTTGAATTTATCATCAGTATCCTCAAAGGATACTGATCCTCAGAGGATACTGATCCTCAAAAGCCAGTGTTGCTTTTGGGACACTGCAGATGGAAATGTGGTATGATCTGCCTAGAATTTTGGCTGACTCCACCGTGCTCTTCAGGGCTGCTGCACCTTCATTTCATTTCCCTTCATTCAGGGAGAAGTGCTAAAATTCCTACTGCCTCCTAGCTATTGATGTGGAAGGCAATAGAGACATTAGGAGGGAGTTTTACAACTCACTTTCATCTAGAAAGTCAAATGGCCATAGTCCCTCTGCCTGAGGTAACAACTTGAACTGTGTAACCTGGAAGCCTGATCATCAATGGAGATATGCCAACGGACACATAAATGGAGTCACCTCCAGAGGTTAACAGGTTACAGGAAAACCACTTCATCTTGCTTTTCATATTTTCTCTCCGTCCTTTATGCACCTTCTACTGTCTTATTTTGCTCTGATCTTCATCTCCTCTTCTCTAGTTGTAGCCCAGTCTAGCTTTGACACCAGGAGACCTGTCAGACCATTCTCAGAGAGCATCTTTGCCTCTCAGACTACCACACCCATCAGCTGTACAGCTGGGTCAGGCACATCCACCACCTAATTTTCTGGAGGACAAATAAAACAAGGCTGTCTCTATTGCCCCCACTTTACAGGATGAGAAGGGAGGAAGAAACTCTTCCTCAGCATGTTCAGCCTTTATACTTACCCACAGCTGTTGAAAACAGTCAGGATGCTAAGGGAAAGTATTCAGAAACAACTTCCAACCCTGAGTTGCCTATGGCCAGAAGCTGAATAAAAAATGAACCAGCACAGTATCCCTAAACAAGATAATTTCAGGTCCTTTAAAAACGAAAAAGACAAAAAGCTAAACATCCTCTTGCATGTAAGTACAGCCACACAGCTACATTTCCATGCTTGGGTAGCACATACAGACCTGTGTACACTAGGGAATGGAAATAATCTCTGGGAATTACTGGACTGAACATTTCTGCCATTAGAACAATTATTTGGAAGCAAAACCACATATATGCACATGCACACACTAAAAACAAGACAAGAAGGGGATCTTTCTGTAAGGAATAAATGGAGCTGTAACTAAACCAGTTGGAGACACTTCATTTTATATAGCCAGACTAATTAGCACTGTTCTGAATGTTTGAATAAAAAAAATAGTTAGGAAAAGATAAGTCAGCATCCTTAATTAGCATTCTGCATTGAATAGCAAAGACATTTGCAGTAGATTGACACTGGTCATTTTGAAAGACAGGAAGAGGATAAAAACTGATTGCTCTGTACCTCCAATTTTATGTGTTGCAATCTCACAGGATTGCACTGTCAAAGAAATAGAGTTAAACACTGAATTAAGCTCAAAGATATCAGGTGAAATTGTACGCAATATTGAAGCTTCCCCCCTTTCCAGTTTCTTTCAGAAACATCAGCAAATGCTTGAGGCTTTTAGGAAACTCTCTTTCTTTCTTTCTTTAATGAGTGTGTTACAACTTCTGTATTCACAGACCTGACAGTATCAGTGTCTGGTGCTGGTCTGAAATCAAAGCTCCCCTGATTTTTATTGGTTCTGTTCTAGTATTGATACCTGTTACCCGCTGTGCAAGGCAAATCACCATCACTGAAATCAATGGCGAAAAAAAAATAATCCCTCAAACCCAGAGAATTTAAAATGAGAATCTGGCCTGTGTCATCCTGGCATTAGTGAAATTAGTTGTCCAAGTTTAAATTTGGAGCGCTTACAATCAATAAAGGTGCTTCAAATTTGTGCCCGCATGAGAGCAGCATTGCTTTATTAGATGTTTTGAGTGAATGCACAGGCTTAAAGAATAGCCATTTTCATAGGTTTTGATGTGGTTTCACTGGATGAGCTTCAGCATAAGACTAAACAGAAGCAACTAAAAGTGGAACTGGCAGGATGTATCTGTAAAATGCCTTTGGAGGTTCTTGTCTTTTCAGGGTATCTTAGTAATAATGTTCCCATTGGGATATCCATTTAGATATCCTAAAAAGACAAATCTTTAAAAGCATAAATGATCCCATTTCACTCCCACAGGTTTGCAAGCTGAATAGCTAACTGTCATATTCCTTTGAATCTCTCAGCCTTAATGGACAAATATAGGAAGATGGAAAAAAACATTCCTTCTAACTATAATAGAGATCCAGTTGGTAGCTCACCATTCAGCAATAACTATTCCATTCTGCATCTCTCAGCAAGAAAGATGGGACACAATAGGATTTCACCAAATTTATTATAATGGTAGAATAATTGGAATAAGTCTACCAGAACACCTGAAGGGGCTGATGGAGTATAAATACCATTTCCATTAGGAAGTAGATATAAGTCAAGCTCACCTGCCAGCCAAAAAGCTCTCACATCTGCCAAGGATTTAGTTATGCTTGTTATCTCCTGTTTGATTTTTCTGACAGTCAGTATTATTTATATGCATGCTTTCTTTTACTTTTTTTTTTACTTTTTATTTTAAATGAATAAATAGGCCATTATTTATGCATGGTAGGGAATAATGCAGTCACCTGTCTGTGGAAAGAAAAGCCCAATTCACACAATTTGACTGGTCATTATTTCAATATGGTTCATATAGACTGCTATAACAGGCTGCCAAATTGCTGTTCCTTCATCAGTCCCATTTTGCATAGAGTAACACAGGAAAATAATTCAGTGGGGCTTCTCTTTAGCTGTAAAACATTTTCAAGCCAGTCTTCCTTTCTTTTCTCTTACACACAAATAACTAATTTAACAAAATACCACAGAGCACAATAGAGTAGAATGGAGGGGGAACTAATTTTGAGAAGTTCCTTTGAGAAATTTTCAACAGTAAGACACTGTGAAGGTCCAATGCACAAAAGCTGTTTAAAATGTTGTCTCAATAGTTAAATACAAACACCAATGTCTCAGAAACTCATTGATGACTGAAAACCTCGTAACAAAACAAAATGAAACAAAACAAAACAAAACAGAACTAAACTAAACAAAACAGAAAAGAAGAGCTGTTGCATTCTGTTGTTGAAACATCAGGGAATGAAAACTAAGGGGACTATTATGGATAACTCTTAAATCTTCTCTAGGCCCCTGCACTCCAGGAAACTCCCCTATCCTGCAGGAAAACACTGAGTTCAGTATTCCCAAGTGTATCACTGTAACCCAAATATATCAGAATATATTTTGGTGAACTGCAACCATTTTCCCAGATCTCTGATCATACCAACATTTTTTATACCCCAGCAATCTGTTTGCTGTACTCATGATTTGACAAGATATAGGTCATCAGCTATACGAATGGAACCCATGAGAATCAATTTCTTTAATGATATCGCCACATCAAGAACTTAATTTGAGATCTGTCTGTTATAAAGTTATTAAATCACCTAATGTTCTTTGTTCATTCTATGTATGGAAAGTTTCTTTTATTCAAATGTCAGGGTCATATGTCAAATGCTTTAGAGAAAAACAAACTTTCTGTACCACAAACAGACCTTTTCAGCTAGACCTGAAATCCTGTCAAATAAAACATGCTTTTGTTTTACAAAAACTTCTTTCTTTGAAGCTATGCTGACATTATTCTTATGGTTTTTTTTTTCTTCTAGACCTTTGCTTCTGGAGTTTGCTTCCCTGTTTTACTAGTTATGTTACTTTATCTAGAATAAATCAACTGACTGATGCAATGTATTTCCCCACTTAATTACTTTTAGCCCTTTTCAATATTGAAATTAGTAATCTTCTGAACTTTGGAATCCAAACTAACAAACTTTCATGATTCAGAAGGTCCCTTGGCTAATTCCTTTAATGCTTATAAGTTACCTTGGTTTGCTAATTTATTAGGGTTTGCAAGTTTTCTGTTCCATCTACAAGACCAGAGAAAGCTCGATCATCTTTTGCAGCAGGTATAGACAACTTCCAGCTGACACGTGACAAGGCAACAGCAGCCTATTTTTCTTCCTCATACTATTTAGGGTGGCATCAGTATATGCCTTTGTCATTAATGAGCAGCTATCCTCTCTACCGACATAAGCAGTGACATCTGTTTTCCCACTTCCACCTCTCAAGCTATACCTGGACAAGTAGACTATCCCTTCCCAAACAAAGCAACAGCCTGTCTCTCCATCATTTGCAGTCCATTTGCATTTGACATAACCTGCTGCCTCACCTTCTGCATCAACAGACTTTCTAAACAAGCCCAAGCAGTCCTCCCCTTCCTTTTAACCCCAGAGTTGGGGGAAGGCAGATCTATTTTTAAGATGTCCAGTTTCATGGGTTTTTAATACTAACGCCTGTTGTAGTTCACTGCTTCCTTTGATTTCATTTGTAGCATTCCCACAGTTTGTCCTTGTCCACAAATTCTTTGCACAAAACAAGCCTGACCAGGCAATAATCATGGGTTAGTTGCAGAGTTGCTGTATTTTAAATTAGTGATTAACTTTTTACTGAGAATATAAAAATTATGCCTTGCAACAGGACTTCGCTGTATTTCTGATGTTTGGAGAATTAAGTAGGGTTTCTTGCAATGTATAATTAATATTCCTCAGCTAATATTGCTCAGTGTAACACAATTTTGATGCAATTTAGGTCATCCTTTAGAGAGATTAGGTAGTCTATAACAAATTCCTGCCCAGCAATTTCATTACATACGACTTTAATGAAGTAATTCTCAGTAGTCTCCAAATATAAGCACCTGATATTGACCCCAGCAATTCTTACATTTGGCTTCTTGAGAATCACCAGCTCCATCACATTTCCTTTCTCAGTATGCTGCTGTCAACACTGCATATATACTTGTTCTTAATAGATAATTTGGGGTTTGAGTTTGTCAGACATAAAGGATTTCCCGCTCAGACTTCATGCCTGAATATTCAGACATGACTGGTCCATTTTTAGCCTACTCTCTCTAGTTTGTTTAAAGGTCTCTTGACTATGAAAAGATTTAGATGAAGGCCACCACATTCTTGCAACCTATTCTCCCTAGACTTGACCCAATATTCCTTGGTCAAAACTATCGGCCTGGTGCCATGTAAACACTTCATTTCAGTATCACCTTTCCTCCCTCTACTTCAGGATAGTAGGTTTTCTGGGAAATTCATGGATAGCCCAGATATTTTTAACTTTCATCTTTCTACCCAGATCATTCAAGCTTTCCAGACTCTGAAGAACAAACCCAGATGCTATGCCACTGAGTCCAGTACAGATGGAGCTAAAGGCAGCATCAGTTTTCAGTCCTACACTCTTGCTGATCCCTGAGTCATGGTGTTTGCCTTCATTCTCAAAAGGGAACAAATTGATTTGATATCCTCCCAACTTTACACCAAATCCTGTCCATCTCTCTTACCATTCTCTCCTTTGTGACAATCACCACTTATGGATACTTTGTTAGTCATATCTGCACTTTATTCTGTTTTGAGTTGGGCTATTTTTTCTACGTCAACCATTAAGGACCTCTCTGCCAAGAGCGCTCTCTGCATATCCTTCATTAACACAACTGTGCCTTTGGAGGGGGAAACAGGCTGTGACTCACTTCAGCATCTGCTGACACCATAAGGAGCTCTGAATGGATGGGTGGGTGGGTGGATGGATGGACAGAGCTTCCCAAATTCACCTGCCAAACAGAGAAGTCTCAGTTCCAACGACAACTTCTGAACGTGCCATCTTCCAGCTTTCATACCCTCTGTTGGCACCTCATTTGAGGACCTGACCCACCAATATGTTACATTCACACTGAAGTTTAAGGACAGAAGAACAAGATTGCGGGACTTCTGGCATTCAAAATCTTTTGCTTTTAACGTCTTCATGGCACCGCTCAATGGGAAGTTAAAAGAAATAACACTTCTTGTTCTCAGACTTTCTCTTCCCTACCCTCCCACACCAATGTGGACCAGCATGTAGGACACAAGGAGAGTGGAATCTGGTACAATGTGTATGAATTTTTCCCATTATTAAAAGGGACTATTATTTCATTATTAAAAGGGATTATGAAGAGGGTGGTGGATAACAGTCACTTGAAAGATGAGGTATGGGGCACTTTCTGCAAGCACAAGAGTAGCACACTCAACTCTAATACACACAGAGCATCAAATTTCAGAGCATTACTGACAGCCAAACAAAAAATACTTCCAGGTCACAAAGTTTAATAGACTGAAAGAAAGGCTGGACACTGATAAGACCACAAAAATATATAGAGCTATAGTAGTTAATGCTAATAAGTTCTGAAAGGTTATTAAGCACCATGCTTCAGTTTTAATACAGTCTTTGAGTATTAGAGATTAGCAGAAGAAACGATGCAAATAACAGATTATTACACCTCTGTGAAGTGCTGTCTTTTTCTGGGATATCTAGTACTATGCACTATAGGACACTGGATTCTGTACTGAACATCTCATGTTGGGACTACATTTCGTTGCTAACTTGACAGCAAATATTCCCAGCTGCTTAAGAAACAGCACTGACAGGCTTTAAAAGGGAACATCTCTGTAGCATGCTTCTGCCTAGAAGATGCTGCCTTTTGGGGGACAAGAGCTCAAACCAAGAAAGTCAGGGGTCAAATCACAGTTTTTTTTTCAGAACACCACAGGGTAACCGTAGGAGCTGACAGATGTAGAAGTGGGAGGGAACAGAAAAAGTTTAGAGACATGAAGTGAAAATTTCTCAAAGATTAATAATTTTAACTTGCATAGACACCGTTCTTGAAGCTATTTACAAATACTGTTTAGACAAGAGATATTGTTGCATCACGTATATCCCTGGGACTTTTACAGCATGAGTTGTACAAGATTCAGCTAAGACCTTTGCACTCCTGAAAATTTCAGTTAACCTGAACCAGTCATCCCTGCAAGTGGAATAATTAACATACTGTTACAGACTTGGAGACTGAGGCAAAGAAGAACAGTTGTTCTCCCCAAAACTGCATATGAAGTTTATTCCACCCTGCTTTCTTGAAAGCCTTTATTTATTTAACCATGCCACCATTTTTCTTGCCTCTTCACCTGAATCCTATGAGACTGGAATAGTCACTCAAA
Organism: Ibidorhyncha struthersii; assembly: GCA_013398815.1. Lineage (NCBI taxonomy): Eukaryota > Metazoa > Chordata > Aves > Charadriiformes > Charadriidae > Ibidorhyncha > Ibidorhyncha struthersii. The sequence continues at coordinate 55,044 of VZSZ01011678.1, forward strand.
GAGTTATAGTCAAACAAATAGTAATTCAAACATGTACCATCTGTTAAGAAATTCTCTAACAGAAAGCAGTAACCTAAATGACAAACAATATTCACATTTTCCACACTCTAACTCTTGGTGCTGTCTTGGGCTTTGCTCTTTCCTCCTAAAATTTGGTGGTAACTGGATGACTGACATCAACAGTGGTAGCATAAAAAGCTTACATCTATGTTCATAGATCCAGTGTTTCTAACTTAGCTAGATTGTACAGATAGAATGGTGAAAACTATGGATAAACAGGCTCCATGTCTGTTTTCAAATTAGTCAGAAACTTGCATCTTTTCTTAGTGAATATGAAAAAGTTTGTTAACTTGGATATTAATTTTAACCCAAACAGGAGCAATCATTTTTAATTACGTTAACAAATCTGTCTTGTACATTCTTTGCATCTGCTCAAGTGTTATATTTTTAATATAAAATAACTGCTTGGTCAGAGCTGGATTTCATTCCCTTGAGTATAGGCTGTAGAAAACCAGCTATGGGCTCTGCTGAAAGCTTTTTACATTATTTGCAGATTTTTTCTTAAGAAACCCACAACATCCATAGGAAGTGAAAGAAATAGTGTTGGGTGAAAAACATTTTGAAATTTCTGCATTTTCAGCAGCAAAGAAAAATGTCTTTAACAGTTGATACAATGGGCACATAATTCAAACTGCCCCTCATTACAGACCTAAATTTATCTTCCATCCCACACAGATTTCTACTCTATCACACTTTTTCTACTCAAAATTATTCACATCAGAAATGTAGGCTCATGAAATGCAGGGTAGCAAAAGTGTTATTTATGCTAAAGAAACCAATCCCACTTCTTATTTAAGCTTTCTGACTGTGGGTTTATTGTGTCCTCCCTCCTGGGGCTAAGTCCCATATGGTATCTCACATTTGCACCCAAGCAGATTGAGAATATGGTGTCTTTGCCTTTGAGAGCCTGAATTAATATACTAAGACTCAGTCATAAAATACTATAAAGAGCTAGAGGCTTTATTGACTTTAAGCTCTCTGGATGCATTTTTGCCACGTGAATTATTTAAAGTCCTTTGCAAGCTTCCCTGGGGCCTTTAAAAAGAAACTCACAATCACCTTCAAACATGCTGTGGCCAGCCCTCCCTGAAAAAATCTGCTTTCTCTAAACACCATGAATTCCAGCAGCATCTACCCACCTCTGTGAGGAAAGTGGAGTCCAATAGTCAAAAATTTCAGACCACAATACAATTAGAAGTAATTCTACTCTGAACGACTGGCAATTTTTTCTTCCAAGATCATGGATAAAAAAATTTTGCTAATAATTATAGTTGTTCTGATGGCCTGTCTTACTTCTATACACAGGATTTATATTCATAGGGAATATGACAACCAATGTTATTTGAGAATTGCACATACAGGACTTTATGCAGTCATACAAGTTCAAAAATACTCAGTTTTAGTTAATTTGCATTAAATCTATTTAATAAAGTCACCATCATTCAGAAATTATTTCAGAATAATAATAAGACTTTCATTTCAGAGTCTTTTTCAAGAATAATTTCTCCATGAAAATCAACTCAAAATTATATGGAGGAATTCATTATGAAAGTGTTCTGATAATAAGAGTCTGATGATTACCCCAAACAATGCTTCTGGGGAACTTTGTTTCCAAAAGCTTTCGGCTGATGAATCCAAGAGTTCAGTCCTAATATTATCTGTAAGAAACACAGCAATAAAAAAGCTAATCACCACCAATATGCAGATGAATTATAGCTCTGATTCTCTTTTCCATCAGACACCAGTGGAAGTATTTTTATTTTTTTCCTGTTCTTTTAAACTGAAGCAACATTTTTCTTTATTTATAACTAATGAGGAAATCATTTTGTAATACATTAGACAATTCAGGACTCAGAGAAGGAGCATCACTACCCTGGTTTATCATTTTTGTTCCTTCATCTCTCCTCTTCATCACCTGTGATGATATCAGCTCCCATTCAGGCCCAGATATAACTTTTTCACCTGTCCATATATGCTATTTAGACTCTGAATAACCAATTTTACAGACTATTCCTTCCCTCTTTTTCCATTTTCCTTTCTCTTTTTGAACTTCTGGCTCAGGCAGGATTTGTCTAATGAGTTCATACAAGTCTTACCAGGGAAAACCTGCATATTTGTTATGCACCACTTGCAGTGACAGTCTCAATAAATAATTATTGATAATAAGAACACCACCATTACCCCAGCACTTTGCTTGAGCTGACAACTGTGATACAATCTGCTAACAACACAAGAAACCACTTTATTCACGAAACAATCTTGACATTAATTTCTCCAGCAATAAATAATTACTTAAATTATTTGCAAAATTGTCAAGTAGCAACCTGCATTTTCCTTTGCGGATCCCACTTACATGATGAAATTTCCATTTGCAGCACATTACAATATTTAAATTGAAGTGTCTTGGATGCTTATAAGATACCACTCTTACCCTTAAGAAAGTTCCTTACCTGATGCAATTTGAGACTTCTTTGTCCTTTGAAGTTAATACTAGATTGCACTAGATGAGGATCTAGCCTACACTTTTAGTTGGGCTCAAACCCAACATAATGAGAAACCTACCTATTGTGTCAGAATCAATAGATTTCTTTCTTCCCTGCCAAGAATTCTTGGTATAGAGAAGTACACTGCCTCAAGCAACTGTAGGATAACAATAATTTAATCTCATAAGGAACATGGACTTTTGAGATTCCTAGAGTTTATGCAATTTTATTCTAGGGCTAAAGCTAAATTCCAGAGATATAATCAAAATTTTCAAAGGCAGATCTCATTTCTTACTAAATTGAGACTATCTGGGACTGCTGTCTCCAGAGGACAAATTCAATGAAATTTATCATGAGGAATTTGTTTTCTACTATCCTTGCAGTAATTTACCTACTCATCTCTTGAATTCAGGTTCTGACTCAGGAAAATTAGTTTAATGTTGGAATTTTTGTCTCAGTCGAAGAAAAAAACAAAACTGTTATATTGCATGTTTAGATTTACTTTAGAAAAGAAATCACTTATGAATTGCCAGAAGATTTCTAATAATGTACTGATTCTCAAAACAGCCCTTTCAGTGTTCTGAAAATCATTTATAACTGTGAAGAAAAATCAGTTTCTCCTTCACACATCAAAACCAATCAGTAGGCAGAAGATTTTGAAATCATCCAATATTATAGTTTCTTGGACCACTAAAATTTTTAGACACTGACCAGACAAGTATCAGGACAAAACAAATCAGTGGCAAGACATTTCTAGTTCTTTCTTCTTGTAGTTGAACTCTACATGCATCTGCAGGAATATACTGATTAATTTTCTCATAATATATCTGTATCTGGGAAAACTGTTGGGGAAAAATCTCTCATTGACAGTAAAAACAAATATAAAAAAAAATAAATATTGCACTGTGAGGAGTGATTCAGAGATTATAAAAGTTGCAATACCAAAGTCTGCATGGGGACTCATCAGCCAGAAAAAAAAAAAAAAAACAAAAACAAAATTAAAGTAAAATTAAACCACTTCTTATTCATGTCCTCAGGATCTACCTCTTTTCAAAAAAAAACCCAGCCTCAGACAAACACAAATCAACACTTTCCAACTCAATGTTTCCAACTGAGGTCACCTTGAAGAACAGGTCTTTTTATCAGTTTTCTACTTCTCTCTGTATCCCCTACTCCAAGGACCTCCTTAAGTAGGAACCCAGAAATCTTTTACAAACCCTTTGTTTCCCCAAAATAACCAGAATGAGAACCACTTACACTCCAAGATGCATTATCTGTCAAAACATGATTTGCACCTAAACTAGAAAGCAACTTTGTTTGATCCTCAGTGACAGTAAGGAGAGTATACATTTCAGACTTGTGGAAAATTAAAAGTAACATTTCTATAGAACTTACAGATGGAAAAACCTCTAATTTTTCTTTGCCATTGTGTTGTCCCCACTTCATGCCTAAACAAGACACAGGAACAGTTTGATCCCTTCTTTTGCCTGAATAGTCATATCATTTTCTGACAGCAGATACAATAGATCCTGTAACTATTTTGGTTTGTATTTGCTTAAATTAAGGAAAAAAACTCCAGATATTTCGATAACTAACCATATCAGTTCAGTTTTAAAGTAAATAGTAAGTCAGTTAATAAATTAAGTTACTTTAATCTTTCTTCATCATAGCACCCTAATTAAATCAGGAGATTAGAAATCATTTAAGGTTACAAAAGTCGGATTTAATAAACAATACATTCTGTAACAACATGGTCTAGATACTGTCAGGATCATTTAGATACTGAGCTTCTGTCCCAGCAGTGCAAGTGATGGTGTCTTGTTCCCTTCCTTTTTATGACATATAATTCACTTGATTATCTCATTTAATAGAATCATGGAACACCAGGTTGGAAGGGACCTCAAGGATCACCTCGTCCAACCTTCCTTGGTAAAAGCAGTCTAGACAAGATGGCCTGGCATCCTGTACAGCTGAATCTTATAAGTGTCTAATGATGGGGAATCCGCCACTTCTCTGGCGAGATTATTCCAATGGCTGATTGTTCTCATGAAAATTTTCCTCTTGTGTCCTGTAGGAATCTCCCCAGGAGTAACCTGTGCCCATTACTCCTTGTCTTTTCCATGTGACTCCTTGTAAAAAGGGAGTCTCCATCTTCTTTGTACCCACCCTTTAAATACTGGAACACGGTAACAAGGTCTTCCGTAAGCCTTCTTTTCTCAAGGCTGAACAAACCCAGTTCTCTCAGCCTTTCCTCATAAAACAGCCTTCCCAGTCTTTTGATCATCTTGGTGGCCCTTCTCTGGACTTTCTTCAGCCTGCCACATGTTTTTTTGTATAGCAGGGACCAAAACTGAACACAGTATTACAGGTGTGGCCTGACAAGTGCTGAGCAGAGTGCGATAATGACTTCTTTATCTCTGCTAGTGATGTCCTTGTAGGTGCAACCCAGTTCAACGAGCTTTCACTGGACCTGCACAGCTTCACATTCTGATAAGTGACATAGTATGACTAAACTTGGTGATAAATTTACATATTAAACTGTGAATGTGACTTTAAATTGGAAAGGTAAGAAAATAAGTGATCAGAAATTAAGAAACCATACTGATAAATCTAAGGCCTGGATCTCTCAGTAAGAATTCATTATCAAATCACACTAAAAATACCCATTGAACAGCATATAATCTCGTTAACTAAAAGAGAAAATTACATGTAATTCTTATTCTCTGAAGGTATGAGTTACAATAAATCCTACCGAAATACCAGTGCATGGACCCAGGAGCTGGGATCTATTATAATCTGCTTACCCTCTGAGAACCTAATTTCCACTTGAAATAATAATTAAAAAAAAAAAACTTAAATACATTGACCTCTAATACATTTAAAATGTTGGAATAAATCAAGTAGCAGAGTTAATAATTGACTCTTTACTAATGTGCTCTTATGAAAGAAAAAAATTCAATATGCTTAGTGCTATCCCTAATTTGAAGCTCTGTCTAATAGTCCATTCTTCTTATTATTCATCCTGCCAATTTCCAAGGTAAACCTTTTTAAGCATTTGCAAGAGGGAATAAAGGTGAAATAAGAGTGTACCTGTAGCTACAGTATGGTGGTTTGAAAGTGTACATAATCCATTATTTTATGCCATATTTCCCACAGCAGATAAACAATATCTGTCATTTACCCTGTAATAGAAACTAACACCGGAGCTTCATTGTGGCAAATGTTATAACAAGACGTCGCATTTTAAATAAGCGAGACATAAAAAGAGTGAAAGAATCAAGCCACACTCCCCTTATTTTAGAGATGAAGTACGGCATGCACAGACACAAGAAACCGGGCAAAAGTCACATTTAAAACCTGAGATAAAGCAGAAAGTGGAGGCAACATGTTCTGGCTGTTAATCAAGTAGTCTAAGTAAATAAGCATCCTTTTTTCCTTCATCAGTTCAGTGGACAATTATCTGCACACCAAATGTAAAATGTGCATACACACAACCATTCTCATTCTAAAGGTACAAGAACCACTGATAAAAAAAAGATAGTCAAGCTTATCTATGAAGGACAGAATTTTCAGTGTAAATAATAAACAGGAAGAAATGCAATGCTCTATTATATTTATTTTATTATTTGTATCAAGGTGAATGGGACAGAATATTTTTTGGGGGGAAACTCACTTTTTATTAGACACATTATTGGGATTTTGCCCAAGATGCTTAGGAAGGGAAGAGGCCATCTACATTGGTTCTGCAACTGAGTTTAATGTCAGTGTACCGAGATGCAGTATCTATGATATCTTTGTGAAATGTAGCACTGTAACAAGTTGTTTGGGCTGCTAATTTTGACAAGAAAAACATTTTTAACATGAAAATGTTAATAGAGATTTTCATTGCAATGTTTTTTTGGCTGAATAGGAACACAACATATGCAAAAGTCATTGATAATATGTTCCAACAGTTATTTTTATATTCTTTTTTTCCTTCTCATTTTTACATTTACATTTATTGTGTAGATGAAACAGATGAGAAAAAAAAAAACACCTTTTCCCTTGGAATAAGAGATATTTAAGAAATTATTTACATTCAAAATACTTCAAATTCAGAAACCACTGGATGACATGAAAAATCTCTCTAAAGTATTTGGGACACTATCCAACAACTGCCATTTTCCTAGATTTGTGCATTCATTAAATAAACTCATTAAATAAAGCCATTGGTAAGTTTCTTAACTGCATCTTCCCAACTGTGATCTTCATTGATTGTATAGTTGCATCAAAAAACTTCATTATATTTGCAAAGGTATAGAAAGTCTAGAACAAGGGAAATGCTGAGTGATTGTCATTGGCTGTCTGTGTACACGTATTATGATTTTATCAAGATTAATTAAAAGCTTCTGGAAAGTATATTGGTCTATGAAAGGATACGCATCACCTTGTCTTTAGCTTTTTGTCATATTTATCGTCATATAATTCTGTATAATGTATCTCTTTAACTCTGGGCATGGATATAGACCTTGCTTAAGGTCTATAAGTAGGGGGGGGGGAAATATTTATCTTTAGGACTTTGTATCTCATTATCTTTCACAGTAATTAGATGCCTATTGATCTGGTCAAAAACTCCTCCATGGATGTTAATTTGTTCAGTTTTGTTCAACTTGATCAATCTTCTTTTATTTGCTTGCCCACAATCAGATTCTGTGACCCAACAGACCGAACATGCAAATTTGAATGCTCAAATTATCAAAACCATCTAATTTACTCTGGAGCTTCGTCAACTTCAAAGAAAAATATTTTGATCCCTAATTGACAAAAATGCTTTCAAAAATGTGACAGCAGAGCTTGATTTCTCAGTTTATGGCAAAATGTTCATTTATTGAGACCAGTGCCTATTACTACAATAACCACTTTAGGTTATTTGTATTTAAGTAACTGAAGCATTTTACCTTCTAGTTTGATTTTTAACTTTCTCTTCAAAAGTCTGTGCCTTCAGAGAATGAACAATCTGTGTCATGAATTAATGTATTTATATTTCCAACCTAAACTAGATATTATTTCCTAGATAAAGAATTGCTCAGGCATGTACTGCATTGTTCTCTTCTCAATAGCCACTTGTCACTCTGAATTAAGCATACCTGAAGACATATTAAATTGCTAGTAGATTCATGATCTGTGACAAAGGATCACAACATATCTTATACCAGCTGGGTAAACCTGCAACTCTGATTCACTTGGATTTCATTAATTATGTCTTTCCCTAGCATATGCTGATATTGATATCCATGTCTTTGGTGCTAAGACTACAGGAGGACTTGTCACATCAATGTGCTTTCAAGTTTAAGTCTCTGTGCACTGAGTGAAAATGTGCACTGGTGCATGGACATGCAGACAATGCTGGGAAGGTCTGGAGTGATCGTTGCCTAGGGAAAACATTGAAGCATGACACAGACCTGTGGTCTTTTCTTTTCAAGAGCATTGACAGGCATCAGCGCTCAAGCCCAGGTGCCAAACATCCACAAGTCAGATGAAATGATAAATCATGAAACAGAGACATACTCAATCAGGACCTGGCCTGATGATTCCAGAGTATAACTTTCAGGATGGACAAGGTGGTCAGGTTTGTGAGTTTGTGGGCTTCAAATTCATGACTATATGTTAATGTGAAGGGAAAAAAGAGAGTGGGGAGTAAGGTGACAGCGTTTGTCTTCCTGCAACTACTGTGTAATCTTGCAGATATTTCTGCAAAAGGTGGTAATCTTATACATTTAGCAGTAGAAAATGGGAAGGGAGGAACAGTCACCATCCATCCTTTTGCTGCTCTGAGTGGCTGGCTAGCTGGGTAAGCTATGCTAGAGTGGAGCCCCAGAAACACAGTATGAAGGAGTAGGTAAATACTATCTTCATGTTTTCAAAGGCTTCCTTGAGCTTCTTCTGGAAAACAAAGGTTGTCCCAAAACTCCTTTTTGCGCAATGCAGAGTCACGGGTTAGCCTTCAGTTACTCATTCATTTAAAGTACCGTTCCCCAGCACAGTTCTTTGCACCCAGACATTAATTCCCATTGCCAAGCTGAGAATGTCCATTTCTAATTAAATTAAATCTGTTGCTATATCTATGAGATAGGGTCTTCATTTTTTTGCCTCCATGCTCTCTCTGAGGACTGATAGATAAACTTGACTTTGATTTGATACTAATCACAACTTCCTAGAAGTTACCTTGAAATTTTGTCTTCTTTTTTTTTTTTTTTAATCCTTTATAGGGTAAAATTTCATTTGCTAAAGCCTATGACCTCCAAAAACTACAGTGGTGAAAAGGGCATTAATTTCAGGTGATTTCACATTCACTTGCCTATTTCAACTTAAAAGCTAGCAAAGACAAATCTAGATTCCAGTTTGTTAGGATGTTTAACACACTGCACAGAGAGCTTTGCATTGTACCTGCCTCTTGAAACATTTGACTTCTTCCTGCTACACATCCTAAATCTCCGTAGTAGTTTAATCGCAGCCAGCACCTAAGCACCGCACAGCCACTTGCTCAATCCCCATCAGTGTGATGGGAGAGAGAATTGCAATGGTAAAAGGTCAGTTACAACAGTTACAGTCGGTTAAACCAGTTAAAACATATCGGTATCTTTCAAGGAAATAGCAATGTTTGGAAATATAAACTGTCAGAAGTATAAATTCAGTAATCTAGGAACAGTTTACTAATTACTTATACAAAGAAAATCAAGTCCGTCTTCATAAATCAGCAGCAACAGTGGCTCTCCAGGGAACTGACATTCAGAAGAAGATAATCAGTTACACGGTCTGTTTAGAAGGACAACACAATGCTCTTTTCATGAAATGCTTCTATAGATCCACAAGCATTGGTAAATATTTAAAAACTACGGCTTGTGTTTAGAGCCATAGCCACACTATTCTCTTAGTATGAGCATAGTATGCTACAGCTACTATTTCACACTTATCCCTGCAGTACGGCAGTAAACTTTTCTTATCACGTATGTCATTATTCTGTAATTCATATGCAGACTTGTATCCTGTTATTTCTAGGAGTTTCTGCAATGAAACCCATTTGTTCTGCCTGGGCTGATATATGTTTCAGCATGGTCAAACACGTCACAGATTTTTCTCCCAGAATCATTCAGAAGGTAGTTATCCAAGGGAGACCAGCCCAACCACACTGAGCAAACTGAGCAGGTTGGAGCCAATTTTTTTCTTCCCTCTGGACTTTCTATTCCTCTGATGACACTCTTCCAAACCAACAGGACTGGCCATGAAAGCAGCAACTGAACTGGTCAAGGTTTGGAGGACAGCGCTCCTTCGTTCCCTCTTGGAAAGACCTCCAAAGTGGTCTCTTTGTAACTGCAGGACGTCAGAATTACTGCAATGAGCAGAGAAGTGCTATGATGATACAGTTCTGATATAATGTACATTCAAGGGCTTATGGAAAAGAGAGGAGACTCTCTGCCCTGAAAGGTCTCCTAAAAAGAGTCTTCTGTAAACAGTTAGATTTTCAAGGTTTGGAAGCTGAAGTTTGAAGTTAGTACAAGACAGACAGGCAACAGAAGACAGAAAGTGAAAAGATATGCATTCTACACCATCCATAAATTATTTGTAAAAATTATTGCAGATGAGATTCCTCAAAAGTATAGCAAACGTTCTTTGTATAATCAGAGGGAGGAGTCTTTGTCATTCAGACAGTTTGCAGGCCCCAAAAGAGCCCAGGCAGAGAGCTGCCAAGCAAGGACATACGCAAAAGATGACTTTGTAATGAAGAATGTGTTAGCTGCATTTAAGTAACTCAGTAATAACATGAACTACATTGAAGGCTGCAGCAAGTGGGAGAAATATAAAACAAGAGCTAACACTCCATGGAGGACACGATAAAGTCCCTGGATGAAATTAGCTCTGCTTGTTATTGATATATCTCTTAAAAATTGCTGATGAGGCATAGAAGAGGTAAAGAAAGCAGAAGATGGACATTTCTGACTTATACTTCAGAAACAGCACAAGTGACAGCATTAGGATGCAAGAACATGAGGACCATGGCTGCCTTACAACAAAACACAAAGCCTCCTAAGATTCATCTTAATGTGGCAGTAGGGCACCAATGGGGTGCATCCAAGTTCAAAACCCAGGAAAATCTTTTGGGTCTTAGTTTAGATAAGAGGTGCAATGATCAGCTTAAGAACTAAGTGAAACTTGTTTGCCTTTGTTCGCTGGTATTGGGTATAAGTTACAAAAGAGCAAAACCCTGGAACTTTTGTGACGGACAATTCAACACAAGGAGCAAGCCATTATTTACACAGACACAAACTGGTAGGAATACTATTCTGCTTTAGATGCTTTGACTCAGTCAAATAATGCAAATCACCCATAAACTTAACTGTTATTGCTGCTTTTTACCATCATTGTAAAACAGCTGGAGTATATTGATGAATCTAGCCCATTTCTGTACATATTTTATAACCATCATCTAGTCCATCTGCTTTCATAGTCAGAGATTTTTTTTTATACCCAATACTTTCTAGGTCTTCATTTGATTTTTAGACTGCTTTTGCAGTCCAGTAAGTACCCAGCCCAGGAGATGCATTTTTCTCTTCCCTGCATATATATTTCAATATGTTTGCATTTGTCATTTGCTAAATGCATTATGACACACTATGGCTTCGATTCCCTGAAGAATTCCTCATATGATAGAGTGATTTGGAAAGCAGCTGATGAAGGCATTGGGCTTATTAAGCTCCCAGTAATAGCTAAATCCATACGCTTCAGCAAGGTAACAGCAGATGTTAAAATGTGTTATTGCCATTGGATAAGTACAATTTGCAAAAATAATTTCCAGTAACAGGCTTCCAGTTTTCAATTGCCAGCACATTTATTCTGGTTATAAAATATATGCAGAACGCTTTGTAGAAATACATTCCCTAAGTATGCAGCCATTCCAGAGTGCCTTGATCACTGTTTTACCATCAGGATAAATTTCTGCTTAGTCCAGCTGTCAGACCCTCTTGAGACTATCTGAAGAACAATGAGGCATATCTTCATCTTAAATGAATCTGGTTTTAAATGAGGAGAGACCAGAGGGAACAATTCTGCTCCATGACCTAATTGCAGTTTCCCATTCATAACTCCTACAGTTAAGCCTATGCTACTGGCAATCAAATTCTTCTATCGAGTATGACTTCAGGGTTTATCCAAAATGACTCCAAAGTTAGTACACAACTACTGCAAAACAGTTCTTGTCTTGAAGAATGAAATCTCAAATGCAGACAAGTATTTATTTACCATCATACTCAATGTTAGAACACCTAGTTTCAGGGAACTTCACCTTCGTTACACACCTAAGGAATCTACTTGGGCAGCCAACCAAGAGATCACTTTTGAGACGTTCACCGACAGCTTAAAGAAAAGCAAGTAGGGCATTCTCAGCAATGTGGGCAAATACCCGCTCCAGCTTACTGTGGGACTTTAAAGCACAAATAGAGTAGCATGCCATTTCACCAGTATTTCATTATCAAAGACTACAGGATACAGTACATTTATTTAGCAACTACTACAAATTAGCAGAGCTATAATTAAGTGAGATACTTCAGACGTCATGCATCACCACAGGGGACTGTGGGTCCTTGTGTTGTTTCTAGATGTTATTAGGTCAGAACCTGCTTCCTTCTGTTTCCTTCTTCATTTTCTTCTCTAATTATTAATTTGTTAGAGACTCCCAGTTGTAACTGTGGAATAAATTTCTCCGTTGGAATAGAGACACTTTTGAATTCACTTTTGTCAACCTTTATTTCTCACTTCTCATGTTTTTGATTGTTGTATCACCTGCTCCTTTTTCTTGGGTTAGTTTTTGGTTTATTTGTTTGGTTTTCCCCCCCCCTTACTTTCCAGACCGCCATGCTCTGGATATGCAAAAACAGTCAGACAATACAAGTTACACTACATTGCAGTGTAAGCTTTTCTGCCTAGTTCTTTGCCTGACAGCTCTATGACTGGGTTACTTTAGGTTCTGCACTGGAAATGGTGTACCTTTTAAATCCAACCACTCTCCAGGACTTAAGTATTCAAATAGAACAATTTTTTATCACTAGGCACCAACAGCACTAAAGGTAGGACTTTGTCATCTTTCTTTCAATATCACAGCAGCAGACATGAGTTTCTTTTAAAGAAAAAAACAGAAGGAAACGGTGACAAAAATCTCATTTTAAATAAAAGGTTAGTGAGTGGCTGGCAACTGTTATATAGGGAATAGGGAGACTTCCCACCCCTCTTATTGAAGCTATTCCACCCTTTATGGGATAAGTAGAGTTTGAGTGAACAGCAGCTTTCCTCTTCAATCTGCTAAGATATTCACCTATGGGGTTAAGATACCCACCCACTGTGGTCTGGAGAAACAAGAGCTTTCACCTTTAGGTGATGAACTTACTCTGTGTACTTTCTCTGTTGGCCACTGACTCACCCTATGGTGAATGAACATCTAATTTGTGTTTCCTGATTAGGCTTAAACACACCCTGTTGAGCAAGATGCTCAACACAAAAAGAATGGGTGAGAAGGAAGATAGTACCAAGTATAGGTTTGGCAAAGAGAGGCTATTTTTTCTGCAGCCAGTATTGAAACATATTCATGACCATTAACCCAATGTTTCTCTTTAAGCCACACTCAAACACAAAAGGTAAAATAATGCAAGAGTAGCATTTTTAAAGGAGGACACCCAGAGGTGTGAGGTATGCATCTATGTTGTTGATGACATGAAAGCTTTGGTAGTCTGGTCATGCGAAGAAACAGAACGTCAGCTGTTTGGGAAAATACCATTAAAAACTAGAGTTTAAGAGCATCTGGTGTAAAGTGGCAGCTGAATGGAGGGGTTTTAAGGATTGCAGTTTTAGTTTCAGATTGTCAAAACTGGAGGTGGGCTGGAGCTTATGAATGAAGGAAAGATAGCAGGAGGGAAAATAAATATATTCTATTTATATGTGCTTGTGACATTTAATAATTGCAAGAAATATAGTAAGTGAATTCCATCCATCTGTACCACAAACCACCATTAGTCAGTAGATTTCTTATAAGTCTCATATCACAAGAGGGTACTGAGACTTTTTTCCCTATATTTTCACTTTCCCTTATGGATGACACTAATGGATCACTATTTTTCCAACTATTCTCATTTCTTCTCCAAAGTGGCACTTCATACTTCTTAATTCTAATTTTAATTATCTCTTAAGTAAGAGGCTTCACTATATGTGATTTATTATACATGGGAATTAGAAAATAGACAAAGTCCATTACTTAATTCTTCCCGTCTTGCATTTTTCCTACACTGAATTTCAAAGTGGAAGGTGAAAAGTGATAAGAATAATTGTCCAGTACATGCAAATTTGGTGCCAGTCTTACAATTTCTTAATGTACAAATTGTCTGTGGCTTTATGAAACAATAAGTTAAAATAGTAAATTGCATGCTGTAATTGCTAACAACCAAAGTAATACATTGGTAGTCAATATATGTAAGCATATGCAAATAACAAAAATACTATGTTATAGTAAGTCTCTCCCTCTTCCTACTTTTAAGCCAAAATTATTTCAAAGCTAGAAATATTATAAATATTGACTATACATGTAATTGCATGTCTGATAAGTGGGTAAGTCACTGCTTATCTTTTTTTCTCAATTAACTTTAAAATGAAATACTAAACGGCTGTTCTACCATTTAGATTTTTTCCAAGCAAATTCAAATTCTATGTAGGACACGGACGTTTTGATTACAAAAATAATAATAAAAAAAAAACATACTCAGGAAAACAAGGAAGGCATAGATCTTGGCAATGAGTGAAATCTTATCTAGTTCTCAAAAATCTAGTAAATGCATATTTCTGTCATGTGTTGATCCAGGCAGAGGAGATCGTCTGACTATTTGATGATAAAAGTATCTTTTCTCACCCTTTTATCTGAAAATTATAACAGTTTAGCCACTTCATTAGCTCAATGTTTTGAATATTTTACTAGAAATTTTCTCCAAGCTATTACTACATCAAAATTAAAAACTTGTACTTGACCTAGAATGTCTTTTAGAAAGTCATTAATTTTCAATTCAAAGAAGATAAATGATAGAGTTGTTGTTGTAATGACTAATGATAGTAATTGTTAAAATTGTGCATTTTACAGCTTCTTATACTTTTTTTTTTTCTAATGGACTACAGTGCCCTTTACTTTCAGAAGTCTGCTGTCCACGTGGATAAATTTACACAGAACATCAGTAGGTCCTCTCTTAACCTTCATTTGCTAAGCTAAATGCTTGAATGTTTTATGAATTTATTCTTTTATTACTGTTAGAATGATTTTCCGGAACAACTATAATTTTTTCTTTTTCTGAACTTTTTTAATTCAGCAATGTTCATACTTTAATACTTTAACCATAAGTAATAATACTTTTGTATTGTTAGTCAGTATTGCCTTGATTTTACATGCAACATTGTATTTGCTAATTTAATTATGTCCTTGTCCTTCAAACCTTATCGCTTATCTTATAGAAAAAGAAGAAATGAAACAATAAGAGAAAGAAAGAGAAACAATATACATCTTTCCTTTAACCCACTCCTTCCTGTATTCCACAATTTGAAGTATGTTTTCTGAAGTTTCAAGTTCCTTAATGTAGAGTAACAGACAGATATACATAAACACTGAATTAAGGAAATGAAGGGTGAGATTCAGCTCACAGGCTAATGGGCTCAAAACTTAGCTCTGCGGTGCTCTTGGACGATAAGATGCAGGATCTGGAAAAGACTCATGTCCCTTTGGACCAATAATTGGAGATCAGACCAGATCATCTTAGGGTATTTCTAGTGACACTAGGAACCTACGCAAGGACAACCAAATTAAGCACTTAGGCAATACAGTCAGCGGAATCTAGAAAGCTACAGAGTTTACCAAATGTACATCTATTGTGGGAGACCTGAACACCTGCACTGACTGTGTTGATTAGATCTCCTGCTACTATAATATAAGCTTAGACAACCTAAACTGGTAGATGTGCCCACATTGGCAACTAGTTTAGGTGTTGAAATCTTGAAGCTGAACCCCATCTCCAATGGCTAAATTGTGATGATTTACAAATGACAGGGTAGAAGAAACATCCATTTCCCTGGGCTTTGCAATGGAAAATAACTAAGGAAAATGGTGTTTGAAGTACTAGACATTAATACAGCAATTTTTTTTCCTGCCTTGTAGTGTATGCTATATTGTAACTTGAGGACCACGCTGTCCTTATTTTCCTTTTTGAAGATACACAAAGCTTTTAAGGTAGCGCTGCCTTATGCCTGTTACAAGGAATTACTGTTTCAGATTTGGACATAATCTGAGAAGAGTCTGTGGACTCTGCCCAGTTGTGTAGGGATGGGGTCAGGAAGGCCAAGGTGCAGCTGGACCTGAACTTGGCAAGGGATGCCAAGAATAAGAAGGGCTTTTACAGGCATGTCAGCCAGAAAAGACAGGTCAAAGAAGGCGTATGTCCCCTGATGAGCATGACTGGCAAACTGGTAACAACAGAGAAGGAGAAATCTGAGGTACCCAACAAATTTTTGGTTAAGTCTTCAGTGGCAACCTCTCTTCCCACACCTCTCAAGTGAAGGGACTGCAAGGCAGGGACTGGGGGAGCAAAGACCCTCCCACTGTAAGAGAAGATCAGGTTTGTGATCACCTGAACAACGTGAATATACATAAGTCTATGGAAACTGATGAGATGTATCCCAGAGTCCTGAGGGAATTGGCTGATGTAGCTGCCAAGCCACTCGACAATATTTGAAAAGTCACAGGAGTCAGGTGAAGTCCCTGGTGACTGGAAGAAGGGAAAATTGCACTCATTTTTAAAAGGGGTAGAAAGGAGGACTCTGGGAACTACAGACCTGTCACCTCTGTGCCTGGGAGGATTATGGAACAGATCCTCCTGGAAACTCTACTAAGGCACATGAAGGACAGGAAGGTGATTTGAAACTGCCAGCATGGCTTTACCAAGAGCAAGTCCTGCCTCACCAACCTAGTGGTATTCTATGATGGAGTGACTACATCAGTGGACAAGGGAAGAGCTATGGATGTCACCTATTTGGACTTCTATAAGGCCTTTGACACGGTCCCCCACAACATCCTTCTCTCTAAACTGAACAGGTATGGATTTGATGGGTGGACTGTTTGGTGGATGAGGAATTGGTTGGATGGTCACATACAGAGGATAGTGGTCAATGATCCATTGTCCAGATGGAGATCTGTGACAAGTGGTGTCCCTCAGGGGTCCATACTTGGACCAGTACTGTTTAATATCTTCATCAATGACATAGACAGTGGGATTGAGTGCACCATCAGCAAGTTTACAGACAACACCAAGCTGAGTAGTGTGGCTGACATGCCTGAAGGACGGGATACCATCCAGAGGGACCTGGACAATCTCAAGAAGTGGGCCTGTGTGAACCTTATGAGGTTCNGCAGTGTGCACCTGCAGCCCAGAAAGCCAATCGCATCCTGGGCTGCATCAAAAGAAGTGTGACCAGTAGATCAAGGGAGGTGATTCCGCCCCTCCACTCCACTCTGGTGAGACCCCACCTGGAGTACTGCATCCAGCTCTGGAGCCCTCAGCACAGCAAAGACATGGACCTGTTGGATTTGGTCCAGAGGAGGGCCACAGAAATGATCAGAGGGATGGAACACCTCTCCTGTGAAGACAGGCTGAGAGAGCTGGGGTTGTTCTGCCTGGAGAAGAGAATGCTCTGGGGAGACTTTATTGTGGCCTTTCAGTGTTTAAAGGGAGCCTACAGGAAAGATGGGGACAAAATTTTTAGCAGGGTCTGTTGTGACAGAACAAGGGGTAACGGTTTTAAACTAAAAGAGGGTAGATTAAGACTAGATATAAGGAAGAAATTTTTTACAATGAGAGTCGTGAAGCACTGCAACAGGTTGCTCAGAGAGGTGGTAGATGCCCCAGAGTTCCACATGAAACAAGACTTTTCTTTAAATGTTAGAGCTACTGTTATCAGAGTGAACTGAGAAAAGCTGAAACTATTTTGTATTTTTAAACTATGTTTTAATGAAGAAAATGTTAAAATTATGAAAACATGGAGAGGGGAAAAAGATATTGGCTTTTACCACAGTTAACCAAGCTCAGCTTGAAATCTTGTATTTTACACAGCGGTATTTTTGTACCTACTTGTCTCTCTAGTGATAGGAAAATAACATTCAAACGCTTTTCTTACATTGCTCAGAAATCCATCAGAGTCCATGATCTGATAGATATCTTTTTCATTCAAACTTTGAGTATTAAGTGACCAGAAATGTGTAACCTGACCTTCTATAAGGTCCTTACTGGCTCATAGCAAAGCTGCACCTGATAGTAGTTCATCAGGTTCAAACTTTCTTGCAATAGCAGAAGCCTCAGTGAGCAAAACATTGATTTGGTGATAATCAGAAAGTTGGAATGGTAAAATGTGTCAGGGCACGGAGCTCCTGACAGTTTACCTCCAAGCCTACTCGTTTCATCCAGGTGTGTAATTAGCCACAGAGCACAAAAACAGTTTAAAAAAATCGATATTAGCCCCCCTGTTCAGCTCCATTTATCATCCCAATAGTTTAAAACGCTGATATCTTGAATGACATTTAGCACCAGGACAGAAAGGAGTGTTTCAACAAAATTATGGATCATGGGTGAAGAAGTAAAATCATACAGGAAACATATGCAAGAGGTTTGTTATACAGAAACAGTGGAGTGTAATTTTGTGTGAAGGAGACATGGTTTGGCATTTTCCTCAGTCCTCCCACAAATTCAGAGGGAAAGCAGAATTGTAAAATGTGCCTGAGTTTATGCAAATCTGTGAGTGTCTTTGAAAACAGTACAGACTTCCAAGCACTGCTGTACTCTAGACACCTCACAGGGCTCCACAAAATAACAAAATATTGTGCAGATGAAAGACCATAAGAATCACAGTGCTCACAAATTTCATCCATCTAGAGTGAGTCACCATCGTGATCGCCAAATTGTAACAGATGGCTACTTTTATCACACCTGAAGGTGGTTCATTAATGGAATATGCAAAAACTAAGACCTACTGTATGTTGTGAAATCCTTCATGAAGAATGAAAACACCATTTTGTAGCCTGGGTTGCACTGCATTGCTGGTACAACTGCTATTTTAAAGTTTAGTACCAGCTTCAACAAACAAAAGAATCACTGTTACCTGCTTTGAAACCGCACAAAATTGAAGCTCCTGACATGAATTGAAAAACTTTCCAACAGGCAGGGTTTCTTAGCGAAATTGGTTAAAATAAGAAAAGTTGTAATTTAAGACTTGGAGCTTGTGAAATCTGCGCATAATCTTTGAAGAAGCTATGTTGATATAAACCTATTAAAAATCAGATTGATTTGTTTTATGAACACACTAGATAATCTATTTGGTCTTTTTATGCAGGAGTTACAAGTAGACAGTCGATAGTTAATAAGTCTTGAGCAGTACAGGCTTCAGAGTCTATCCAATTTCAGCACCAACCTCAGTAAGTTCTAGTTGAATGTTGGAATCTTTTAAGAAAGTCACTGCACCTTTATTCAGAATGAACATGGACTGAGAGCATATTGTTTTTTTTTCTCAGACTGTTCAAAACCTGTGTTGTACCCTCCCTGTGGCTTGTCCAGCTTCTACCTCTGAGTTACTGGATATTAAGATGCTTCTGATAGTTCAAAGACCCTTCCAGTATCTCATACTTGTGTGGTATGTCTTATACAGCTAATCATAATGATCTTTATAAAACTCTCCAGGCTTTTGAGCAATATCTGTTTCTCCTTCATGAAATCTCAAAACCTGTACTTATATTATGTTTTGATACCTCAAAATTTACAATGTCAAGTTATATTATCATAAAAGATATGGGTAGAACTAGATTTATAACTAATCACCGGAGGACTGCAATGGATAGACCGTCACTAATACATGGTAATACATCACTTTCTTTGGATCTCAAAAGCTAATTTTAATGTCAAGCCAACTTTTAACATGCCTTATGCCACGCTAAACTGAGATGCCCTAAGTATGCTATAAACTTGAAAAAAAATTAAAAAGCGTGCTATTCTCTGAAAAAGAACTGAACAGCTGTATAAAAGGAGAAACAAACTGCAAGTATTTTATAGGGATGGGATCACAATAAGGCTAGTAGCCTCCAAAAAATATTTCATTTAATACAGCTCATTACTCTCAAAATTTTAAACCCTGAGAAAGAGAATATCAGGTTATAAATGTGAAGCAGCTCCTCTGAGAGGAAAACAGCTTTCTAATCATCAGTTCACAGTCACACTTCAAACACAAATATCACTGGACATGTATCTTACTTTTAAGTGCTAAGAGCAACCTATTATTCACAATTTTGCTTTTAGTGACAGAACCTCTCTAACTGCATTTCTCAGGTCTGTCATTCAGAATGTTCAAAGATCACACTCTTAGTACTCAAGAATAAATTTGTCTAGAGCTAAAGATAAATTATATCACAAAGTTGGCATCAAGGTAAACTATTCAAGCAAGGAAAAGAGGTTAAAAAGAAGGCCAGAGGGAGAGTGTATGCAAGATCTCCAAAGCAGAACACCCACAAATCTGCAGGTCCATGTATCAAGATACAAATGTTGGGGTTACCTTCTCAAGTAGGTTCCTTATTCTCACAGGACTGTAAATACCTAGACAGAAAAACTGAGACAATACATCTGAGCCCTCCAGCCATTAAAAATTAAACTGATGTGAACATTACTGTAAATTCATGTATATATAAAATTTGGAACACAATTCAGGAAAAAAGGAAATATTCTGGGTTAGAATACAAATGTTTCCTACTGCCTGTGTTGATTAATTAACACTTTCCCACAGCTATGATGGAACCAGGAAAGACAAGAAGAACTTTTCTGTCTTGAGGCAGCATCCTGCAGTACACCAGAAGACCACCGCTTCACCAGGAAAAACACCATTTGGGAAGAATATAAAGCTTGGACATCTAAATATACAAAAATCAGAAACCAACCCAAACAAACCAAAGAAAAAAAACACAAGAAAGCCTAGTGGAATCTTATCTCCATTTTACATAAGAGGAATTGAAAAGTGGAATGACGAAGTATATTCCCAAGGCTACGCAGGTTAGACACTAGTAAACCTAGTGATCTATGTAGTAAACTCAAGTAAAGGAGCCCAGTTTCCTATGTCCTAGCTCACTCCAGGCACTAGTGGACTGCCATGAAGTAAATCCTAAGTACCTTCTCTGAGGTGGTGGAGATGAAGGTAAAGACAAGGAAATGCAATTTACATCTTCTGCTATGGAATATGTAACACATACTCATTTTCCCTATACATAAAATAAGTGAATGTATGATTTCTCTGTTTACCACAGTGGCATTGCATATGATCAGCAATGCAACACATTTCAATTCTGTACCGTTTCAAAACCAAGGGCAAGTACTGACATCCAGCTTCCAAAATCTGCAGGCTGAACTTGTCTTCTAGTCCAGAGCTATTCACAGGAGATAAGAGGCTTTGCACTTATTACCAGCATTCAGTTCCCAACTGTTCACATCATTCCCCCTTTTCCTTAGTCATACAAGGATTCTGCTCACAAACAAGAAAACATTATTTCTATACAGAGACTGCATTATCTTGGAAAGGGAAGCACAGAGGCATTCGACAGTAAACTGAAGTGGGTATTTTAGTTGCTGTGGGTTCCAGTACGCACACCAGGCAGAATGCTGGATAAGCTAAGCTAAACAGCAGTCAAAAAAGCAAACATCACCAACAAAGCACACTTAACTCTGTACATTTTTTCATTTTCCCTATATCACATACTTCATCCGAGGATCTCAAAACTCTTAAAAATATTTATGAAATCTTACAGCACTCCTGAGAGGCAAATTATCATGAGCTGCCACTTTAAAGAGTGGTACACTGAAATTAAAAGCCAACTCAGCATTAGAGCTAGGAAAAGAATTTCACACATCTAACACCTTCCCTTCAGTTCTGAATAAAAATGCCCTAAGTTGCATATAACGTCAAGTACTCACAGGAACCCTGGCAGCTCTGAGAAGACACATTTATATTGCCTATTAAATTACAGAAATAGATGTTTTACATTAATTGATTTTTCCTCTTGCTATCACTTCTCTATTCTAAAGTCAATTAAGTGTTACAGTTCTCAGAACTGAATGGGTATATACCCCACCCCATCAAAAGTGTCACTTAAATAAGATCTTTCAATACAGTTTCACAGAAACAATGAGTTTGCTGTGAAGTTAAATTCAGATCATCCTGAGAATCTTGCTGAAAAAACAAGTATCCAGAACTACTTATGTCCCAATTCTTATTGATTTCAACTCTCATTTCAATGTGGAGCTTGACTGAATGTGCAGTGTCACAGGATGATTTTTTTTATCAAAGAGTCTCACAAACAAAATGTGTAAATTAAATTATTAAGTTCACTGAAGTGGAATGAAACTGGGATAACTTTACAATATTTCCACCGATTTGGTTGAAGTTCCTTTGTATTACCTCAGTGTAATGGAGCAGAATTTGGCCAAAAACCTTGCATTAACTTTGAAGCACTGAAAAGTGAAACCCAAGAAGGAAGAATTGCACTGAGAAAGATGGAATATGCTACACTGTGGACAACAGCAAGTTAAACATGGCTTCGTGGTGGCTGATTGCAAATGTGATGGAGACATGAGTAAATCTTAGAACCTAATTTTTCCATCACTGTTGGCCCATTTTTTTTAATGAGACAGTAGCAGTTTAGGAAAGGGACAACCTTTTCATGCATTTTGCAGATACATAGCCCTGATGCCCATGTCTATAACTGAAACTGTAACATTAACAACAGGACTTACCCTCAATCATGGTTAAAATATTAAAAACATTTTCAAGCATGCATTATACATAGTCCCCAAAGGGAATTTTTCATTGGTCGGAAATGATGGGGTTATTTTGTTTGGTTTGTTTGGTGGTTGTTTGTTTGGGGTTTCTTTTTAAGCTCTTCTTTAGATAGATAAATTAATTCAAGAGTATATATTCATTAATTGAACCCAAGTGAAGAAAAATGGGGATTTTTTGATCTAGTGCTTCTTGCTTCCTTGTGCTATTTTGGGTGTGAACAGTGCATAACTCAGAACCAGCTAAAGCTAATTGTAAATTATATGGCTGTGCTTTAATCTATTCCTCAGTTTTAGAAAGAAGAGAGTGAAAATGAGGAGTGATTTTCTTGAGAAGTTAGTACTTCGGGGGGTTGGTTGCTTTGTCTTTTTTTGTTTGTTTTTTTTGGGGTTGGTTTTTTCCCCTTTTTCCAAATGAGTTCCATACATTCTTATTGGGTACCAGAAATGCACATATTTTGTCATGCTTTAGCATGGACTGGGAATCAATGACATTTGTAAAATGCCTGGTCACATATTACCCATTTTGCAGCTTTCTGATTTAAGTTATAGTAAAAGCTGAGATAAAGGTTGTGAAGGGAAAGTAGAACGTGCTTTTGTTGGTTTTTATTTTATTTTATTTTATTTTATTTTATTTTATTTCCCTTTATCTCACATTTGATACTTTCAAGGGAATTCTTTTCCCCATTGTGATAGATGTACCTCATGAACACAATTATGTATTCTGTCCTTGAGGCTGAAAGTGTTCTCAAAGAGTCGTTCCTATTACTAAGAGGGAAAAAAAAATCCTTGGAGGGTGCCGCACTTTTTACAGCTTATCAATCCCTATCAGTGGGGCTAACTGTCTGTTGATTTACTGACAACCCCTAATAAATTTTTAAGAAATGACTGCACATCCCGAAAAAAAAAAGAAAATTACTGTTCAGAATTTTTCAGTCCTGAAGGGTATAATTTTTAATACTTTAGACTTTGGTGTACTCATCACTGTCAGCATTAAGGTTTAGTCTTAAATCGGAACTGCAGACCTGTGGATATTTTCTCTTGTATCAGTAAACATGACTGCAAGGTAGGCAATTAGTTTGCAGTTCTGCTACTAGTCTGATTTCATTGGATTCTCAAGCTAAACAAAGTCAGCACCTGTTAATATGCAGGCAGAAGACTTCCAGCTTACTAACATACACACATCTACAAGAGTTGCCTTCAACGTAGTTGTTTTAAAAATTATTTTAGTTCTGAGCTAAGGGATTCCTCTGTCAAGAGTTGTACTGGAGTATATCCCCTTCTTAATTGCTCCTTATCATCCATTCCTCTCCTGCTCTTTCTCAGTCTGTGATAACAAGATCTGAATATCACATATGCACTGCCGGCTGAACTTTGTAACCTTTGAGAAGGAAAGTCTTCCCTTTTTACAAAGAGATGAGGCAACTTGTCCTCAATTGCTTAGATGAAATGTAGACTGTACAAGTGACTCTAGAGCTCCTTAGTCTGCCACAGAGTCACAGTCATCCATAGCTATACCTTCTTCCCACATGCCTGCCAAATGCTTCCCTTCACCCATGCTGTATGGATCTTTTAATTCCATCCCTTTCAATCTCTTCCTTTTTTTTTCTTTTCTGTCTCTGAATTTCTCTTCCTCTGTGCCCACTTACCATATGCTCTGTTCTTCCTGATCCTACCGTCAAACCAAAATCCAGGTTCCAATGATCAGCACGTAATCTTTGCTGTGTCAGCAAAGGTGGCCTACAGGATCTCAAAGATTGGCTAGACCATCAGTACCCAGCCCAAATAAGTGTTCTGCACATCTAGGAGCTCTGCCCAACAAAGGTGGAATAGCTTTCTCAGTTGTGGACCCCACTTGTTGAAGGAAGGAACTGACACCATGATTGGACCTTAATTAGCTTCCTCTGTTATGGGGGATTATTGCCATTCCTATTAAGTAGCACTGGCACTTCACAGAGCATGGCTTCTGCAAAAAAGTGGTACAGAGACTGCTTCAGCCCTCTGAAACATATGCCAGACCACCCACAGTGATCCATGGCATAGAGCTCATGGCCATCTGTTGCAGAGATACAGATGCTTGTCACTTAAATTAAGGAGACATTTGTTAGCTATAGCAATATTAAGCTGCAACTACTTGAGGATGACATGCCTAATGGACTATTCAGAGAGATGCAGCCATACACAAGCTAGGTATAAAATGGCAATCATGAAACATACTTGGGTAAGCCTCAGAAAGTGGCAGAGGAATCCATCTTCCCATGTCATCACTGAACTGGGAGGAAGTAAGGGAAAAGGAGCACCTGGCACACTTTTTCTTTGTCGCTGTGAACCTTTAAAAAGATGATGTCATATTTATAAGGAGGAATTGTTTAATTTATTGATTCATCTTTAAAAATGATGGGTGATGTTGTGTACCTAGTCATGACGTCTTTTCTTAATTTGATGCATTAAGCAATGTTATATCCAGTATCATTAAATGATGTCCCTTAATTATGACAATGGGTAACGATGGTCATTAAAGTAATGACATTTGTCACCACAAGCAGTGGCAAGGATAATGAATAATGAACAAGGCAAAATTTCCACAGAGACTTTATAATCTTATATTCCACTTAGCAGCAGGCTAGAAAAACACAGAAACCAGATAGTTCCCCGAGGATAAAAAAGTTTGAGGAAGCCAACAGAGAAGCTTCCTCTTTAAAATACTAAAATACACTAATCAAGAAAAACATGGATTAATGATGCTGAATAAAAAAACACCAAAACTGCAATACTATCACTCTATGTATTCTTTCCATAAAGAAACATGAACCAATTTTTAATGTGTCTCGGATAAGAAACAGCAATTCCCTATGTATTCTATTTTCAAAGAGATAGACAAGAGAAATACATGATACAGTACCTGGACAGGCTGGAAGACTGGGCTAGCAAGAACAGTATGAAGTTTAACAAAGACAAGTGCAAAGTCCTGCACTTGAGATGTAATAAACAGAGACACCAGTACAGGTTAATGTCTGTGTGGCTAGGGAATAGCCTTTTGAAAGGGACCTGGAGGTCCTGGTGGACAGCAAGCTGAACATGAGTCAGCAGTGCGCAGCTGCAGCAAGACAGGCAAATGAGATTCTGGGCTGCCTCCGCAGGGGCATTACTAGGCAGAGATGGAGATGTGTTCATCCTACTCTACTCAGTGCTTGCCAGGCTGTACCTGGAATCCTGCATTTAGTTCTGGCCCCCACAATTCAAGAAATATGTAGACAGATTGGAGACGGTCCAAAGGAAGCCACAAAGATGATTAAAGGGCTGGAGAACCTGTCATATGAGGAAAGACTGAAGGAGTTGGGTCTTTTCTCCCTGGAGAAGAGAACGTTTGTGGGACCTCATCACAGTATTCCAGTACTTAAAAGGTTGCCACAAAGAAGGTGGAAATTCTCTCTTCACAAGGAGCCACATGGAGAAGACAAGGGGTGACAGGTACAAGTTGTACCAGAAGAGGATTCATCTTGCTATAAGAAAGAAAATTTTTACAGTGAGAACAATCAAACACAGAAACAACCTCCCCAAGAACAAGGTAGAGTCCCCATCGCTGGAGGTTTTCAAGATGTGACTGGAGAAGGTGCTAGATAATCTCATTTAGACTCCCTTTCCCACAAAAGGATGGACAAGATGTTCTTTTAAGGTCCTTTCCAGTCTGTTCAATGGGCTCCTCTGTGATTCTATGATTTTACACTGAATCCCAGAGGTTGTTTAAATCCTGGTCTTGAACAAAATAAGAACTGAGTTAAGAATGCAGACATGTATTTTGAAACTTAAGAGAATTATCTTTTTGTCCACCTACAAAAGTAACTGACTGAATCTTAGAGTTAACCTGTCCCTGTGATACCTCCTAATTTTTTCCTGCATATAAGTACAATGGACTCCAAACATAATAGTCTGTTATTTTCTTTTTTAAATATACATCCAATATATATGCAGAAAGAGTCTTGCAGTTACACATGAAACTCATCTATGAAAAGATGCAGTTGTGTGAGCCGACACAGGCAGGACACAGGAACAAGCACAAAATCACGGATGAAAGGCAAAGAACAAATTTAATCCCAATACTTCGTGGACCGG
Source organism: Ibidorhyncha struthersii (assembly GCA_013398815.1). NCBI lineage: Eukaryota > Metazoa > Chordata > Aves > Charadriiformes > Charadriidae > Ibidorhyncha > Ibidorhyncha struthersii. Next base: position 81,610 of record VZSZ01011678.1, read on the forward strand.
GGGATCTCCGAAGCAGCACCCGGCAGAGGCACGCAAGCTGGGGATGCAGGCACCGCAGAGCAAGAGAGTCCTTATTAGTGAGAGTCCTTATTAGCAAGAGAATGAGAGTGTGAGAGCTCAGACTTGCTGTTCTCACCTGTATTTCAAGGTTCAAGCAGGCACAGTTTTTTACTGTGCTTTGATCTTCTTCAACAGCAGGGCAGGAATCTCAGGCATATTCGATAAGGTGCCCCTGAGTCTATCACAGGCCTATGTTATCTAAGTGCGGATGTTCTACTTGTCTACCACATAAGACTAAACGACAATTAGTGTGATATACGCATTTTCCAGCACCCCACGTGTGACTCACCTGAACGTGTTTACAGTCCTCCTCACTGATCTTTCATCACTTTCCCACCACAACGTTGTGTAATGTGTATTTCTGTCAAGAGACATGAGGAAATGTCTAGGGCAAAAAGCATCCCAGGTAGTCCTAAACTTCATACCATAAATACCACCAAACCTGGTAGTATGTTCTTTTTCTCTGAACAGAAAAGGAGACCAAGCACCTTATTAGCGTTGATTCTCTTTGCCCAGATTCTCTATCCAGCTATAGGACAATGCAGGGAACAAAAAACAAAACAAAAAAATGAACAAAAGCAACAATTCCATCTTAACTATCGTTATGCATAAACTCTTCTATTACCTGCAGGACCTACTGCCCATTTAAAAATCAGCAAGGAGAACACTTAAGGCTGCTCTGACATGTGCTTTCCTAGGACATGACATAACTCTGCTGATTTAAAATGAAAGTACACCTTATAATAAATGCCTTGCTAGCTTTTAATCAAATGATGCATTATTAGCAAAGATTAAAAGAACTAATTACGTACAGCATGGTTGAATGATGTCTGGGGGGAGAGAGAAAATAACTATCTCAGTGTATTTGAAAACTAAGCACAAAGAAAAGAAAGGATTTTTAATTTATAAGGCAGCAGAGAGGGGACAGACTTCTTTTAAAAAAAAAAATCACCACCAATAACAAAAAAACCTAACACAGCTGGAAATTCAGTAAAGATAATTTTGGATGCAATATCAAATGGCTACCAGTCTGAGACTAAACTCCTCGAAGTGATTGTAGCATCTCTGCAACTTTGGATACTAAAAGTTCAACAAGAAAAAGTATTTGAGAAGAACTCATAAGAGTATTTGTTGAGTATGGAAACCAGATTGCCTGGATACACCTTAGACATAATGGACAGCTGTGCCAGGAGAAAGGTCAGACTCTGGGCAGTGAGAATGATAATTACTCCTGCTACTCTCATAAGGATGCGATTTAGCTGTTATCATGTGGGGGTCCACAGCCTGTGATATGAAAAAGAGCACATTAGAAGACCATAATACTAGTTTCCTGACATACAAATCTGTGAATCTCAGGCTTCTTCAAGCACAGTTTTGACAACATTTTAAGTAAGTGGTTCAGAAATTTAAATATTTAAAGCAGAGTTTAAATAGCAGTTGTGACCACTGAGGTAGTCATATCATCTTTCTATTAACCGTGCTAGAAGGCTGTATAACTGCATTCTAGCATTAAAAAAATATGCTTTTAAACAAAATAAATGGCATAAAAATTTTGTTGAAGTGAAACCTAAAAGATAATAGATTTGACCATGGAATGAGAAGATTTGAATAAAAGTGGATAAAGAGTTTCACTGGCATGGATAAAGAGTTTCACTAATTTCAGAATGGAGTTTGCTAATTTTATGTTTGCCTGTGAAAGAAGAGGGCTTGGTGCAACATCCCAGGAAATCTCTACCTGCCCTGCATCCCATGGTCATATCAAATGAAGAAAACTGTTCATGAACTGAGCCTCAAAAGCAATGGAATTTGAAAACAATCAACTAACTGTTTCTTCTTGGATGGAGCATATATATCCCCACGTACTGTTAGGCAGCAATGGAGAAGAACTGGAATAGCATTTCAATAAATGCCCTGTTGCCTTTATCAAGGGAAGTAAAGCATTTTCATTCACTCTTTCTTTTCCCCATAATCAGATTATTATTAGAGACAGGCATGACTTAATGCTGTTATTTTCCCCTCCTCCCCTGCGTTCTCCCTCCAAAGAGCAGAAGTAAAGGAGAAATAGCTGATG
>VZSZ01011678.1:83775-125792 GCA_013398815.1 Ibidorhyncha struthersii
GACAGTAAACAGTCTTATGTTCAGTGACAGCTGTTACATTCAAATGGACTGGAAAAGTGATGAAGTATCCAGTTTTGTCCCACAAAGGCTACAGGAAGTACTGGAGTGAAACATTGAGAAAATGGCAACCAACCAACCTAGGTTTATGAGCAGTCCAGAGGACAGGGAATATGGAACATGATCAAGAACATAAAATATCTGTACTTCTTTAAAATATTGAACCTTTAGAACATTATGTTCACTAAATAAGACTTAGTTGACAAAAAAATGAACAGGTATGAACACTATGTAGATTAACTTGGAAATGATTTAAAGCTGAGTGAACAGTCCGGAGTACATTTTCTCTGCTCATTTTGCTTTCTGTTTGCAAATTGTCTGTGCATAAGAACTAAAAAAGAAGAAATAGGAAAATGAATTAGACCAGAATTACTACTTCACACCATATTTAAAAAAATCAGAAGCTCCACAGAAGCTGAATCAGAATGGACCTTAAAACAAACAAACAGATTATGTTTGATGTGGAAAAGGAGGACTCATGGACATGTAGGAAAAATGGGTAGTATGATCAGAGCAATGAGGTAGGGAGAACATCTTACAGGAACCTTAGAAATAAATTTTAGGGGTAAGACAAATGTTGTCCAGGGCACGTGAAGAGGCGGTTGTGGTAATGAAGATTCCAGACAATGAAGTTTGTGAATACTGCTTGCAATTTTTGATTATCTCTAGGACAATCTGTGTGGAGAATATAAGCGATTAAGTTTGGAAACACATTCTTTTTCCTCTCCTATGGTATGACTGTATCTTTTTCCTTTAATACATATTGCAATAGACTTAGTTTGTGGCAGATAAGGGGCCATGTGCTTTATTTCCTTACTGTAATGTCCTCTTTTCCAACCAGAAAGCTACAAACAAAACCAAACTACACTATTTTATAGTTGATCTCCCAAGCTGAGAAATTACCAAATCTGAAATCTGAACAAAAGCACACATCTGTCTACTTTCTTATCACAGTGTTTCCAAAGTGGAGCAGAATAAGAATATCGGCTTAATCTGTGTCATTCTAATCCCATATCAGATATACTCTCACGTCACAATTTTTGTTATACTTAAGAGTTCAATAATCTTTCCGAAAGCTGGCACCAAAACTAGGGGGTTGATCATAAAGTTTAACAATCAGGATTGGTTCTTAATATAATAGGTGTATTTCATCTAGGTGCCATTTGTCTGATTTTAATAGAGAGCCTTACTAAAAGCTGACTGTTAAAAGGCAATCAGAGTTGAAGCTGGAAACGTACAAAAGCAAAAAAACCACACACCCCCAAAATCCTATAAACAAAATAAATAAAATGAAATGATACATGAAGAAGCATAACCAAAACTGGCAAAGGGAAAAATTCATGATTAGTAATTCCAAAAAAAGACAGGAATATTAGCTAAGAGCAAGATGGTATATGTAAAAATCTTTTCTGTATTATATTCTGTGATGTAGTAGAATTCAGATCATTTGTTTTTTACTGATTAATGAAGTCAGAATCATTAGCATGTGTTTTTTCCTATAAAGAACGAAGCAGATGGATCTGTCAGCGCTTTATAAAGTTCAAATTAGAGATGAGGATTTTCCTCTCCACTGTTTGCCTTCATTATACCAGGGAGGAAGGCTGTGAGAAAGAAGAATAACTGATATTTCTTTGATCAAATCAATTTAGGATTCTGCATGAATTCTGAATAAACCTCTAAGTGTTGGGTTTTTTTTTTTTGTTTTGTTTTGTTTTGTTTTTTTTAAGCAGTTGGGTTTTCAAGCAAGTAAACTGTATTTTATTCCCTCTCAGGAAATTCATATTCTTATTTCTTAATAAGCCATACCCAAAAGGCTTTTGAGACAGTTACATTGCAGTGGGGGCTTATTGCGATACATTTGTATTGTCACTAGAATTCAGTATCTGACTCAACAAAAGGCCTATAGACAAAATTAAATTAATTTAATCCGACTTAACATCCTCCAAGGTCTTTCAGCAGAGGTATCACTGCACAGGCATTAGGGAACTTGGGATCTTTTTAGTTTATGCAACTGTAAATCAGAGCAAAATGCCCACACTACTCCAGCGATTTCTAGAACAGAAAACTTGCCCAAGACATCCTACGCAGCACACCTGTAGGGACCTTGTTTAACATGTATGTGCAACCTTCTTCATGGGCACACAGTGGCTTTTTTCTTTCCTATCAGGTTTACTAATCGTAACAATTGATGTTCTAAAGTCTCTTGATACACAGTTATCGCACTGCTGTAACTCTTGCTCTGTTCTGACCACCAGAGATCCAAATGTTTCAGATCAAGGCAGGAAATCCTTACATCTGCTCTAAAAAATTTTCTAAGTGGAAATAAGAGCAATGTAAAGGCTACGTAGACATCCAGACATGCAGATTACTTACTGAGATTAATACTAGTGCAGATGCTTTATCCCACTCCCACTGTCTCCTAATTATAAATTGCTTCTCTACAGGATTTTTAACAGCTTCCAGGTTAAGCAGACAAATATGACAATTGATATATATAAACTTGTCAGTCTCTGGGACTCAAGTGCCCACATGGCAAACTGGAGACCTACAATCTAGGTGATGTTCTCAGAAATGCTGTCCCACAATCACGACATCCAACTTTTCCCAGGTGGGGATTGCTGCTTCCTGGAGTTTGGGAAGTTCAGCAATGGAAAAGTCACAGCTCATGGAGCCAAACCTTCCTGTTTGCACAGGTAAGCTACAGAATTGCCAAAACCACGTGGGATTCAGAGAGAAGCATCTTTGCACTAAATCACCCTACAGGAAGTCCAGTGATGACATGTGCTATAAAACACAGGGAAAACATTTCTGGAAGAAAGAGTTTGAATTCACAGAAGCACAGAATGATCAGGGTTGGAAGCAACCTCTGGAGATCATCTAGTCCAAACCCCCTGCCAGACCAGGGTCACCTAGAGCAGGTTGCACAGGACAGCATCCAGGCGGGTTTTGAATGTCTCCAGTGTGTGAGACTCCACAACCTCTCTGGGCAGCCTGTTCCAGTGCTCTGCTACCCTCAAAGTAAAGAAGTTCCTCCTCATGTTTGGATGGAACTTCCTATGTTCAAGTTTGTGCCCATTACTTCTTGTTCTATCATTGAGCACCACTGTTCCCAAAAAAGACTGTTCCCATCCCCCTGGTACTCTCCCTTTAAGTATTTATAAGTATTGATAAGATCCCCCCTCAGTCTTCTTTTCTCTAGACTAAAAAGACCCAAGTGCCTCAGCCTTTCCTCGTAAGAAAGATGCTCCAATCCCCTAATCATCTTAGTAGCCCTTTGCTGGACCCTCTCCAGCAGCTCCCTGTCCTTCTTGAACCGGGGAGTCCAGAGCTGGACACAATACTCCAGATAAGGCCTTCAGGTTTTTCCCCTGTCCCAAGGAAGCAAGATCATGCTTTGATCCCTTAAAGAATCTTAAAATCTCTTTTGCATAATAACACTGCTCCACTTCACTTGGATTTGATGAAATTTTTAGTCTTCACAGTCTTTTTAAGTTGAAGGGGGCTAAGGTTGTAATATGGGGTAGGTGTGCAGTGTATTAGGCAGACTCAGAGGGACAAGCTCAGACCCTACAGCAGAAGGAGTATCACAGAGGCTCATGCACCAAGTTCTTCAGCCCCACCAAGAGGGACCAGTACCTGGCATACATAAGAACAGTGGAACAGCTACAGACACAGCACAATGTAAAGCTATGTAGACTGATCTAAGTTATTTAACTCTGCTCTCCAATAGTCCATCAGACAAGGATAATGCTAACCTAGCATACATATCTCTTATAGTCCTGCCATTAATTCGTTCACAGGTAGCTCAGGGCATCTCTCTGCAATAATGCATTGAGCCACATAGAGAAATCTTAGTAAATTGGTTACCTGTTTTGAAGATCTCAATCAGACTCAAGCAGCAAAATGCACATCAAGCACCTCAGTGCTCCCGTGGATTTTTCTGCTCACCCTGAATTTGAATACCTGTCTCTGGTCATTTGATTTGGAGATGTTGTGTCCCTGTCTGTCACCAGTCTAGGACTTGTCATAGAGTCACTAACTCAAAATTGAAATATGACATCACAGACTGAAGTATGCTAAAATTAATTAGATTTTTCTGGGATTAAAGAAATACCTTGTCATAATTAGAATGCTTTCCTGGACACTATCTGTTTAATCACACATAAGTTTGCCTGATTAGTTAATTGAATCCACTTAATTAGTTTTCCACTGTCTACCACCCTACTTTATTTTGAAAAAAAACCCCACCTTCCCAGCAGATTTCAAACAGAATATGAATGTGAAGGTATTACCCATATCTCCTCTTTAAAATATGTACAGGTTTCAATGTCATTGCAAGAAGTTACCTCAAAAGTTAAGAAAGATTTGTAGATATACTTGTCTGCAGTACTAACCTATGTGTTACAAGAGAAAGAGAGCCTGCTGCAAGAATATAAACTTCTAATAAGATGAGAGACTTTTACTAGACTCCAGGCATGAGTGGCTTATTGAAAGATAGTCTTTGGTACAGCACTTCCAGAAAAGCAGTGAACTGAAAATGATATTCAGTAAAAAAACAAATTAAGACACCAAACTAAAGAAATCAAGTCACTCAGAACAGACATACATCTTCAGTTATAGAATCATAGAATAGTTTGGGTTGGAAACGACTTCAAAGATCATCTAGTTCCAGTCCCTTTGCCATGGAAAGGGACACCTTCCACTAGACCAGGTTACTCAAAGCCCCATCCAACCAGGCCTTGAACATCCTCGCTGCCCTAAGGATTTTGAACTCCACCATCTCATCGTCACTGCAGCCAAGGCTGCCCTTGAGCTTCACATTACCCACCAGCCCCTCCTTGTTGGTCCAGTATAGCACCTCTCCTTGTTGGCTCTTCTATCACTTGGAAAAGGAAGTTATCATCAGTGCACTCCAGGAACTTCCTAGATTGCTTATGCCCTGCTGCATTGTCCCTCCAACAGATATTGGGGTGTTGGACAAGGGCTTGTGAATGTGAAGCTGCTCACATAGAGACATAGGCTGTCTATAGAGGGCCTCATCTGCTCAGTTTTCCTGGTCTGCTGGCCTGTAGCAGACCATCCACTGTAATGTCACCTGTCCCTACCCTCCCTTTAATCCTGACCCGTAAGCTCTCGGTTGGGTCCTCATCATGATAAAGATTATCATTAATTGTGAAAGCATGGAGTCTTTTTCGCTCTCGGGAGAGAACAATTTCTAAGGACAAAACCCTGCCTCCTCTTCTCTTTCACTGAAGGTACAAGCCCATATATTAACAATGAATTTTAAATCTCCACATTTTAATTTAAAAATACAGTGGGCAAAGAAAAGGAGGTTCAAAAGATCAGCTGATCATGGGGAGAAAACTTACTTTTGTACAAAAAAAGGGGTTTCTTTTCCCTCACACATTTGAATATGTCTTTGTTTTTTCTCTCTGTGGAAAGAAACAACTTCTTTATTCTTGAGATGAAGGATGATCTTGCAGCTGGGTCAGCAAAGGTAAGGTTATTGACAACTTCTTCAGAGACCTTAGGACAATCTAATTACTCCATGATGCCATTTCCATCCACAAAGTGTCAATAGTAATAGCATGCATCCTTCCTACTCAGATGGCCAACTCTTTGGACTTGCCATAAACTCTTACTGTGCAAGTAAGTGTATAACTTCCTAACACAAAATGTATGTATCACAATGGTATTTTCTGATTTCTCTTTCAATACATTTAATATTAGGCTCCTCCTGTGTCAAGGCACGATTTTGCCTTCCTCTCCCTGTCCTTTGCTCTACATTAACAAAATCAATTCGTACTTTCAAACTATGAAACCTAGGAAAGACCTTCTTTAATCTTCTAATTACTAGCATTAAGATAAGAAGACACAAGACCCAAACGATCCTAGGGAAGTTTTTGCAGAATAGTCTAACAGTAGAGAAAGGCCAAATATCTTAACAGGAATTGCAGGTGTCTTGTTTGATTTCATGTCTGAATGATTAATATCAGTAAGTAAACTAAACCTATTTTAGTGGACAGCATATTTACTTATTTCCACTCTGATATAATTCAAATCCTGGTCTACCTAGTGCTAAAAAAATTACATAGGGAAAATAACACCAGCAAGAATTAACATAAAAATCTATTTTGCTCTTCATTGCATTTTATTTAGTATTGAACATTGTTTTAATATTTCCAACATACATCCATAATTTTTTTGAGTCCTTATTCAGCAGGGAGTAACTCACAAACCCAAACTAACAAACTTCAAAATAAATTTAGGTACTCAGTCCACCTCTACATGTTTAGTACTCTAAAAAGAAAACGGCCTTTTTAAAACATATGCCATAAAATTTGCTTGTTTTTCTTGTTCCCTGGATTATTTTTTTTCTGATTTTAAAACTTGTTTCTGACACTTCCTATTAAAAAAAAAGTTTCACATTCTTAAGTGTTTTTTTTCCATTGTCCTTCCCTATTCTATTTTTTACCTTCAGAAGTAAAAGTTTAAATATTTAAACATGTCAGAACCACCCAAACCTTGGCAACCTTCTGCTATAAAAATAGACTCTTTTCCTCTCCAGGACTAGGATTTAAATTTGCTACACTAGGGTGAAGCTTTACTCCCACTATATCCTTCCTTGCATGGTCACTTGTATACAGACAATTTTTTTCTCCTTATGCTTTCAAAAGTAAAAGAAATGGCATAAATAAAGGATAACAGAATTGTCTTCCCAAAAATGTAAAAAGCCTAAAAACACAGCTTGGAGACAGCAAGATTAGGCATTTGATCCTTTCCCTCTATTCAGCACTATATTCATGGATATACTGGAGTGAGTCCAGCAAAGAACCACAATGATGATTAAGGGACTGGAGCATTTGTCATATGTGAAAAAGCTGAGATCACTTGGGTTGCTTAGCCTGGAGAAGAGAAGGCTCAGGGGGATCTTATCAACATGCATAAACACCTGATGGACAGTAACGAAGAAAAGAAAGCCCAGCTCTTCTCATTGGTGGTCAGTGAATGGACAAGAGGTAACAGGCACTAACCAACATACAGAAAAATCCATTTAAACATAAGAAAAACCTTTTTTGTTGTGAAGGTGCTTGAACATTGGAATAGGTTGCCCAGAGAGGTTTTAGGGTCTCCATTGCTGGTGCCTTCCAACTTCTATGATTCTGTGATTCTACAGTTTACAGCTAAATGATGAACATTAAAAAAAAAAATAAAAAAAGGGATGTAAATACCTTAATTGTTTATTTGGACATACTTTAATAAGAGCTAGTAAGCATACTGCATCCCAAGCTTGCTTCTAGTATCCCTCAAAAGCAAGCAATCTCAGATGTGCCATCCCAGTTGCCAAAACCTCCAAGTTTTTACCTTTTAAAATAATCTTCCAGGGAAATTTTTCTTCTCCATCAAAAAACAAAACAAAACAAAACAAAACAAAACACCAAAAAAGATAAATATTATCTGTAAACAAGGCTTATCTTAGTGCCCATTCAACTTGTGTATGCCCACTTAGCTTTCAGTCATTTAAAATTATGTTGCCACTGACTTTCTAGCACAAATAGTATATTGGCTAATTCTGTACAGTGGCAGATTACACGAGACTGAGTATGAAAGAGGTGTATGAAGCTACAAGGCCACAATAGCTACTATGCAATTCGCTGCTAGACTTCTGTGAACTCCTGTGGTGACTGCACCATCCACTTGTTTCTCACAGCTTCTGTAACCTATAACAAAGGAGATACTCATCCTGTGATCTTTTGCCTGTCGGCTTTTCTTTTTTTCTTTCCCCCACCCTCTATTCCCCTGATGTTAAAGTAAAGCTATATTTTCACTGAAAAGCTTTGTGGAGCATTTCTTGTGTGTACCTTGAGTCTCGCTCTCAACCGTTCACAGGTCTCTCACCTCCCTCGATGAAGCACAGCATTCAGCCTGCATTTATGGTTTCATAGACCTGGCCTAGCTAGGGGCTGGAATTTGGGACAGCTTGTTATAGTTCAAAGCAATAAGATACCCACTCTGAAATGAGGGGAAAAAAAGTCACTTGCGTTGACAGCTCTCCAGTTGTTTTCTTCTGTTTTTCCACCTTGTGCTCTCATGACTAGGCACATTGTCCTGATCCATCTCCTATCAAGGTAGCACACCCCAAAGAGTCCCTGAAACAGATGCGCTGTCTTCAGTTAGATTGGCATAGCAGCTTTTCCCTTCCTTTTGACCCAACAGACTGAAGATGGAGGCTCACACCACCATTACAGCCTAATACAAGAAGGAGAACAAATTCCTTGTGTGTAACCAAGCAAGTCAACTTCACAGTGTAGGTGCTCGGTGACAGCCTAGCTTAACCTTGCTGCTCAAATCTGGATGGTGATTACTTCAAGCAACTTTGCAAGGCAAATATACCTAAAAATAAAGTTAACATTACAAAATTCCCAGACTGTACAAACTGAGGAAATTGCACCACATCCTTTATACCTGTGTGTATCCGAGTTCCTTGTTTTTTGCTAACTAGCTCTCAATTAGAATAGGGTATTATATTTGCTGATGTCAGAAGGCAAAACATTTTGGAGCTTTTCATCAGGAGAGGAGTCCTGAATGACATGTGAGAAGGAAAGTGAAAGCAGAGGTATGAGACTGTTGCATCCACGAAGAGTTCTGTGTAATCACATTTTAAGTGTTCCTGCTTCAGTACGTAATCAAAACTGTCAGCTGAAAGTTAACTTTGTTGTTTATTAAATGTACGTTAATAATGTAGTTCAAAATCTAAGTTCTCTATTGATTGCAAATGCAAATTGGCAATGCTGTGATCTCTATCTGCTAGTCAATCACAGCAGTACAAGTTAGTGAGGTGAAAACAGAATAAGGGACCTGATTACAGAAGGCATAGAATGAAAAGATAGATGGCAGAGTATATTTTTATATTTAGCAGTATCATCAGACTCCCTACAATACAAGTCTTCATGCAGCAGCTGATAAAGATCCAATCCTTATAGCCTATTTCCTTCAACTTAAAGCTCAGATGAGACACACACACAGAGACCCATTACAACCTCCTTTAGGAAAGAGCAAGAAGCAATGCTGGGATATAGGAGACAGCCCATTAGGGAGCACTATCTAGACACACAGATGCTGGATGGGATCAGGGATTCCTAGAACACCTCCCTTTTCTTCCCAGCCATACATTTACTGACAGATTGGCATAAAACTTTTCATGCTAAAAATTTCTGAAAGAGTGACCACATCCAGAGCAAACAGTAGTTGGCAACTGACCACATCTTAAGAGGGTGATCAAAAATCTTCCTTTGGGAAGAGACAAGACAGCCAGCCTTCTTGTGAAGATGGACTGGAGTTTCAATTCTGCTTTTCTATCCAGGATCTACAAAGGTTTTGGCAAAATCTTTGTTAGTAAATATGAACTCCTTAATATTGCTTGATTTTTGATACTGACAAAAAATCATTTAGTATGAACAAAGACTTACTAAGTGCTAGAGTCAACAAGCACTTAAAATCTCAGGTTTATAACTTACCCCTCTCTGCTTTAGATTCCCAGCTATCAAACAGCATAACAATATTTTGTAAATCTTCTATGAATGTCTTCCTATATTGTTTGCAAGAATAAGGCTTCAAAATCATTTGAGCTCCTAATTACCAGTGTAGTCTGAGTAATAGTAAATCAGAACCACATTATTGTAGTATTATGCAGAAAGGGTCATAAGTGCTATTTGATTGACGCTATTTGTTTCTTGCACACAAATGAGAGTTTCCCTCTGAGCACAGCAGATACTGTCTTGAACAATATTGTTATGGAGATAAAGCACTGTAGAAATATCTTTTAGAGGAGAATTAAAATAACTCATAAGCAGCTGAACTAAAGAAGCCTGCTTTCCTGTGGATTCGAGTCCTATCTCCTCCTGCTTTCCCTCATCATCTGTCCCAAAACCTTTTCCTGTTGCAATACTCAGTGCAGGGCAAGCCACTGCAACGCTCCATCTGACTTGTCATGGATCTGGACTATTCCCTGTGGAGCTGTACCTGGTTTTAAACTACTTATATGTCAACCAGCAAGCGGTTAGTGTGGGCTGATTGATACACTGGCTGGCCAAACAGAATAGACTGAGCTTACATAGTTTCTCTTTGATTTAAAGCACTAGTTTGAGTTGTTCGCCTGTTCAGACAGCATTTCCACAAAACATTCTGGCCTTCATCTGTCTGGAGATGTTGCCACTTCTGACAAATGGAGCAACAATGGCCAACAGATTCAAAAAGCACAGAGAGGAAATTAAGCATCAAATACACAAAGAACTTGATCTGATCAGCCTCATTTATGCACAAAATTATTCTAGCCCCCTTCTTCAAACCTTGCTTTTAAAAGCTTTATTTCAAACTCAACCAAAACTGCTAGGAGTCAGACAAATATATAATAATCTGCTAACAATCACTTTGTATAAACATATGATCAACTAATTTCAGACAAATGTGTAAGATAAAACTATGTCAAATTTCTAATACTGGAAAAAAATGCCAGATAGAGAAAAAACAGTTTTGTTAGGTACACAATAACAATGCTGTAAAAATACCTGAAGTCTTAAAATGTCAAGTGACAAATTATTTCATAAATTACTATTTAAGTCAAGTAGTAGTTGACTTGATTTTTCAAAAAAACTATAATTGAAGTACTTTACAATTTTTTTTGCTGCCTATATAAAATAAAATAATTGCATAATTAGCACATAATTACTTTCAGGAGTGACTAATTTTGGATTTATTAAGTACATATTAATTGCTATGCTGCCAACTGCAAAAAAAAAAAGTCAAAAAGTAAAAGCCTTCCCTTATCAAGGTCAGCATTTGCATTATAAGACAATCAAAATACTGTTAAATCAATTAAATAGTCCAATATTCAGTGGCTGCAAGGCACCAGGCAGTGAAATGGAAGGACAACTGTAGGACTCATAAGGAATTGCTGGTAAAATTCAAGTTGACCTCAGACTCAAAGGCCTGATGTTGCACCCCTGTGGAGAAAAATGCTTCCAATGACTTTGCTGGTGCATGATTATGTCTGTTGACATGTTACTTACCAACTCATGTTCATTAGCTATGCAGAGTCCACTTTTAAACCTCTTGTTCATACTCTATCCTACGTAAGTACTCCTACTCTTCAGGCTGAGGAGTTATGTAAAGATAATTAAATGCCCAGCTCTTGTTGCAGTTGGTTGTTTTATTTCATCTATGAATGGAAGCAGCTAATAAGGAAAGTGCAGTGTGAGTAACAAAAGAACTTGGCCCATGGTTCTATTCCCTGAAATCAGGAGGAGTCTCTTCCCATTTAGTTAGCAGCTCGTAACCAGCTGCATTAACTAGCACATTGGATTAATTGAGAAAGAGAAGAGCCAGCAACCTGATAGAACATAATGAACCATCCCAGTAGACACTAGAAACCAAGAACAACAGGTTCCCTCCATACAGTATCACTGCTTTAATCTTTCTAGATGTCCTGTTCCTCGTTTCAGCCACTTCATTAATGCCCTGTTTTACAGATCACAACAAATGATATCAGAAAAGCAGTTCCCAGGACTGTTCTTTCTATAAGGAAAACAAGGGATCTAGAAAAAAGTTGAAGCCAGATATGGCTTTGACAAAATATGCCCTTGCTTTCAAGGGTAAACAATTGCATAGTCCCAGCTCATTTTGCCCTGCAAACCAGATGGGATGGCCCATCAGCCAGTTGAAACCTGTGAACTTGTAAGCAAAAGCCAGAAAATTCTGACCTTTATGGTACTTGCCAATGATTTAGTTCCCTTTGGCCTCACAGCTGGAATCATTTCCAACAAAGTCAATGAGCTTTTTAAAAATCTCATCTGAAACATCATAATGCCATGCATTTCTTAGTTTACAGAGTAGAATAATGTACAGGGTACCTATCTTAGTCCAACATGATTGTGATTACAGGAACATTTAAATGAGAAAAAGGCATAGACTCCATTTTTCAAACCCTAGCTTGATCCTCATGTTTGTAATTCCATTTATAAACAGGTAAGTGTATGACATGTTCTTGCCTTCTGTCAAAACAAATGCTAAGCTCTCTTTGGTCCTTTAGCACCACAAGGACAATTTTTGCACATAAATTCTAGCTTGTTGAATGAAATTCCTGTATCCCCTCTCTCTTAAATTTGACATAGAAGTATGTTTGGGGTTTTTTTTAAAATATCTTTATAAAATTTTTTTTCTTCAAATCAGCTGCCAGTTCCCAAACTCTGAAGACATTTCAGAATAATTACTCAGCGTGGGTAGTTCCCTATCTTTTTCACCCATTTGCCTAGACGTTTTTATGTCACAGAGGCCAGGAATAAACACAAGTAAGTACCTGATTTCCTGTTGGCTTTGAATAAATCACAGCTGCTGGATTTTCTATGTACAGGCATCATATTTGAAGGCCCATTTTCTTTCAGCTCACACACAAACTGAAACTACTGAGTTTGCATTTCAGATGACCTCAGCACTGCTTCTTCTAGGCAGTTCAAATACATTGAGTTGAAAAATATCTGAAATAATGTTAGAGGATATTGATACATGTTAAGCTTCTAACTCATAACATATTCGGCTTTCAAAAAAAGACAAAAACACCCTCAGCAGCCAAGAGAATGGTCTTCATTCACATTTCTTTACCATCCTAGTGGACTTTACATTGTGAGTAACAACTGAAGTGTGAAGTTAAATTGATGATTCATTATTACAGGCAAGAATAATGGAGTTAATCATTGGCAACTCCACAAGTAACCATTTTGAAGTTGCTGTTGTTTTTTGGTTTTGCATCTCAGATTTTCTACTGGTCTAGACAATTTTCTTCCCCAGTAACAATCACTCTGCAATCACATTTGCAATGATAATTTTGAAGGGAACAGAATCACCCCCACAGGCAATAGGCAGACTAGATTCCCTCCGCTTCCTAATGAAATATTTTGGAAAAAAAGGAAAAGATACAAAAACTGATTGGGTCAGGCAGCAGTTTTCAAAGATAATTATTCTGATTGAAAAGCAGAAATAGGACCTTAAATGAAAAAAATGCATAAGATGAGTACAGCAGAGAGAGAATTGTTTTGAAGATACTTTCTCCATGAAGACTGACCTGTATATTTCCACCTTGCATTGTGAAAAGAGTTATTACTTCAGGCACACAGAAAGGGGTACATTAAACAGCAGAGGGTAAAGATATTGCTGTATTCAAAAGAAATCAATAATCCTTTCCCCCCATGTCAATAAATTTACCAGATCATATTCTTCAATAACAACTGCTGCCCTACAATAGAAAACCTATGTTGACTATAATTAAAAAAAGAGGTGTTATGAATAGGAAAGGACTTTAAATGAGTCCTCTCATCTTTCTTGGTTTCAAGTGGAGTTGGATATTTAAGTTTGTTGTGCAAAGTACATTCTCTGTCATTTGCAAAACAAAGCCTGCAACATTTTTAAATTCACTTTTAGGTCTCTATTAAAGATTTAAAAACATTACATGATGAAGTAAATATGAATGGATGATAATGAGCTATCTCCTTTTTTTTGTGGAAACTTCTATACTTAACCAACAAATATTTTCCTTTGGCCTAAATTAATTCAATTCAAAATGTTACGGATACATAAATAATCCAACCTGATTTTCAAAGACACTGAAAAAGTAGGACCTTTACCCACAACTGTTGCAACCCTACTGAAAATGTTTATTGCTATATTTATATTTAAAAGAAATCATCTATTTTGTATGGATGGGGAACATGTTAAACTTTGTAATATCAATGGAGGCAGTCTGATTAGCCTTTCATACTTATTCCTCCATGTTTTGATTTTATTGGATCCATTTTTTGATAATTTGAAGGATAGGGTAATTAGAAATAAGCCAAAAATTGTTCTACTATGTGCTACCTTATGAAATAATCTTACATTGTGATTCCAGTAATATACTTATGGTGTAAGAAATAGCTGAAGAAAGCCAAACGATCCTTGAGTAGCGGGTTGGGGGAATATCTGAACCAATTAATTCCAGCAAAGACAGCTAGAACCTGAAGCTGCTCTCTGAACCAACAAATTGGATTTTGGAAAGCTGCTAATGGGGCAGAAACAAGATCTTCTACAGCCTGGATGCAAAATCTGGTGTGCTGCAACTAAGGACTGGATCACAGCATGGATATTCCCTGCACTAAAGGGAAAAGGGAGTAAAGGGCAAGAGGTTCTGCTCAGTTTCTCAGTGTGGCACTGTTCCAGCCAGGCTTTATAGGAATGTGGTCATGTGGCCTTAGCACCCCTCAGGAAGCGTTGTGCTATGTGAGCTGACCTTGAAGAGCATCTTCCCCTAAGTGAGGCACCCTTCACCAAATCAGCATTTCAGAGAAAAACCTCAAAAATAACTGCTGATACAGACTGAAAAAGTCATGGTCTATGCTAACTTTTCAGACTGTTTTCAAATCCATTTTATCTGAAGATGTGTTTACATGCTGCACACTCAATACAAGCCCATATAAAATATAAGTATGATCGATATGGAATAGATGTTTCTCTTATGTTGCATCCTGTCCAGTATCTGCTTACACATCACTGTTGAACTTCGATGTCTCTAACAAAGTCCAGGCTTCCAGGCTCTAGCATACATACACACATCACGCTACATAAGACCTGTCCTGTCTTGACATCCTTCAGTTAAAATAAAGATCTTCCTACACCTCATAACCATGTCTTGCCTTGATCACAAAGCAAGTTGGAGACTTTTTTTTTTTTTAATAATCCAGGGCTCCATTCACTGAGTCACACTGATCTGTGAATTGTTATGTTGTTAAAATGCTTTTTGACTGAAAAAAAATTTCAAAGAAAAAAATAGCAACCAAACAACCCACACATGAAACAACTTCATTTACATACCATTTTTGTCTCCTAGCACATCAGGAAAACTTAACATGTTCCTACAGTCAACTAAATGTATTAGCACTGCATGTGTTTCTGACAAGACCTTCTTTAACAGCAGATCAAACCTCATTTGGTCTTTGAAACTTGTTCATTTTTGTTTATTACAGCTTTGATTATAACACCTCTCTCATGATCCTGAAATCACCCAGGATAGCTGAGGCACTCATAATATCAGACATCCTGTTTTAGTCACCTCTCATTACTATTTCGGTCAAAAAAGACCAAGTTACTACTTTTTTTATGTTGCAATACAGTGATCATCCTTTTGCATTTAAATCAGTATTTATTCATCTGAAATAACAGGAGGCCTGCTTGCAGATTTTCATCCCAATCCTGCTCACATTAACACCAGCCTTGCAGTGTCTTGTAGGCAGTTATTTTTACTTCTGACATTCTTACATTTGCTGCTCTGCATCCCATCTGTATTTCAGGTATCTCAAAATGATAATTAGCTGTACTGGTCAGTCTCACCTGTAGATGGACCACAAGTCATATAAATAGCTGTGGAATAATACAAGTACCTCAGAAATTCTAAAAGAACAGGTCACTGCTAAAGAAGTTCTGTCTACCTTTGGACTGTAGCAATAGAAGGAAACAATATGAGTGAAAGACCTTTTTGCAAGCCTTTCATGGAGGGTGAACTTCAAGGTACTCAGACTGTGAGAAAAGGCAACTCCTGCCAATGAGATTAAATTGTCAAAGTGAATGAATTTAAAACCTCAGTTTTAACTTTCTACCTATTTACATATCACATGGAGTTTAATGATTAGCAAATTAGACACAAATCATGTGCAAATCAATGCAAATTGCTGGTTCACACACACAATGTAAACTTCATTTTTCATGTTGGGATCTAGCCAGTTCCTAGTTAACAAGCATATGGATTTCAGATCTGGGGTAAATGAGCTTCTCTGTCACAAGCCAAAGCTTCCCCTCTCTTCCACCCTCCTCCCCGCCTCGTTCCTCCACTTGGCACAAAACCACCAGACTTCTCATTCAATCTACATAATTCAGTCAATACTTGCCTTATGTCAGACTTCGTGTAGGCAGGTAATAACTTCAAGAGTCATTAAATTAGGCCATGCTTTCTCTAATTTGTGCTCTTTGGTTAGAGTTTTGTGGTCACTTACACTAATTAGAAATGCTGCGTTTATTAACAGAAGATATATATACTTTGGAAAGACCCTTGAGATCATCGTAATATTTATAGATCCCTGCAACTTTTGTTTTCTTGATTTCTGTACTGTTGCATATAACTACTCTCAACTGAGCTGACAAAAGCCTTTTGAGCTCATGCTCATAATTAAAAAACATTGCATTCATTGCTTCTCCAGTGTCACTTTTTTGTTTCAGAGGGGATCTCCCTTTCCCCAGGAGAGGTTACATACTATGAGAATCACAGAACTGGGCAACAGTTGTGTCTGGAAGTGATCTCCAGAGGTCTGTTCTGCAAACTCTTGCTCAAAGCAGGAGCAACCTCACAGATAAATCAGATTCCTTGGGAAATTGTGCAGCTGAGTTTGGAAAATCTTCAGGGTCTGCGACTGCGCTCCCGCCTCGCTGGACCCTTGTTCCTGTGTGTAAGCACTGCCACGGGTGAAAAAAGAGATTCCTGACACCCAGTCGGAGTTTCCATTGCTGAAACTTGTGGCCTTTGCTTCTTAACCTTGCGTTGTTCAACCCCAAGAAGATTCTGCTTATGTCTTCTCTTGAAATCCTTGTAAGCAGTGGAAGGTTGCTATAATTCCCCTTGAGTCTTCTCTCATCCCATCCACAAGCATACTGTACTGCAGCCCCCATGCCTCTCTGCTGTACTTGCAGCAATTTTGAGGGACCCTGCAAGGTCCCACATACTTCTCAGTAGCAGTTAAAATATACTACTGTCCATTGGTATGCTGCTGCCCGTTATCTGTGAAGTCTGAATAATAAACTTCTTATGCAACATTTTTTCTCCCTCAGCAAATCTGCATAACAGAGACCTTCCTTAAAGGCCAGGTAGAGAAAAGGACACCTGGAAAACTTTTAAGTGTTTCTCACCCTCAAATTGACTTTGAAGTGTTTCAGACAAGGAAGATCAAAACAGAGAAATCAAGGGAATGTGCTCACTGGCAATGTTCAGTCCTTAAGACTCCTGTGTATCTCAGAAAATCCCACACAATATGTACATGCAGCAAAATTGAACTTTAACCATTGCTGAAGTCGCAGCAACCATTTAAACTGCCTCAGGCTGGAGTGCCTAACTGGTCATGAGTGATTTCAATCCCTATCAGATGTGAATAACATAAACAATCAAAGAAATATGTCTTCTCTGACATGACCCTTAATAAATGCAAAAAAAGAGATGCTGACCTTGATTAACATTGTGCTGGTGAATTTGATATGAGCTATCCCATTGATCATGGATTCAAAAAACTAGGGACAGGCAGAGCCTTTTTCTTTCCTTCATTTAGTACCTATAGAATTTAAGGTACAATCGAAACAGAGAACATTATACAGGCTGTGTCCATAACATTCTGCTCCCTGCTGAATGTGAAACTCTTACATTTTTTGTATGGGATAAGAAAGAAATACTCATATAACCAGGTCTCAAGAGGAAATGCCAGTTAAGTTTCCATTGGAATGCATGTGCAGGAGGACAGAGTTAAATTTCTGCAGGTAACTCTGCAGGCAACATTTTGTTGACCATTGACTATGTAATTTCTACAATCTAAATAAATGAAATCTGCAGAAATAAAAAAAAAAAAAATAGGGGTTTTTAGTCTTAAGAGTCAGCCTTTAATCAGAAAAGTGTTTTAGTGTTCTGTAGTGGTACTGGCACTCTTCTACAACATATTCAAATTTATTAATTGTATTTTTTTTTAATTGTTAAAATTAACACCTTTCTTGCAACAATTTCTTCTTCTTTTTTGTTTTAAGCCTGCTCCTTTCACAGCTCATTCTTCTCCCATCTAAGTTGCTCTTTCCTTTGCACCTTGCCTTGCTGCCCAAAGAAATTAATTCTGTTATGCCCATGGTTTTGCATGTATAAAACATCAGATATCGGTGAGCATTTTCTGACCTTCTATTTCTTTCAGGAGTCTGTTCATTATTCTGTGGCTTCAAACAACCAAGTACTATTTACATTTTATAGACTTCACGATCACCCACCTGACATGTCAAATGTTTTAAGACACTTAGCCAAAAAACGTACAGCAAACTGAAATTTTCAGAAAGCAGTTATAGTCTGGATCCCAGTGAAAAAATTTCAACAAATAATTACAGACTTGTAGTGACCTCTCTCATGAGACCCAGGCATAGTCAAAGAGACTATGGTTATAGCTATATTCTCAACTCCGTATTCCTGCTAACACTTACAGCCCCAAAAGCTAACTGCAGCAGAAACAATATGTGGCTGTAGGGTCTGAAAAACGATAGCTGATTGCAAACTGTTGGGAATGACCTCAGCAATGCCCTGAGTCCTAAATCATGCTCTGAATTTGCTTCACAGAAAGCTTGTTAGCGAGCTAGGGTCCAGGTTCAGGTCACCATGTGGATGTAACCTATATTCCAGGTCCTGGAGTCAGCAAAGGGGAGGCACATAATGGTTAATGCTTTTAACAATAGTTAGAAAATCTTTTATAGTGCATTGGAAAGTGAACAGGGAGTTACTTGCAGCTTTGGGTACTTAAGTCACTTTTGAAAGCCTGCTCTCCTGCGGATATCCACTTCTGAAAACACCTCAGTGCTTTGGGTTTAGGAATTAACCTACATGGGGACCACAGTGACAGTATTACTTCCTCAGCCAGGAGACTTCTTCATTTACAGCCTTGCACTTGAGATTTTTGCCCGTGTTGCAGTATACAACAGAAACTCATTAACTGAGGTGTCTGCAAGCCACTTGCTTTGTATCTAAAAATGTTCTCTGCCTTATTTCCACCATGTGATCAATCCAAGAGGGATATGTTTTTCTTAAGACATCAAAATGTACCATCATGAAAATTGTAAGTTTTTACCTCAGAAACCATATGGATTCACAGAGGAAGTGAAAAGGTTGTGGGTTATTTTCCCCTCCTCCTTTCCTTCCCTTTTGTTAGTTTTATTTGGGTTTTTTTGTTTTGTTTTTTTTTTTTAAACCTCTTAAGTCTGGGCATTGTAAAAGAAGGTTAAGCACTAAACTGCACCTGCGTAGCGCATACAGCAGTACCCAGGCCTGGCTCCAATGCCTCTATTGAATCAAAATAAGCTGACATAAGCTGGATGATAGAATGACTGGTTTTGTACTGTCATAGCTTTTAAACTGCTGTTGAGGTCGAGCCGTGATCACACTGAAGTTTAACAAAATAAAGCAAAGAACCCCCCTGAAACAACTCTCTCTGGCTTTGAATGAATGCTATTTTTCACTGGCAAACTTATGCCTTTCTTCTCTGTGTTCATTCTGTGCACTTTATCTGCTTCCAGAATTGCTTCATTGTAAGGATGAAGACAAGTATGATACTGCTCTGAGCCACAGCTCCTTTGGGAGGATCTATCAGGCAAAGCCATTGCTTTCTCAGCTTCTCCAGAAAATTCATTCCAAATATATACCTCATACTAAACACATCTGCTTTTTTTTTTTTTTTTTTTTTAAATATATCTTCCTCTCTCCAAGTAAATGCAGCTTCTGTTGTAGCTCAGACGTAGAGCCTTGGACCTGAAGCAGGGAGAATCATGATCGGATTTACCAGGACATGGTGACTTTGAGTGTGGTTTCCATTCCAAATTAGTTGCTTTTCCTTCATAGCTGTTCTTTTAATCTTTTCCACAGGCACCATCTCCAGACAGTTTTTCAACCATGTAGTTATCTGTGCAAGGCATTTGAATACTATCTTTCCCTTGATATGGTGTTCATTAACAGTCTGGTATCAATATGATATTTGGACACAAAAATTGTTTCACTTGCACCTCAAGACTCCAACATGTGCCTTTCAGTTGCCATTGCAGGTACAGCAATTTATTTGATTCTTTTCCACAGTTTTCCATTTCTCCCAGGACCGGAGAAGCAGGGGGGGTGAGTTTTATCTCATCCTCCTCGTGACTGTGGGAACTCTCAGCAAGCATTGAGATGAAATATAACTGGGGAAGAATTATTAGAATCATTTAAGTTGTAAGAGACCCTTAAGATCATTGAGTCCAAACGTTAACGCAGCACTGCCAAGTCCACCACTAAACCATGTCCGTAAGCACCAAATTTTTTAAGTACTTCTAGGGATGGAGATTCCACCACTTCCTTGGGCAGCCTGTTCCAGTGCTTGACAACCCTTTCAGTGAAGAAATTTTTCCTAATATCCAAACTAAACCTCCCCTGGTGCAACTTGAGGCCATTTCCTCTTGTCCTATCACTTGTTACCTGGGAAAAGAGACTGACCCCCACCTTGCTACAACCTCCTTTCAGGTAGCTGCAGAGAGCGATAATGTCTCCCCTCAGCCTCCTTTTCTCCAGGCTAAACAATCCCAGTTCCCTCAGCTGCCCCTCAAAAGACTTGTGCTCAAGATCTCTCACCACCTTCGTTGTTCTTTGGACACAATCCAGCACCTCAACGTCTTTCTTGTAGCGGGGGGTCCAAAACTGAACACAGTATTCAAAGTGCAGCCTCACCAGTGCCGAGTACAGGGGACAGTCTCTTCTCTAGTCCTCCTCACCACACTATTTCTGATACAAGCTAGGATGCTATTGGCCTTCTTGACTAGAAGATAGATTAAGAAGTTAGAGAAAAATGTTGACTGAAAAGTAGAAGACAGACAGATGATGTGAACCTTGGACAAAGTAAACCCATACTACAGCTCAGGCTGGGGGCTGACTGACTGCAAAGTCAAAAAGGACTTGGGTATCCCACTAGAGAAGCTGAACATGAGTCAGTGTGTACCTTAACCACAGTGATGGTAAACTGCATAGCTGACTGCATTTTAAAGAGTTTGACCAGTCAATTAAGGGAAAATATTATTCTCCTCTTTCCATCATTGGTGAGACTGTATCTGCAGTACTTTGTGCAGCTCGTGCCCCTGTCCCAGTAAAAGACAGATGGAGAAACTGGAAAGATGTGCACAAAAGCATGAGAAAGCAGGGCTTGCTTAGCCTGGAAGAGAGGAGACTTTATTAAACTTTAAAGTTGTCTTTATCTAAAAGAAGGAAGGTACAAGAATACAGAACACTGTAAAACCACAAGAGGCATCAGTAAGGTTGTGCAAGAAAAACTCTGGGTACAAGGGTCAGGGGAAAAAAAAAAGGAGAAAAAAAAGATTTTCCCAATGAGACTGGTGAAGTGCCAGAACAGAGGTTCAAAGGAGTGGTTTGAATCTTCATCCTTGGATATTTTCAAGACTCAACTAGACAGAGCCCTGAGGAACATGCTCTGACTCTGAAGTTAGCCCTTTTTGAGGAGGAGGTTGGACTATAGGCCTCTTAATGTCCCTCACAATGTAATTTTTTGTATGATTATGGTGTATAGATTATATAAAGGCACCAACCCGAGGTGGGATTAAATATGTGCAAATTAAACCCACAAATATATAGAACAGCTTCTTTAGACTTTTAGTTAACTTTATAAACCATTCTTGCTCATTGGCTTCAACGGAAAGGTAGACTGAGATACAGACCAGTGTCTGCAGGTGGTAGTGTTTGATTGTGCTGTTGTTATTTAGCAGAAAGAAGGAGCTGATGGCATTGATTTAAGGTTTGTGATTTTAAGTAGCTGACAAGCCAGGCAGAATATGTGGATGGGTGCTTTCTATTGCAGTCAAATCAAAACAAATAATATAGTTAAGGGGGCATGCAAACTGTTTTGGATATTGTCATATCATTACATGGTCTCTATTTCTGACAAACATTACTCACATTTCAAAGCACTTTTTTTCCCCCAGCTTTCCATATGTCAGCTGCTATCAAAATACACTACTTAGACTTAAATAAGTGGAAAGAAAATTAAAATTATTATTTTTCTAGTCTCTGATCTTTAGGTGCGCAAAGAAAATCCCAGACACTGCAATCTGTGCTAAATGTCCAGTGGTATCCCACAAATCTGGGACTATACTGCCTCCAAGGATTGTCCAAGCACTGGAGGACTGCAGTCTCAGCCCTGCAGCAAATAGCAAATGCATACCTTTCCCAGGCATTGCTTCAGTCATTCAAAACTCATCTAAGATAGAGGGCTTAAGGCTGAGATCAACATTCTCCCATTTCATGTAACTGCTAAATTTATCAGTCTCTTTGGAGAGATAACAAGCTGTTCTGTAGTGTCAATATGCAGTGTTAAAAAGTTAAAAATAAGAAATCAAACGGAACAATATATACTCTTATACAAAGTGGCACTGTGGGAAAATTTGGCAGAGAAGTAGTATTCTGGATGATTATTCAGTCCCTGCACCTGAAATGCCAAATTAAGTTCAGATCAGTTATCCCATGAAGGTACAACCATAGAATGGTTTGGGTTGGAAAGCACCTTTAATCGTCATCTAGTCCAACCCTCCTGCCATGGGCAGAAGCATCTTTCACTAGATCAGGTTGCTCAAAGCCCTGTCCAGCCTGACCTTGAACACTTCAAATGACGGGGCATGCACAACTTCTCAGGCAACCTGTCCCCATTGACTGTATAGGCAACCTAAAAAACACATTTTGGGACCTAAAACAAGACAAAACCCACTTTGTCTCTAATTCTTCTTGAACTAGCATGAAAAAAAGCATTTTACAAGTTTTGTAGTCGCCTCAACTCAAGGCTTTGCTTATATTCTCCTTGCACAAAGAATTCATAACACAGTTCATGCAGCAATGTAGCCTAAAAGCACCTTATCCCAAGTCAACACTTATCTGAGAATTCCACAACCCCGTGGCAGCATCCCATGAACAGGCACAAAATTTAGCTAATTTCAAAGAAGACATACTGTTTTCTTTACAGTCATACAATACCTGACAAATTACGTTTAAGAAAATACAGTATTATGTGTGCTGTGTACAGCAGCATGTCCAAAGAGCCACTTTTGAAGGTGATAATGCATCGTATGAATGATTAGTCTGAGAAGTTACATGAGCACATAATCACATATGGTCTTTAAAGTTTCATAAGAATGAGCAAGAATTGCTCCTAAATTGTTGTTTAAAGCCAATTTCAGGTCATAAGAAAAGAGGCATCCATCCAACACGCTTCCGTTTCATCTAAAACCAAGCTCCAGGGAGCATGAGCAAACACAAAAGGAGAAAATGCTGAAACTATTGCAGTTTTAAAGAAGCAAATACTTTTTGTATTAGCAGAAAGGACATTATTCTGGAGTTCTCTTGACCTATTATGGAAAACAGTTTCTGAAAATTCAAGTAAGTGGTAGATAGTCTAGTGGGCATAGTGCTAGGAAAAAGAAACTCCTCACTGTAATTAGCAATATAAATGCAGATTTCAACAGGTGAGTGACAAGCAATTGCTGAAGTTAGATGTACTTTCAGTCTTAAATTCTGATAGTAATATGAGACCATGAGACAGCTACAGCATGTTAATGTAAAAAGCTACTCAAAAAGTTAAGATGAAGGTTAAAGCCTACTTTGAGCATGTGCACTTCTGTTTCAAATTCATTGATGGTTACAAATAAAAGAACAGTTAATAGCTTTACTGTTTCTGATCTCATGTGTAGGAAAAAGCATTAGTGCCAACCTCATGCTAACAGATTGCAAAGAAACAAAAGCAAAGCAAAAGATGATCTACTTTACTGAGAGACTTAGAGTTTGATACCAGTGGGAAATGTATTTTAGACAGGTTTACACCGTGCAGTCAGTAAAGCACTGACTTTTCAAGACTGTGCATGCATGAGCTCACAACGAATATTTGGCCAACAAATCAGTTGTAACGTTGAGTTTGTCACTAGATTCCCATCCATTACCCTTTCCTTTCCTCTCTGCAGTAGCACTTACATTACACATTATGTCTCCTCTTTTCTGCAAGAGATAACCCACATTCCTCCAGTTTTCTTCACAGGCAACATTTCTAGATTTCTTATCACTCTTACTTCTTTCTTCTTCAGCTGACCCACTTTAGAGTTGATTATTTCTACCTAAGTATAGATTTTTGAACTTATCTCTGATGAGTCTCAACCAATTTTTTTCAGGCCATATCTCTAATTTTTCAGGATAATTCTGAATTCTTATCCTGTCCTCCCATGTACTTGCAGTTTCTCCCAGCTTGGTGCAGCCTGAAATTAAATAAGTAACGTTTATATTCCATCATCTGGATCTTAATGAAAATATTTAATAGCACCACAACAGGACATATCACTGAAAAGCCTCACTTGATTCATGCTTTCATTTCTGTCTCTGACTCATTCTAAAAACTCTCTGAAAACAGATCTTTCACAAGCTTTGCACTACCAATAGTAGTTTTGTATACACCAGGGATTCACTAGTTTGTTTTTTATTATCACAGAATCATAGAATAGTTTGGGTTGGAAGGGGCCTTTAGAGGTCATTTAGTCCAAGACCCCTGCAAAGAGCAGGGACATCTTCAGCTACATCAGGTTGCTCAGAACCCCATCTAATCTGACCTTAAATGTTTCCAGGGATGGGGCATCTACCACCTCTCTGGGCAATCTGGTCCAGTGTTTCACCACCCTCATCGTAAAAAATTTCTTCCTTATATCTAGTCTGTCTACCCTCTTTAAGCTTGAAACCATTACCTCTTGTCCTGTGACAACAGGCCCTACTATTGTGTCCCCTGTTTACAAGTATAAGTCCTGAAAGACAGTACTATTAGAAATAATGGTGGGGGATGGCACCAGTTCTGGTAGTGACCTGAATCATGCATGCTTACTTATGAGAACTTTTTGTATGAAATATCAGCAGGAAGAAGCAGCAATAATTCCTTTAAAAGAAAAAAAAAATCTGAGAATGAAGCAGACAGCGGTCTAGGTCCATCAAACCCAGCCATTCCAAATATGTATGTATTTTTTGCTTCATATCTCTCTTGCAGTAAAATAACTTACTGTTATGGATGCCAACTGATCTAATCACAGTTTTCCTTCCCAGAATGACTGATGCAGAAAAGCATTAGACCTTTAAGCCTTCTCCTTCCCTTTCTGTAAATAGGATTTTCTTTTCTCTGAGCTGTGGACCAACAGCGTCATTCATGTTTTCCTATTACTAGCAATGAACCTCTCTAGAAAATTACATTGTTACCGCACCCAAAGACCACAAAATGCTTCACCTTTCAGCTTGGGCTTTTCCAGGTCTACCCTGACAACCTGTCCTAAATCAACAAGACTAATTTCCACCTTTTTTTTTGGTGTTAATCCTTAAATAATACATATGAGGTCTTCCTTGATTCATTATTTAATTAAATTAAACTCTACTATGCTTTCTGTCCTTCCACTGCTTTGGGTAGCTTGTACTTATGTTTGCAGTATGGCCAATGCCAAAAACTGAAGCAGAAGGGTGGAGAAATCATCCACTAAGGATTGGGATGGAAAATTTTTCACAGCAGCCAGTGAAAAACAGTATTAATGGACTACAGATGAACACCTTTGAAACAATTAAATCCAGTTTTAAATGAGCTGACTCAATCAGTCTTTGTTTTGGACAAATTAGCATAGTGCATAATGGTGTATATTTATTTACACAGTCAACCTCAACATAAAATGCTGTCTGACCTTGTACTTTCTGTGGGCTAAAACACCTGATGTTTCTGTCAAACACTACTCCCCTCCCCAGAATATATCTTTATCTGTATAGGCTTTTATATTTACCCTTACCCTATCCCACTGATGCAGCCAAATTAATACACCTAAGTGGCTTCACATTAGAAACAAAATCCAAGAAGAAAAACATTGGTAATTCATTGGGCTTTTCTTAGATCTACAGATTTTCAATATAGTTACAGCTGACCTTGAAACTTTCTCTCAGATTTGTGGCCTAAGAGATAATGGCAGAAGTGCTGATAGACTAACTAGTGTTTTGGGATATGAATCTTTGTTGAGTTTACTCCCAGTAGCAGTATATCATTCTGTATCTGAAGTATTACTTATTCTGGTACTCTTACCTCTGTCAGCACTATGATCACTTATCTCCCTCCATATCATTAAGGGAGAAAAATCCTGTAGAGTGGCAGGAAGCAATTTACACTTTGAACAAGAAAAAAAAATAAAAAAAATAGAAAGATAACACAATTGGAGTGCAAGCTATAAGCTGTGTTGCAGTAAGAAAGGACTGTAGTCTCAAAGACTGACTGAAAACAAGACTCTGTTGTTACCTCACTATTACAAGAGATTAAAACAATCTTAAGATGCTCCAGGGGGGGCGGGGGTTGTGTGGGAGGAAATCCCACACAAATATATCCAAACTCTTAAGGTATCTTTTTATTAAATTTCCAAATAATTCAAGAAGACTATTTATTACCTTCCTCATTTCCTTAAAGACAGAAAATACGAGGCAAAACTAATATTTTCAAGCTTCACTGTATGAGATCAGGTTATTTTATTGGCAGGTGATGCGTTCAACACCTTTTCAAACTATATCACTTACCCTTTAGAATGCTGAGTCTCAAAATCTCATGACAAAAAAAAATGCTGAAGTTTAGTTTAGTTACTGGGACCCGATCATCATAAGAGAAATAACGAATTACATGGAGCTGTGACATCACATCAACTAATATACCATCATTTATTGAAAGAAAATGCAGCAATATATAACATCTTTTTATATCCTGGGAATCAACTGCTTGCACCAGAGCATCAGGTAGAAATGTGAAATTTCCCCCATATTCTCTGGGCAAGTATTAAAAAAAAAAAAAAAATAAAAAAGACAATTAGAAACCCTGAAAGATCACATAGGTTTTCTGGATGCGTGTAAGGTACTGAACCATTCCAAAGTTCTGAAGTTCTTCGGTGTTCGTGGCCACCCAGACCTTGACATCTCTGGCAGGAAAAAACAGTGCAGACATCCACTATTATCAGTTCCCATAGTGGTTTGAGGTAGGTATTTGCCAGTTAAAAAGCAGACTGAGATCTCTGAGACAGCAGACTGCACTGAGAGAAGCAATGGCTCTGTTACAGAAAAGTTAGAAAGCTCTTTGTTTAGCTGTCTTCCATAAACATGCCAAGATCTAAATAACTGTCTGCAATTATTTCTATTGACCTGTGTCCCCTGGAAGTGAAGGAAACTTTTACTCGAATGATGCTAAATAATCCAAAGGATCTCCTAAGCAAAGGACTGATGCTATGAGACCTGGACAGAGACGCAAAGCTTTAAAGTTAAGCCTGGGGCAAGTTGCAGTTGTGTCCAAATAAATAGGCTGTACAGTGAAAAATAAGTATCCAAAACTGAGAGAGAGCCCATACAACTGTGAATTTGTCAGTACTGTCATCCTGTTACCTCAGATTTATGGATTGCATCATGTAGTTACGGCTTTCTCAATATTTACAACTTGGCTCAGCACAGACTAATCCTCGCATGCTGCTAACGAAAATCACCATTTCCTTGAGTTCACAGAGGTTCTACTTTTTCTCCTCCTCTTCACACCTCAGGATACAGTAATCACTCTGACCAGACTCCTGGTGACTTCAGTTGTTCAATATTAATCTATTCTGGTGTATTATGTCTGGTGCTTGTTTGAAGAAACAATACCGAAACATAACTTTGAAAAAACGGACCAGGACGTAGAAAACATATTGCAAGTTGCACATCAAGATGACCAGCCAGGACAATTTTAAAGCAGCCAATTTTCACACAACCCTAGGTGAGTCAAGGGAACATGTTTTCAATCAATAAACCTGTCTGACATGCTGCCAAAGATATGTTTTGTACTTGCAGAAGTTCTGAGAATGTTTTGTAATTATTTTGCTACCAGGGTTTATTTTAAAAACTTATAATATAATCTAAACACAAGGGGAAAAAAGAATCAGGAACATTTAAAGTACTTCTTAAAATCAAGTACGGGAAAAGAGTTAGTTCCCTGAATTTGAAACCAGGTTGGCCAAGTATATCTTAATGCTCCCCTGTTTGTGAGAACTTGCCCTGGGCACTCGTGGGTGAGGACCAAATCAGCCACCCCAGACGCACCCACTGACTGAGAGGGAGGGAAAGGAAGAAAACACAAGGCCTTATAGTTTCTGCAAATGTCTTGAATTGTGGAAGCATCCTGAAAACAATTGTAACTGTCGTAAACAAGTGAAACTAATATAAAATTAAGCTTCCTGTTATCAGGCACAGCCATCGGTCTGGAGAGAGGGAAGACACTCAGGAGTGCTGCAAGGGAACGGATACTGCTGGGTAGATGCTCAGCCCAGCGTACATATCTAGGAAATTGCTACTCTCAGCATGTGCATAGCAGAGAAGGCAATTGCTAATTAAATATGCTAATGATGCCATGGGGCTTACTGGAAAAGGTGTGCTCTAAATGAAAATGGGTAAACTTACACATAATGCTGGAATGATGACAGAGGGCGTGAGGATGGAAAGCAAGGAACATGACAGCCTTCTTTCACACGCTTGACATTATTGTACTTACAATATAATACTTTCTCTAGTTCTTTTTCTGACTACGTTTAGGAAAACTGAATTCTATCCTATTGCCGCAGATTCATTCTGTTCCAGCAGTCAAATAAGGTTTCAAACATATCAAAGAACAAATTTTAACTGTACTGTACAATAACTAATCGGATAAGACCACTGGAGGTAAAGCAGATAATATTCTGCAATCACAAAATAGCTGCTCTGCCAATGAACAGGCTGTTGAGCCTCAAGTTTTCCTTTCTGCTCTGCAGGGTGGCCTTGCGCAATTACTTTGTGTCTTCCCCCAACTTCCCTTCCCCACCCAAAGGAAAATGAAGTGCTCCTAACAAGTGCTGCAAGAGATGCAGATATTCTTTAACTGTAGAAGTCATGTAGCAGGTAATGATACCTACTTAACTGACCCTTATCTCCCAAAGCAAATATTCTTTTGCCATTAAGAAAAACAATAACCTGGAAAATGCACTAAGAAAGAGGCTTTATTAATATAGAATTAAGATTACCCTTATGTTCTTCCAAGATTATTGGAAGTAGTATTTTTCCAGCTAGGGAACACAAATTATATGGCAATGCAATCTTGACTCTGTGCTTACTGAGAAGCTCAAACACTTCGTGCTTGCAGATTAGACACTTTTTATTGAGAAGAGAGTCCACAATAATTATTGCTTACCATTTAAATTCCCTGTCTCTTGAAAAGAGAAAAGCTGTCTGGCTGAACCCTACTAGAGAAAGTGCCTCTCTCAGTCTGAGCCCCTAGCTTTCTCCTAGGATCACTTTCAGAAATCACACAGAAAGGGCAGAGCATCACCAGTAGCTGTTGGCATAGCTCTCCTCATCCCACACATCGCTGTTTGCCACTCCCTCAGCTTCCATTGCAGCTACCTTGGACAAAGCAAAAGCAGTTTAGCGACTGCAGGTAGACACTAGGAATCATCACTACCTTGGGTGTAGAGAGTCTACATGGCACTAGAATTTATCATTTGGGTAATTTCCCGTTTTCAAACATTTGACTGCCACTGCTGCTGTTCTGGAAACGCAGATAAAGCAGAGAGCAATCTGAACTCTACCTAATGAACTTGTATTACTGAATGAAAGAACTGGTCTGTGGTGTGCTCTTTTAAATTTAAGTTTTTAATTTTTTTCTGATAACTGCAATGATATTAGAACAATTTCTTTGTACTGAGAAAGTGGAATTCATAGATATAATCAGAATTGTATTTTTATTGGTGAGCTAGAAAGGGAACAGAGTCTGTAATATTATATTTTGGTGTGCTTCCACATTCACTGCTTATTTATTTCCCAAGAGCCTAGGACATTTTTGCTTTCATCAGTAAAAAAAGCAGCAACTTCCCTTAATATCTTTCAGGTCATACAATGTCCATATTGAGGCCACCACGTGTTTTTTTCATCCGAGGTGCATTTTTTTTGTGGGGGGAGGAGGTGGGGATGTATGAAAAGGGAGAGGAAACAGTGTTTGAGAAAAAATTGTATAACTGAGACTACATCCTCTAGCTGTCAGTCAGCAACTCCCAGGCAACAAACTCTGCATCCAAGACACTCAATTTCAAATGAAGAACTAATTAGTGGGTTTATAAGGGGTGGGGTGGGGGGGCGGCGGAGAGAAGAAGAAGAAAAAAACCCCACCCATGGTTATTCCAACTTTCAGTAATTAAATATTGAACCATGGTATGATTTAATGTATCCTGTTCCTGTTCCAGCCTGGTCACATGCTTCTTAAGAGATTTATATGAAAACCAATACATAATCATTAGTAATTTGTCTTCATCTGTCAAAAAGCGTACAAGTCTCATCCACATCAAAAGTGATCTTTCTGTGGTTCTTTCTGCATATGCAACTGACAGTTTTCATGTTCTGGAGCTTTAGACAGCATAAGAGCTTCAATGATACTGTATCTAATGGATTCATGCACATCTGCATTCATATTAATATTTACCACTAATTATTGTTGTCGATACAGAGCAAGTAAATGAATTGTGGGATTCATTTGGATTTCTGAGTGAGGCTAACATGTCATAGTAATATCCTAAAGCCTCAATACATCCCATAAAGTTCTGTCAGACTTGTGCCATACAGCATAATGGAAATAAATGCCAAATGCATTAAAAATATAGTCCCGTACTGTTCTTTGAAAAACTGTCTCTACGATCACATTATAGCATAGAATGTAACTTTGTAATTCAAATATTTTTAGTTTCCATCTGTGTGCACGAGTGCATTGATAAGATAGTGAAACATAAAAATAAGATATAACTGAACAGCTTTCCTGTATGTGCAGCTATGCAAGCTGAAAAGATCAAAATCAGCAGCAGAAGTAAAGCAGCCAAAAAAATCACAGTTTATGAAGGTCTTATGGGAAGATTATTGCATTACCTCCAGTACAGAAGAGATACAGATCTGTTTTAAACTGATTCCAAATCCATTTGGAATTCAGAATAGTTTGGGATGATCTGTTTTGCTCCATTTTACTGTGAGAGCTCGTCTTTAGACACATACTCTAAATTATAAGGTTTCAGAGGGGCACAAAATACCAACCAGTCCACCGTCATTTCCCTGGGCTGAATCAGCCCTACCTAACTCAGTTTTGATTAGAGCCACTTGCCATGGGAAACATGCAGTGGTGTAAATTGGGCAGCATCCTCTAGCCAGTCCCTGCAGCACCCGACTGTCAGGGACCACATGGGAAACGCTGCACCATAGCTCGTCCTACCCGTGACTGACAGTTTAAAGGCCATGCCTTTAAGCACAGAGCATGTCGTCTGACATAAGATGCTGTGTTATGCTAAAGTAGACTCAATAGGACCTGGATGTTTATAGGAGGTGGTAGTGGTCAAAGGTATAGCCAGTCACTTAAAGCAAGCTCCAGGAAACTTAAACAAGACGAACCATTTTTTATTTTTTTAAAAAAAGGCACAACACACCAAGATCTTAAATTGAAGCATACATGTTAACCAGTATTTCCTGCCAATTTCAGTGAAGTTTAATTACTAACTTTCTTCCAATTAGCTTTCTCTTTCATGTGTCTTTTTTTTTTCAGTCCCCAAATCCTGCAGCTGAGATCTATCATGTAGCCCATGGCTGATGTGCTTTCAGCTAGAGGACGCTATGTCAGCTATGTGTTACTGATCCTCGTACAGATTTCACCTAGCAGCTCACCTTAAGAACACTTCAAGAGTAAAGCTCACTTGCATTAAGTTTATTAATGTAAGATTGACTGCTGAGCTGAATGCATTACTGCAGTAGAAAAACAAGTGATCAAAACAGAACAACGATTTTTCCTCTCTTCCTAAGAAACACTGCAGTCTGCTAAAACCATTCCGGCTGAAGTACTACTTATCCTGAGAGGTTCACAAATAGCAGGTTTTATTCTCTACGCTCACAAGTGGAAAGGTGGTTAGTTTTCAGATTTCATCTTTCCAGCAAGGTCATTTCCCCTAGTGATTCAGCACTTTGGCATTTCATTTTCTCTCTAAACATTGCAAAAGGGGAAACAATGTCTAGCGGGAGCACACAGACACACAAATTTTTGGAGACAAGATGGAGAAGAAAAGTGTCAGATGTTGTTTTCTGCTGTGCCAAGGAAATGGTTACACTAACTGTTTGCTTTATTTAGATGTAGTGCAGACAGCTTGCAGTTTGTCCATTAGAACTGTCTCGCTCTTAATTACATTGACTTTTGAAAGCTTTGATTAATTACGATACAGAGTAAAGGTTTCAAGCAGAGAGATGACTACGTCAGACAACAGCTACCAATCCTGACCAGTTTAGGTTAATGTTTAGAGCATTTTAAGTTCCATAATAAACTAGAGAAAAAGCTGTCACTAGCAGGATTATAGATGCTAAGAAACATTTATACTGATCAAAGAAGTCCATGACTGCAGAAGAGTAGCAATTTATTAATTTATTTTAATTGGTGGAACTGAATGAAAGGAAAGACAAATAATAGATTTTTGAGTCTGTCACTGAAAAGAAAGTAAGTCAGATTAAACATACGGATTTAATGTAGAGATGGAATTTTTCTCCCCCATTGCAATGAAAAAAATGCTCAAATTTTTTTTCCAGTTTTGGAAAATTCATCCACTATGCGGAGATTGCTTTGGTCCTATACTGAACCGCAAGCATTTGAGAGCCTATGTAAACTCTACAGACAGTCAGGTGCTTTGCATCTCTCCACCTCCTTTCCATCAAAACCCTCAGTAGCTTTCAGAAGTTCGTGCTAGTACTTTCTGATATCTATGGCACTATTATAAAAAATTATATGCTTTCCTGAGTTGCATAAGAAAAAAATTTGCATTCAATTCCCCAAATAGCCATGGAAGGTTTACATGTCCTTGAAAGCATCACTTAAAGTAGGATTCATTGAAACCTTCCTGCTAGTCAAGCTTTTCAATGGCTTTAGGAAGCCAACAGAGGAAAATTGAATTGCCCTTTGCAAGTGCTGCTGTCTCTCAAGGAACTATAGATGGAAGCTAGATGACAAGGTTAGACTAAATGCATAAAGTTATAGGACCTGTGTCTCTCTGCCTCATTTTCTACACCTTTAATTTGGTAACGGCAGCAAATCCCCAGGCTACTGTATGAGGGCATATTCATTAACATTTGAAGTCCTGCTACTAATGACAAGTATAGGTGAAAGATTTAAGAGAGTGACACTCTGACTTCTTGGCTGATTTTGCAGTGCTGATATTTGTGGCTTCTTAAATCTTACTGTTGCAGCCATTACCATCTTCTCTGTGTATAGTGGGGTTTTTTTCAACCCCTTGATAATTTCTGGTATTCTTTTTCTCTTTTACCTATATGTCCTTCTCTTTTCATGTCACTACAGCAATTACTTGATATTTAAATGTCCCCTAGAAATACATATCCTCAGATTTTTTTTTTCCTGATAATCAGATATTGGTATTTTTTATTATATTTTAGTTTTTAGCATTACTAGTTGAGTTGTAAACTGTAACCTGCAGTACTAGTTTCAAGACTGAAATGTAAGTCTATTTGAATTAGCTTTATATGACATTTTTCTTTGTCACCTATACTGGTAATCCATCAACCTCCAGAAAAAAAGCTTAGTGGGAATAAACTATAGTACTGTTAACTCTGGCTTCTGAATCTCTCTGCTTGAATTTCAAGCTCTGATTAAATCTGAACTACTCCCCAACTTTTAAACTGCTAGTGGGAAGCAGGTCAACTGGGGAAGAAAACAGCCTCTCAGGAGAGCATACATCAGCAGCTTTGGGGGTCAGGCAGTATAACACAAGAGACACAGAGAAAATTCAAGAGTCAGCTCATGATGTATTGCTTTCCTTACTGCCTTCAAAATGGGCCTCTATCACAAGCAGTACAGTGATATATCGATGCTGCATCTTTCTCATCCACCCCACCAACTCCCCTCTCCAGATCTGACGTGACTCTAGATACAAAATAGAGCCGACACTTTTTTCTAAACTAGCCTCTAGTCACTGGGATATCCCTTTACTTTAGGGAAAGTTTACCACTAAAAGTTCAAGTTCAGAAATTCCGCTACTTACCCTTACTGGATTTTAGGGACAAGCAGTTATGGGACATTGGAAAAATGAAGCATAGGTGGTGCCTTGATGTGAACCACACCTTCAAGGCCTTATAAGAAGCTGCCTTCAGAGAAGACATCGAAACTGCACATTTTCTACTTGTACTGGGGCAACAAACATTAGAGGAGCACAATCAGCACGTAGCCCTATGTGCTCTTCAAAGGCTGCACCTCAGACACTAATTACAGAGAAGTAAAGGGCTCATAGCAGTGTCAGTGTGGGTATTCACACCAAGAAGCACTGAGAGAAAACACAACTCTCAAGTAACCATCCCTTGGAAAAAAAAAAATCACATTCCCTACTTCAACTTGTAGTCACACACTGCACTTTCCAATCTGACATTTAGCATTAAACAGAATACCTGATATTATATCTACTCTCCGCATACAAAAAACACCTGTACAGAGAGCCAACCACAGGGGAGCACCCATAGCCAGTGACTGAGCAGAAGTAACTTGAACATATGCAAGAACATCTGAATGAAAGAAGAACTCAAACTTCTCTGCAATTACACCTTCCTCTCACTGCACAGGATTTTACTTCTGACAATAAAGCTGTAAGCATCTTCTGAAAATTAAGAGGTCCAACCTTTCATCTACAGTCTTAGTTATAGGAACAAATTTTACAGCTTAACTACAAACATCAAGTATCATTTCAACAAGAAGTTCAAAGAAAAACAAAACTGTTAAATCTTAATTATCTATACCTTTGATTTAACAGTTGAATAACAAAACCTGCATCTCCTTTGTCTTTCCTTGCATAGACCGTTCTCAGCATAACACCCACCAACTTGCCTTCTCTTCCCCCTTCCTTTTATTAGAGGACAGAATGGGCTATTTACAGGTCTGCCCGTGCTCATTGCTTGAATAGCTATTTTCTCCTGGCTGCCACGTGGGTGTTACATACTGCAGTTATGTGCAATACACTGCACCTACTGTAACAAATGAGCCACTTTCTATCCTTTTGGCAAATTTGGACAATCTCTTCTGCCTTCTCTCCATAGGGCAATAGGTTCATAACAAAGAACAACAATGAAAGCACTGAAGGATGCCCGGTCCTCAGGAGTACTGAGTCAGAAATCCTCCAATGATTGTGGAAGGGGCAGAAAATGAGATTTTCCTGATGGCAATGATCTTTAAATTACTGCCCTAACTAAACATTTCCCAGTCTGAATTCAGAAGCTCTTAACCAAAGATGGCAGTATGAATTTCACCAAAGGCCACGCTACAGTTGTAGCAGAAGAGTATCCTCCATTTATTTCCTGTGTTGTGGATAACTTCACTACCTTCTCCTAACAGCAAAAATTTGATTTGTTTATATCTGTGTCCCCAAAAAGGCAATTCTCCCCACTCATTCTTAACCCACTTCTCTATTTCTAGAGCAAGGCAAAACCATCCGTAATGCTTTGGGATTCTTTTTCCTTTTCATGAAGTTTCTGTGGTGACTTTTTGTCCTTATCTCATGTGTCTCGAGCCTCTCTCTCTCTAACATCTATGACAGTTCTTTTAAAAAAATACCCAAACTTATTACATTCCCATCAATACCTACCCTCAGTGTGACACTTTGTAGCCACTGCAACAAAGACAGCACAAAGGACCAGGCTCCAGAGAACAAATTCACACAAAATGTTACTCATGGTTTATTAAGAGAAGGACATAAACAAACCAAAAATAAAATGGAGCCTTCTAGGCTGAGATTGTCCAAAACTACCTTGAAACTGCTGTCCTCCAAGTCTCACTTAAAATTAGCAAGTTTCTAACACTTGGTTTCAAATGTTTCAGGAATTAGAAGAGGCTTAGCTGCAAAGTAAAATTACTAAAGGCAAAATTAGTTCTGTTTTACCTCAAACCAGGACAGTAACACAGGTTTTATTTTATACACTCCTATACTTAATCATCAAGTTCAGCAAAGACAACAACTTTTTGCTTTGGGTTTGCACAGGGCTTAGCACAGTGGAGGATAGAATTGGTCTCCCCCTGTGCTACAAATGATGATTACAGTCTCTCTTCTCTTGGAGTAATTTATTTATATTTTTCTAAATGATCATTAGTGAAACATTATTGAACTCATAAAAAAAAAGGAATGTAGGATAAATTATGTTCCACAAACGAAGACATAGAAAGAGATTTATGTTTTTCTGTTTTTTGTATCTCACATCCCCATTGGAATTCACCAGAAGAAAGTTTGATGTAATACCTCCTGAAATTTTATTTACAACCTACATACTGGCATATATATCCATGCCATGTAATCTGAGAAAAGAGGGAAAATAAGATTAATATATTAAACAGGAGTGCAGCAGTAGGAGTAAAGCCTCTAACACAATACTCTAAAAACCTGGGTTATGGTGGATCTTAGGACTACTCAAGATTTTCAAGTCCTAATGAAATTCCACTGCTAAAAATCATTATTTTCAATTATCAGGACAGAATTTGATGATACTTTTGTAAAATGTTCTTCCTTATGTTGTTTTCAGCTACTTATAGATCTTTCACATAGCTTTCAAATTTCAGAAAGAAGAGGGGAGGGTAAATAAACATTTTTAAACTAGGTGTCTTTTTTTCCTTTTCCTTGGTCAGCTCTATTAAATATCTTCATTACATATTCTCAAAAGAAGGAAAAAAAGAAAAACCCATCTTGCTAATACTGCTGAAATATATCAAACTTAGAAGGGCTGAAAACACCTAGCAGGGTAAGAACATACAAAAGAATTTTATAACATTTGAGAAGTGCTTAAATCCTAAATCTGCAAATTTATTTTCATTTTTAGCTTGTATCATAGTGGAAGAGGATATTTTTTCCAAAGTTCTTTTAAAGTAATTTATGCCATGACCAGTGTCTTGGCTTTGAACTCATGTGACATAAAGAATGGCAGCTTAAGATCTCAGTTCCTATTTTACCAGTCATATCACACACTTTGCTTTGATCTCAACCAAATTTAGCTGACCTTTGCAATAAAACCAGGACAGACTCCATCCAACTGCATGAAAAGTTTAGTCTTCTCAAGCTAATTAAGGAAGATGAAGAGAAAAGCAACCACTTGAATGACTATTTGGATAACTAACAGCACCAAAGACTGAGGAGAAATTACTGGACTGTAGCCAGCGCTGTTCCTAGTAACACCCTCTTTTCAGCTGAATCGATTAAATCAAAGGGGTTTTTGTATTCAGGGAAGTATATTGTCACTAGTGAGTTTCTCTTATTGCACCATCTTCTTATCTTCAGGCTACCCACCTAGGTTGGTTCCAGTAATCAAAAT
This sequence comes from Ibidorhyncha struthersii, assembly GCA_013398815.1. Taxonomy (NCBI): domain Eukaryota; kingdom Metazoa; phylum Chordata; class Aves; order Charadriiformes; family Charadriidae; genus Ibidorhyncha; species Ibidorhyncha struthersii. Next base: position 121,109 of record VZSZ01011678.1, read on the forward strand.
TTTCTCAAAAGTTCCTTACTTTCCAATTTTTCCCCTTCTATCAATGCAAATTTATTTCAGAAATGCTCCTTAACTCTTCCAGCTCTCCTTTCTATACGCTGAAAGAGATGTATTCTCCTATTCTGTGGTTACTTTCTTGCCTCCTGGGACTCCTTTCATAGACTTTTCTGCAGATGTAGGATAGAAAGAACTCAGAGCTTATAGTCTCTTTCCCACAAAACAAAATAAAGCGTTTACTCTGTTTTTTGGAACAACTACTTAATCTTTCAGGTCTTTATCATAAGTCATCTTGAAAACACAACTGCAAAAACACACAGCTGGGCTATATCTTTCCCAGAATAGCCTACTGCACGTGTGAGGTTAGCCCAAACAGTGCAAGTCTGCTCACGAACAGACTTTATCACTGTCACCAGGTTTAATTCCATAAGCCATATGCATTAGTCACCCACAGGAAGTCCCACTTCACTTTTAGACCATGATCTCAAAAGAACTTAACAGCATTGGGAGATTTCATGTCAGTACTCATTCTCCTGTAAATTACCAGCTGTGGAGAGCAATGTGGGACCTCAACACTGATTCTTCTCTCCCTTCAATTGTCAGAAATCAGTTTAACTTGGTGGAATTGCATTAGTGGAAAACCAGATAATGGTCTTAACTCAATAAGGCACGTTATTTGTTTGCCTTTTATCTGGTGCCAGTCCCATTGAAGTTAACCAGCCTTGAGTATATTCCAGAATAGTAATGCTTTTTGCGTGAGGATTGGAATGTAAAGGTATTTAGCCTGAATACTTCTCCCCTAACCTTATATAGAATTATATGTTTATAATTTAGGAACTGATGACTTAGGACAGATGGAGGGAAAGAAAGAGCTGATGTGAATAGCTTCATTGATGTGCCTGTTATAGAGGGGTTTCTTAGGAATGGAGAACCGTTATGTAAAATGGCTAAATTACCAGCCAGTTTCTGAGGAGGAAGCACCGAGAAAGTAGATTCCTAGTTAAGAACATCAGTTAAAGGCATTGACTGTTGACCATATACTGACTGCTAAATGAAGATATTAGGCTATAAGAGAGACTCCTGGACTCTAGACTAAAGCAAGTAACAAAAAATTGTCAGCCTCATCTGGTAGCCCGATAGAGGCAAGACTGCTGCAGGTCCAGCCTGTGAGGCTAAACACGCATTCCCAAGAGGCACACGTGCACACACGATATGCTCTATACACATGTAAACACACTTGAACACACAAATTAAGACAGAAACTCTCATGCAAACACAGATGGCACAAACAGCCTGATGATATTTTCCCCTCTGGCTGATCAGGATGATGGTCTGTTAGTGGGATATATATGCATATTTTCTACAATACAGATCACCCCAGTAGCTGGGCTTGAACAGACTATTCAGTAACTGGCCCCTTGATCCTCCATCTCCCCTTGCCTCATGCACACACACACGTGCAAACAGGTCTCCCAGTCAACTCCTAGGCCCCACAGTTCCTCCTGTATTTATCTTTCTGATCCTTCCCATTGTCAAATCGCAGACCCTCTGGTCGAGATCTCTAGTATCTGTCCCAAACCTAGGTTTTCCTTGATATCTGGCTCCCAAGCTTCTTATTCTACTTGAAGGATAGTCCAGCTTGATGTGTACTAGCAATTATACAGTGACTCGTACACCTACACTATATACATGCACTTTGATCCCTCCAGTTGCTGGCACCAGACATATGGACCCCTCTGGCTCATGGTCTGACTCCAGTTGCTGGCACTCAGACCCGCAGTCTGACTCCAGTTGCTGGCACTCAGACCCGCATATACACACATGGACACGGAATAGACACCCTCTTACCCAGTAAGATAGTTTGAAATGGAGTTTAATGAGAAGACAGGCCAGACTGCACTGATCATGGGCAGGGCACAGCCAGACAAGGACACTATCCAGCAATCCACTTACACATGACCAGCTCCTTTTATCCCCTTATTACATGCTTGCTCCTCCCCAAACCACCTAGATCTCTCCTTTTCTCTGTCTTTGCTTCTCCCCCTAAACATCCCATAATAAGTCTTGTGCAAACTCAAATGTTCTCATAAAGTGTCCCATATCACCTTCTGGGTCTCAGGTGATCTGGAAAGCCTTTCCTGTTGACTTGTCATGATGGGTGTCATCCTGACCAATGGAGCCGGCAGCTCTCCTGGGACATCTTAATCCTGGAAAAGGCAGAGGTGGTGCAAAAAATATACAAGCTAACTCAGTCCTACTGCTGTAGCCAGAGTGCTGTGTCATGCAGACACAAGTATGCAGGTCTCAAAAGACGGTCTTTTCTTGAAACAGATCTCTGAGCATCCGTAAAACACAGTTCACCTGGTCCTGTTGTTTTACTATTTTTTTTTGCCCCCAGATTCCCTGAAGACTTCCACCATACAGTATGGAAATGCCCATGGGAATGCTGATAATAGATGGAAACTTACGGTGTAGCACCTTTTATCTTACATTCTTTTAAAACAAAATAGGCCACTCAATTTTTTAAGTGTTGTGCAGACATAAATGTATTGGTTACATGAGACTTGGATTACCATGAAATGCTGATGAGGCTAAAGTTCTGTTCTTGTTTCTGCAAGGTGTCCCCGTAAGTGACCATAAATAGAACTGGTCCTAATGTTGAGAGTTTTCTTTCCTCCAAGAAAGCCTGAATTAGCTGTAACTCAAATTAGAAAAAATGTCATCACCTGAGAACAAATCTGACTGTCAAGAAAACATACATAATATGTAAAAACAGTGAAGTAAATAACACAAAACGAATGGTAGAAAACTGGTTGGTTGCTTCGATCATTTTTAGAAACCCTAAATTAAAGCACTGGTGCTGTAGCAAACTGTTATGCTTTGAAAGTAGAACTGGGCTACATAATCTGGAGCATATTCCATCTTTCATTTCAAAAGAGTAACTACAGCTCTCATTTGTACCAGGCCAAATCTAACACGCGTCAACTAATTCACCAGAACAGTTCATAGTGCATTCCACAGCCAAAATAATAATTTGAAGAAAAACCCAGTCTTCATTAGTCATTCCGGATCAATTTTAAATTCCTCTAACCTTATCCCCAAATTATCTGACAATTATTATCAAACTAGAATCCCCATGGACAGGAGCTCTCTTCCACAGGTTGCCTGGCCTGTTTTATAAAACAAAACCTGTAGTAAGTCCATACAGTCCACAAGTCACATGAAGAACTGCATTTTCAGCCTTCTCAGACAAACACAGCTGACTGATTGCCTTATCTCTCCAAGTACTAAGACTATAATAAATTCATAGTAATTTACGTAGGTGTCCAAATAATGGGGTATCATGAAAAGGAGATTAGAAAAATGTAAAAACTGTTACGTACTATTTTGAATGAATACAGTCTCAAGACAGATTACCAAATTAAAAGAAAAATGTTTTGATTGCATTCTATGTGATCAAGATTTTGTCTGCTTTAGAAATGGTGAGCAGTTAAACTGTATCACTGAAAGCTAATTTGTGAAGGAGCTCTGAAATAATACACACACACAAAAATCACAAAGCCTGCAGAGGAATACGCAAGATTTTCAGGTGTGTTTTTGAAGCAGAGAAAACAGTAACATCTTTATGCAGCTTCTAGAAAAAGTTGCGAAGATTTAGACATTAAACTCACATTTCTTTCTGACCTAAAGCCTTCTTCAAGAACAGCAAGTGTTCAAAAGCACAACTGAGTCTTTACCATAGTAGAGGTTGTAAGTTCTTTTCACATAGGTGGAAGATGATTTGAACTTTGCATTACAATTTCTAAAACAGGTTAAGTTCTCTGCTCCTCATCAGACTTTTTAAGTCCTTATCTCTTATGCCTTAGCTCCCTATTTCTGAAATAGGCATAACAGGGTTTTTCTGCCTCTTAGGAATTCTGGGTGGATCAATGCATTAAGCATGTGAGGCATTCAGATATTGAGGTGATGTGGACTGTACATCTCCTAGATGGACGGCTGCTGAGTGGAAGCCGAAGCCAGAGGTGTTCAGAATATCAGAGAAATTTATTATTCTGGTCCTTAAACAGTGTAGAGCTGCATGAAGAAAATGTGACCTTGAGATGTGGCAACTCCTGTTTTGATTGCCTCAGTGCCCAGAAAAAGACTGTAAATTAACCCAGACCCCCTCAATTTTCTGCTTCATTTGGGATTCCCATTAAGTGACCATCCACCTGCACCAACCATTACCCTCTTGCACTGTTAGTTAAAAGGGAGAAAAAGTATCATCCTCCTAATATAGTCATGTACCTTGCCCTGATGTGATGAGTGAGATTGTAACATCAAGTGCAACCTGGTGATACTCTGGCTCTATAAAAAACTTACAACCCCACACAGGAAATCAGTGTGTCACCTTAAGTGGTACAGCGTCATTCCTCGTTAACCAGTGACTCTCATATACCTCTGCCTCCCAGTTCCCCATGAACCACAGAAAAGCACACATTTAGAGAGACACTCTTTCCTTTCCTCTATCCCATCTTTCTTATCTGTCAAGATATCCCAGCAAAGACTACTGCGAATGCAGACAAAAGGAACAAACATGAAAAAAAAGGAGATGGAGATGGTCCTACTTGATTCAACTTTTCCAGTTCGTTGTCGGAGAGGCGGGAATAGTGACGGTGCTCCTTGCTGGGGCCGGAGTCACTTTTGT
>VZSZ01011678.1:125907-172488 GCA_013398815.1 Ibidorhyncha struthersii
GTACAGGTTGCGGGGGGGCAGCTGGCGCCGGTGCAGGGCGAGGAGCGGCTGCTGGGGTTTGAGCGGCGGCAGCGCACGTTACCCTATAGCGACTCCGGCACCGGTGTTTCGTAAGAAACCGCCCCTGCGACACGTGCGGGAACACCACCAACAAAATCATGGTCTTAAGAAAGTAACAGTCCTTATCGTCACCGCCCGAGAGGTTTCCATCCCCCGGCTCTGATGGCGTCACTTTGGCATAAGCGTCAAAGGGCAAAGTGAACTTTCCCGGGTAAAACCGAAAGCCTAATTAGTAACAGAATCCATCACATGATGCCCGAGATATGCAGGTGGAACCGTTATCCAAATAATTGTATTATACATCTGAATTCCAAAACACACCAAACCAGAACGATATCACTTTTCATTTAAGAACGACATGATGAGAGCTGTCTGCTCTAATTCTCTGCGCAAGCTGGGATTCAAACTGTTCAGGCAATCATCTATCACAGCTCTGGTCGGGCTCTGCTCGAGCCCCACTTTGGGCACCAATAAATCTGTTGTGGTTTGGGCCAAACCGGCCACTGGGTAGAGCGAGAGATACTCTCCCCTACCTCTCTCCAAAGAGAGACAGACTTAGGAGTTTAGAAGGAACTAAACTACTTTAATGAAATATTAATAATACAATAAAAAGGAAATAATGAAATCTATACAAAACCATATCAAGCTCCCAGGATGATGATCATGTCACTGGTGGCACTGGGGAAGTCCCAGACTGGACTCAGTGGTGGATGGAAATTGGATTCCAGATCTGAGTTTGGGATCGGGATCAAAGGCAGATGAACAGTCGGAGTCCTCCCTGGATGCCAGCCACTGAAGAAAGAAGGCTGACCCTTTGATCCCTCAGCTTTTATACTGAGCATGAGGCAGATGGGATGGAATACCCTGTTGGTCAGTTTTGGGTCACCTGTCCTGTCCACTCCTCCCCACAGGTGGGACCCCTCTAAGCTTTTCCACTTCCGGCCTTCCAACGGGGCAAATAACCAAGTTATCTGACCTTGGCTGTTATAGTAATAAGTATAAGCAAGAGCCTCTCTGCATACCATGGCTTGGCATCAACCATAGACGCAGGTCTTACAACTCTGAGAGCAAACAATTTCTGCACAATACGCCCTTAATTTCAGTAGTTAGAAGAGGCTTAGCTAAAAAGTGAAGTTACTGAACAGAAAATTGGTTCTGTTTTACCTCAAACCAGGACAACTTCAAAACATTAAAGCAAGTCTACCAATACAACCTACCAAACTCAAAACATGTCTAATGCAAGACAAATTGGACAAAACGCTCCTGTAGAGTTAGAGAGCTATCATAGCTGAGCAAGGATTCAATTCAGGGTTGGAAAGCAGAATTCAGATTATTGTTTCCTAAACAGATAAAGTGGAGGCGGGGATGTAAAAATCCATACCTGGAAATCCAGAAATATGGCTAGAAGCAGCAAGCAAGAACAATATCGGAGAGGGCAAGGTGCTAGAAGTTCAAGTTTTATATTTGTCATTTTAACATGAAGGAGGATTAGGAAGTGTTATTACTTTCCTTTTATTCATTCACAGAACACTGCTAAAATAGCAGAGAGATTGTTTTTTTTTTTTTTTTTGCACTGAATGAATGGAAGCTATGAAAACTGAAGAGAAGTAGGTTACAGCGTATATTTTGATCTTAATTAAACACTTTCCCATCGTATCCTCAGGACAAAGTTCATCTGCTGTCACAGAAATATACTGCCAAACAAAAGAGAATGGGAATGAGTCAAAGTAGCTGAAATCTCAGATAATACAGCATGAGTGATTACTAAATTAATATTCTTTATACAACAGCTAATGTTTTCAGTGTTTATTGATTCACTTGACCAAAACTTATGCTACACACATAACAAATACAATGTCAGGGAAAGCAGTACATCTTTGTCTGCTATTTATGCTATTTATGCACTCCAAGAATTCTCACAAAGTCTTAGTATAAGATAATTGAAGCACCAACATAATAAATAAAATATTTTATAGTCAGGACTAGCCGTCTTGGCCACTAAAGCATTTATAAAACAAAAACATAGAAATTGCACTAAAGGATTACTAAGGTCACAGAATCAAACCCACAAAAATCAGCCAATGTACGCCAGTGTGCATTATAATGTATTTTCTAATTACATGAGCTCATGCTATTTTTTTTTGTTGTTGTTGCTTTCCACAGAGTAGATAGTGGTCAATATCCTCCTGAGTTCTTCAGTGATGCTTATTACTATAGTAACCAAATGCTCTATAAACATTAATTAATTTTCAAAACATTTCTGTGGAATTAAAGCCATCTGGACAAAGTCCTGGATAACTGGCTCTAGGTGGTCCTGCTTGAGCGGGGGGTTTGGACCAGATGACCTCCAGAAGTCCCTTCCAACCTCAACCATTCTCTGATTTTGTGAAAAATACTATTGTTCTTATTTTTTTGAAAGGGAACTGAAGTAGAGGGTGATTAAGACTGCTCTTCTTGGATCTCCCTTTCAAAACACCTCTATATAATGTTTTAGGCATATTTGCATTTGTCTCTTTAAAGAATAGCACTCTCCATCATTAGTTTAGTATTTTTGCAGATGAGATACAGAATTTTTCCTTGAGTACCAGAGAACTGACAGTCTCAAAACTGAACCAGCACTCACAGAGGTGGCAGCTAGTAAACTGACCTAGCATTACCTGAGGAGTTCTTAAGATTTTCTGAGGGAAAATTCATCTCCAAGAAGTTCCTAAACTTTTTTAATCATGAAACAATATAGCCAGCTCCATGTTTCATTTGGTAAATCCATGCAAGAACAGTTTTGGGTTAATTTTACATCTCGCACTTAGGACTTTTCCACATGCACAGTGAACAAAACAATAGTCCCATGAAGGTGCAAAGGAGAGTGTCTCCATGTCTTATAATCACTTTTTGTAATCGTAGTGCATAAATGCACAGAAATTAATTTAGGGATGCAGAGACAACCACTGTTCTGACTTTTGTGCTCGACTTAAGCCACAGGATACCTATCTTAAAATAATAAATAAAATTTGCAGTTTTCTAGTGTTTGCAGCTAACTGTGAACAAAAAATACATCCAACCCCAGTATGAGAAATTATGCTGACATCCACATGGTTGACAGGAGTGGTTGGAGACTCTGCTAAGTAAGCTAGCAAAGTTGCTGATAATCCTAGAGGATATTCATCCTTTGCAGGAATCAACAGAATAACAGAATGGACATAGTGCATTTCTCAGATATTTGTTGAAAACAGAACTCTTTCCTCAGATGAGGCTTGAAATGAAGCTGAGGTGTAAGATGCCTTACATGCCTGGATAAAAATAAGTTTGTTCTGAGTTTTGAGTTCTTTTTCTTCTATGATCTCCCTTTTCTTAAATCTTCTTGAATGTTTCTTGATACACTGTTCAGTAATCAGACCATCCATTCCCATTTTCTCCATTTTTGTTTTCTCTTTCACCCTCCTTGACTGATTATCTTCCCTTTCTCCAGCCAGCTCCTGCTTTCAAGTGCCCCTCTTTAGCTCCTCAGGACGTACCAGTCTCCATTCTCAGTCCAACTAGTCAGTCCTCAGTCCTAATAATAATCAGTCCCCGATCTTTTATTTTTCTTGCCCGCTTTCCAGTTCTCAGGATGCTCATCTTAATCTACTGATCCTTAAACCTCAATCTATAATCCTATTAAGGTGCTTTTACCAGATATTTTTCTCTAAATTAACATGTCTACATTTTTTTGTACTTAGTGTAGGGAAAAAAGGCGGAGACTTCTGTGAGAGTACTTCGTCTCCAAAACCCACACCAAAAAGTTCAGCTCAGCGAATTCAGCAAAAATAGAAAACTTCAAAAAAAGACTAAATCTTGTAGAGTTGTAAACAGCTGAACACACATCTTTACAACAGGAAGAGTCAGGAAAAAAATATTATTGTGTCACTAAAATATAAAAGAATACCACTTTTATTAAATGCATTTCTCAATTGATAAGTGGATTACACACCTAGGTGCAAACAGTGCACTTACAATTTCTGAAAAGGGTATTACAGTGCATTCCTCATATGACTAAGCTAATTTATACTCTGCTCTGTCTCTGCTTTGTGTATTGAAGTGAACTTCTTATTCGACCCACAACACAGGGACCCAGTGGTAGAACCATACATTCTACAGCAAAACAAAATGGAGAGGGGTTTACCTTTTCCCCCCACAAATTATTGAATCCCAGATGTAGAAATGTGGTTATTGCTTTCAAACCATACCAGCACCAGAATGTCAACCTGTCATAGCAATCTATCATCTTTGAATTGGAAGTCATAGCTGTTGTGAAAGAGAAAAAGGCCAAATACACACAAAAATTTTACAAAAAGGAAAAAAAATCTCAAAAATAGATACCTAAAAATTACAGTCCAATACAGATAGAAGAATTGTAATTCACAAGGCATGTAGCTACAGCAGCTTCATAGTAACCTGTTCCCCAGTTAGGTTACAACTACTCTAAATTAGGATGGGATTTTGCTCCAGCTGAACTTCAAAGGTAAAAAGAAGCTTTTGGGTATGAGCTTTTGCCTAAAGCTTGGCTTCTCTAGGTGGACTTTTAGGGCCTAAGGAAGTTTGTCCTGCCTGACATCGCAGCTGAGGTAAAGCAGTCGGTATTACACCAAGTAATTCAGGGACTTTAATAGACCCCAGTCAGAGCCAGGCTTCCAGCCTGGGGTCAGAGTTACAAAGCAAGCAGCCCCTGCATAAAGCAAGCTCCAGCGTTGTGCTGACTTTTGCCAGCTAGGCAAAGCTTTGCAGGTAGCTGGATCCCACTGTCATGCAACTCCAGCCATTTGGCAGGCAGCAACCTACTTCATCAAATTAGTCCCACTGAGTTCCAATCATTAAAGAAACCCTCAGAAACAGCAAGAGATCAGCTATCGCAAACTTCCAATTTTGTTATTCACAGCAGCAATGATAGCCAAATAATGTTCTTGGGAACCCATATCGTAACAGGCACACTCGTGATTTTTTCAAAGTCGTGCTGGCACCAGACTGAAAATACAGTAATAACAAGCAGAACAAGCTCCCGTTTCTCCTGTTTAAATACCTAATTTTCCTTCTAGGTCTTTACAGAATTTCCTAGCTACTATTCAACACCCACATTTGGCACCACCACGTCAACATCCAGCAGGCCCACATTCACAGTGGAAGCTCCTAGTCCCTGCAACGTGCCCTTTCCCATCTACCAGCTTCACTGGGATATGAAGAGAAATTGTACCTACTTTAACACTTCTCTTCACATAGAACACATAGCTGGGTCAGGTGGCAATGTCTGTGCAAGCAACCTGGTAGAATTTAGCAACTGAACCAGAAACAGCATTCAAAGCTGATGAGATCCTCAATATTTTCTCAAAGTGCTGAAGACAAGCTTGAGATTTTGAGTAATAATGCCAGCAGATAATTAAATGCTGCTGAGAGTCTAAGAAACAGGACCAAGTAAAATAGATATCATTGCAGTGGGAGGAGAGAAATAGAGTAAAATCTTTTTCTGGGTTCTTATACCCCAAACTGCGTGCAACACATGGTTTATTGACAGTAAAGCCTCTGTGGCATCTTTTCTTCCTGCATTGTCACAGGCAAACAAAAACATGAAGAGAAGTAAAAAGAGCTTGCACCTGGTAGAAAAATGAGCTTAAAAGAAGCTAAAAGGAGGCAAATATTTTATTGCTGTGCAGGGTGGTACTGACAGTTGGCTGAATTTTCTTTCTCCCATGCTAATTTACTGTCTACTCCATTGCTTCTGTCCTTTTGCATCGAGGCCACTCCACGCCTGTCTTACAGTCCTCATGGGATCCTGCTCAGTTCATGTTGTTTCCTTTTCCTTAAAGTTATTCCTCTTGCAGAAATGCCATTGTTGCACCTTAGACTTTACTTTTTACCCTGACCAGAGCTTCAGTGTGCCTTTTACTATTCACTTTCTTCATTCAAATGCTAGGTATGATATCCTCTGCCCATCTTGTTTATTTAGGTGACAATTATTCAGTGCAAGTTTTGTTGATGTCTCTGGATTTGCACAAAATTTAGCACAAGTTGCCATCTTTTTAATTGCAATTATAAGTATAACACAACATAACAAAATATGCAAGTCATGAAAGGAGTTGAAAATAAGAACAGTCAGGGTTGAAAGTAAGAACAATCCTAGAAGAAAAGCCTTCAGGCTTGTTCAATCTTAAATAGAAATTAAGCATGGAATTTGTGACATTATTTAGGACAGCAATAAATGTGTGCAGTAAGATTCTATATTATTTTCTTTTTTTGGACTAGCCATGATCCTATAAAAATATTACTTCTTTTACTGTGCCAAGTTAGTCTAGATAAACCCAGGCTAAGCCTGTTTGCTGTCTTAGAATTCCACAGAAATACATAGCAATACTGCCAAGGTTTGAGTTTTGCAGGCTTGAGGCTCAAAACTTCTCTAAAAAGTTTTGGAAGGTACATGGCAACCAAGTGCAGTTTTCACTGGTGAAAAATTGTAATGAATCAGGTGAATCAAGAGAATGTGTTTATACCATGTTGATGTCATATATGTAAAACCCCCTTTTGAGACAGACAAACTTTGTTATTCCCATTTTATAGAGGGGATTGAGATACAGAAGGAAAAGCCTATCATCATACTTGAAACCTGCTGTAGGGTCAAAAATTGAAACAGCTGTACTGTTCAAACCACAAGACTATGCTTCAAATGCAAATTGCTAGACAATAAACATTTTCATGAAATACTAATTGATTATGCAGTACTGCTGGATGTTGCTTTTAATGTACTACAGATGTTTAGACACTTTACACACTAGATTTCAAATCTTTCATAAAAGGGATGACCAGGTGTAGAGAACCTCATAAGAATATTTAATGTCTTAGCTATTATGAGAGTTTTTTTGCAGTTTCACAGAATGAAGCTAAGGATAACAATATATTTAATTTTCTTTCTTCTCTAATGTGCCTTTATAAGTTATTGTGCAAACATATACACAGAAATATAATATATATGCATGTGAAAAAGAGCTCTATGGTATCATAGAATACTAATGTACCCTGAGGCTTTTTTATTACTAAGCTGTGGATTGCACCTAGAGAGGCACTGAGGCTACTGATGCAGAAAGCTGCAGTTTCTCAAGGTAGGTCTGTTTCTTTCATAACCCGGTATTATGCCTGCCATTTTCACCAAGTGGTAGGCATTGGTGCCTTCTGCAGTGGTGTTTTGTCCTTATACAAAATGTCTTCATAGCTCTGTTACAAATAATGAAACACTACTCCCATTTAGAGTTTTGTGGAGTGTCCAGAGCTATGTCCAACGCACAGAATAGGGGATTATTCACATTACTTGTTCTGGCGCTGACCTCCTAGATGCCCTTTTAGTTGCTTCATATATGCTTAAACATTAACATTCCCAAATAAATCTCTGTATAATATCAGTTTACCCACTACACTAATTTGGGGCAGGCAATTTCTTGAATAGTTGTCTGAGCTGAAACTGGAGAGTTTGAGACAATCATCTCATCCCGTTGCTGTTGTGAAAAGTGACAGTAGAAGACATCAGAAGATTTGTCAACCCATATGTGTCATATCTGCTAAAGTTTTATAATGGATTGGGCTTGGCAAACAGCCTGTTCTTGGTTTGCACATGGAGAGGTGAAATATCAGTTCTGATGTTTGGCAGAGAACGAGACCACTCATGGGTAAAGGAAAAGGAAGAAAATCTCAGAAACTAAAGGGGAGAAGACATATGTATGTCATTTCTGTATTTTGCCCTGTTTAGATGCTGCACAGAAACAAGGATGAAGCAAAAGGATTACTGAGGAAACTTCCTCCTTCAGATTAGGGACATGGGCAAAGTCTCTTTCCTGAAGCGTGCAGCTGAGCAGATATTCCACAGACCTCATTTGCTACTGAAATGTAGGATGTAGGACCAACACATCAATTAAATATCTAAAGTCATAAGTGGATCAAAGTGCATTTAAGAACAGAAAGCACATATTTAAGTCTTTAGAATTACGACTTTTAAATAGTGAATATATATAAATCCTCCACATTTCCTAAGGAGATTTCCTTGATGCTATGCATAAAATAACTGCCTACTGTACAGTATTTTGCATTATCTGCCAGCCACCAACAAGCACAAGACGCTGAAGTAAATGAAACTTCAGTCGTAGCCTGATAGCAATTCCTCTTTTCCTATGAACAGGCTAATAGAAAAGTCCCGTCCACAAAGAGCAACCCAGATAATTCAGCTCCTGAATTTAAGTCATGGGCATTCAAGTACCCACATTTTGGCATTGTGGGCCAAACCAGAAGAAGACTGAGCAGAAGTGGAAAACCCACATATGATTTTAACATAATCATGTTTTCTGAAGATTGGGAGTTAAAAAGAAAGATCTAGTTAAATCTTAAGATGAGAAATAGTTATTCCATTCAAATAATCTAAATAGAAGGGTGCAATTTTAGTTATTATAGCAGGATGTAATTGTGACTAAATTGAGAAGTTGATTATTCACAAAATAATTGTCCCATTCTTCTACAAATAAAATGAGACAAAATGTATTTTGTGGTTTGGAAGTTTAGCTAATACTAATGCAGTCACTATATTTACTGACGTGAATCTTATTCAATAGTCAAGTGAGTTCCAATCAATTTTCTCATATAAGCTGCATGTACGAATTTTAACTGGTAAATTAGATAGATGTCATCTGTTGGCTCTTTTGGGAAATAAGAAATCCCTCTACAAAATCATCAAATTAGTTTTCACCAATTGTATGAAATTATACTAAGTAATACCAGGCTATGTTTTATTTATTCAAAAGTCTGCATCAGGAGCTGATAATTCCAACCCAGCAAAACAATCCCAAGTGTAATTTTTATGAAAATGTCTATTTCAAACCATTGAGCGAATGTGACAATTTTTAATTACTTGGGTACATGTACGACTCACACACAACCTCTGTGACGGATTAGGAGACAGAGCAAGATTTACATTCCCGATGAACCACTAGTAACTCGGTGATCTGGAGGTATGACCAGACGTAATCTGCTCCTCCTTGATTGGAAGCACCAGATTGTGTAGCCATTTGAAATCATCTGATGAGGGAGATCACCACCCACCAGTAAGCCATAACACGGGGACAAGAAAGCCTCATAGATCTTGCCAGTGAATTTTTGCATCATAGAGTACTGCTTCTAAAACTCTTGAATACACAAATACAAATACACTCACTACAAATAGGTCAAAAAATGGCATCTTCACAACCTCAGCCAGAATTCTTGACTATCTAAACTAAGAAATATCTCACATAGAAACCTAATATATTTATTAAATCAAAGTGTATCTATTTAAAAAATCTTAAATGACATAAAAAGTTATTTTTGTGTAAAGATGGGGTGAAATTTGAGGTCTGAGAACTACAGCTATCAATTATGAATGAAAAGAGAACTCCACAAATAAAGACACCTAATCTGAATGAGGTAAATAAAAAAACTTCTAGTGGTGTGACTAAACCACTTGGGGACTGAATAGGATAGACTTATTTCGTGGTCATGTAAGTAAAAATTATTTTATTTTCCCACTTTCCATATTTTAAACTTCATTTTAAAATTAACTGTTAATTATTAATATTAATTTATTTTAATGCCTATGACAATCCAATAGTTGGGGATTTTTACAGTCTTTTATAAACTTATTTTGGTTAAAAATACTCAATTCCAGCCTGAACTCAGAAGTACTTTAGTTGCTAAATGCCTACTTGTAATACCCATAAACCAAACCAAACAAAACCAAGTGAACTAACCAACAAACCACCCAACCATATTCCTAAAAAATTCTTGTGGATTTTCTAAAACAAATGCAGTGTGTTATCTATCCATGCAGTTAATGGGGAGAGATAGGTACCCCCAAAGGACAAGTCACAGCACAAATTACAGCTGACATAGTTAGCGTAGTCCCTCTACATGGGTCAGATTAGCCAAAAATGTCCTGAGAGTACCCTGTTACAGCTTAGCCTCCATAGACAACAGAAAGTAGAGGGAGGAATCTGTTTCTCTGATATGGTATCTTATAAATGCACTATGCATTAATCTAAGAATACACATTCAGGCTGTTGTTTTTAAGGGTTTGAAAAGAATATCCATCTATATCCTTACCAACAGTGCTGATAGATCATTTCAATATCTGGCACCGCTTGCAACCTTCTAAGTCTTATGCAGTGCCAAAGAATAGTTGGCTATTTGCAGTACGCATAAAAAGACACCATTCCCTAAGAGTTTGCAGGTGAGGAATGCACACCTGCAATCATGCTTCCAAGGACCCTGAGTACAACTAGCTGTCCACAGGAATGGGCTCAAAGGGGACAGGGAGAAGAGGAAGGTGTAAAAGAACCAGCTGGTGTAGCAAGAGAAACACCCAGTGGACCGTGTTCCTCTTCAAAGGCTTCAGTTAACTTGTTCTACTTCTATTTTATGACATTCCCACACAGAAAAATGATATTCACTGTGAACATAATGAATGCATATTGAGAGCTAAGTATAAGTAAACATATAAGTGTTTTCTAAAGATACAGCAAAAATTACACAAACAGTGCAATAACTGGGAAAACAAGAGCTATAAGAGGAAATTCTGAAATACAGTTAATCCAAAAAATTTTTGCTATTTTTGCAAAAATATCAGGCGTACAGTACACAACCAGAGCTCCTCAAATAACCTAAATGCTGTTCTGCCAGAATGTTCTAAAGGGAATGACAAATAAACCCCCTTTAAAAGAGTATTTATCTGGGACAGCAGATAAAAAGTAGCAGCAAACACAATCTTCCTGTTATTAAATTATATCACTGTAGCCTAAATTAGGCAAGGAGATATGGCCACTGAAGCTACAATAGTTTGGTTTAAAACATCAAATCTCTGTGCATAGTTATGAATTCTAATATAAGAAATGAAATATATATACTGAACAATTTATTCAATAACCTGTGATATATAACCCATCTATACATGATGAAATAAATCACAAAATCTCCACCAACTTCATTGAAAATGTATACATGCACACACATATAAGTGTATAAAACACCTTGTATAGATAGCCAGAGTATTGGTTACTACACAGAGACTTGGTTCAGGGACAGATTTGATATTTTAGTCTTATCCTCCTGCACAAGGCCTAGGAAGGTAAATCCACCTTCAGCTGGATTTAGAAAGACTCAAGGAATTGTTCTGGCGTAACTCTTAAAGCTTAACTGTGTGTAACAGCTTCGTATTCTTCACTTTGGCAAAAGTTACTTCTGCTTGCATGGATTTAGTGACACAGCAAAATGTCACTAAGTATTCTGCTTGTATAAAGATCCAAGATTTCAGAGTGAAAATCTGTCTGTGCTGGAGTCAGAAGGAGTTTTCCAGTGTATTTAAACAAAGCCAAGCTTTCTTTCTCGCATTTGAAAGTTGGGACTGAAGGCAAATGACTATGGCTGCTGACTAAGACCTGGCTTGAGGTTACAGAAAAAAGGTGGTATGAGGGCAGAGAAAAGGCAGGCAAAGAAATGAGAAAAAGGTTAACAAAGGCTGCATACCACCATCCTGGTATTACCATGCTGGTGCCCGCTCAGGCCCTGATAGCATTGGCAACTACTTTATAACATTATACATTAGGCAGAGAAGGGAGTGGGTCATCAGTAACAAGATTCATCTTCTTATTAGGATACAGGTTTAAACTCACTTAAGCTCACTGAAATTTTTCTAATAATTTTAAATGCTTTATCTTAAATAAGTTTTAAGTCAAGTGGTATGATCTCCAAAAAATTCTGATTATGTTTGACTTCAAAGCTTTGAAAAGGTACATCACAATTCTCAAATTATTTCAGTAGACAAAATATAAAATACATTTCAGAAAGTCCAAAATATTTTATTTAAAATATTTATTACTTTGAAGCAAACAAATTTTCAAGTTGAAATAATATTCCTTTCCCTACAACCACAATCAACATGAAATGGTTTAAAAGAGACTACACACAATGAGATTTTTGAGGGGGTCAGCTGGAAACAAGCTGAAACTTTTTTTTTTTGCACAGCTACAGGTATGAGTTGCATATTCAGCTGGCACTGAGCAGCAGGCTCAGCAGGAGAAAGAAATTAAAATGGAGAATGAAATTGCAACCTTATCACGGTCCTTCCAGATCACTCCTGAAGTACACAGAAGATTCGCTGTCATCATCTACATAGTACTTGCCTGCTTTGTCATTAAGTGGGTGAATCAATCATCACAGGTCCTGAATTTGCTGGAAAAATATTGGCCAGTGGAGCTATGCCAGCTCAGAAAGAAATGGCCCATTGACTTCTCCCTTTCAGTGACAAAGGGAAATGTTCTTTCAATAACAGGCAGAATTGATGGCCTTTTCTTGTTGATTATAAAGGTCAAAAGTCTGAAGAAAAAATACAGCAAATGGACAGAGAAAAACTATCTTTGCTAAAAAGCCCATGAACTACCACTGACACTAAATGCTTTGCTTAAGTTTGCATCGACATTCTCAACAACGTTCACTAACCACCTTCTCTTTGGCCTTATTTACCCAATAAACATAATGACATATTGAAGATGCCGACTCATCTCTTGCTACAAATACAATTCCAAAATTGAGACCCTTAGTCTGATCCTCTGGATCTATAAAACATCCAGAACTTGTTTCCATACATCCGTACAGAAATGCAGCAATAGGCAGCACAGTCTGCAGTACCACCGTGTGCATGTATTTTCCCCAGGTCCTTTCTGAAGGGCTGTGATCACCTCTTGCTGCTTGCACAGATGAGGCACAAGTGATCATCCTCTCCTTTTACAAGGGGAATGAATAATATTTTGAGGACAGCTCATGGCTTTTTTCCACAGCACTGCAGTAAGGAGGATGCTGAGCACACACTGGCTTCCAGGCTTTTTAAGTACCTTCAAAGCTGCAGACTTCCCATCATTTTTGCCTACTACCAGAACCATCACAAGGCTTCTAGTCCAGATTTTTGTAAATGATTCTTAGTCCTCACGCTCTCTGTCCTTCTCCTGCCTGGATTTGCAACCTGTGTCTCCACACTTGCACTTTTAGTCCTGGTGTGTCTCATTACCTAGTCCAACAAGCTGGGAATTGCTGCTATGGTAAATATGAACTGTACATTTTCCTTCTTAATATTTGGACATCACTTGGTTTAGACCTCCTTGTCTTGTACTGAAGAAGCCAGTATATCCTCACAGAACAGGAATACATGTATATTGGTAGGCCATGTAAGATTGTAAATTTTTAAAAACGTGTCACGAAGCTTTTATCAGTTGGGGTGTTTTTATACAACTGCTTCATCTCTTTTCGGTGCTAAACCTGTGTAGAAAGCACAGTTGCAACATGTACCATCCCAGCAAGGGTTCCTGGGAGCACAAAACCAAATCTCCTTAAGCAGATCAGTTTATGTGCAACTCCAAGCACGTGTTAATTTGAACTGACTTATTGATGCCAGCATCTCACCCAGTGTGTGGGAGCAGCTGCCCCATTTTAAAGGATTCATAAGGTGACAACGGGGATAAACAGTTCTGCCTCCTGACATCCCTTTCCTCTTCCCTGCTCCAGGCATTATCTTCTGTGCTAGCCCCTGGGCTCCCTAATCTCAGGGAGCACAACTGTGTTTAGCCTGGAGAAGGCTCTCCAGAGGGAGCTGGGAAAGCTTGTTTGCACTCATCTCCCATTTCCCTAGCACCCATACAGGGTCAGGCACAATCAAGCCTGTTGTGATTGAACAACTCTTCTATTCATTTTTCTCCCCCTGGGAGTTCACAGCTTGAGTAAGAGCTTATCTTTTGTCTGGGTGAAAAGAATACCAGCTGAATTTAGCAGCTTTTCTTGCATCCAGCTTGCACTAGGGGGTCTGATCTGAAACCTATGACAGCTTTTCCAGTTATTTCAAAGAGATCTGGATTGTGCTTTTAGCAATGGGATTCTCTTCTGATGAACTTAATTGTCCCACAGAGGCTGATGAGGTGCACACAGCCAAACTCTCCCAGGCTGCCATTGACACTCACAAGTTAAGCTAGGTGGCCCTGTAAGTACGTCTAAGAGTCTGAAAAGTGTGATGTGACATTTTTCCAAGCACTGTGATATCTGCAGCCAACAGAAGAATTATTTGATTTACCCTGGGTAAAAAAGCCAGTCACTGATTCAGTGTGTACCGATTCAGTAATTTATTTCAATACCCTCTTGATCCCACGACCACTACAGAGCCCAGTAAGTAGAAACTAAGGATTCATTCAGAATCTGCCATTCACCCTTCTTCTAAAATCTACCAGTAACTATGGGTACTATCCTGGAGATAACATATCCCTGAAAGTCACTCCATGTTGAACAGGTAAGTCTTGATTCAAAGCCAATTTTTAAAGAGAGACTTACACATTCAAATATTCCTTGGTTTACGCAACAGATTTTAGGAAGATCAAATGACTGCTGGTTCTCTTTGCGTATGTAGTAGAAGAGAGAAAAACATATTAAATTTCCTATATTTCCACACAACGGCTTCCAGTCTTAACATTCGGATGCTTCAGCCCACAGGTCTGCATCAGCCTTGTGTGAATGACTTCTGCACAGAGACGGTTTAGTAGACATTTTGACACCCATTAGCATAAAAGAAACCATATAAATAACTCCTTCTTGAAGAAGACACCTACTTTAAAAATATATATAGTTTTTCTAATTAAAAAAAAAAGAACTAGAATTAAATTATTCAGCCACATGACTGACATAGAGGATCTAGAATATAAATGCTCGGCCTTTTCAAGGGACATCTATTCCCTTTGGTTTACTCTCTACTAAATTCCTTTAATACCTGAAATCTACTTTGAAGAGAAGTTGGCAGTAGAGAAATCTAGGAAACATGTATGGTCCCTACCATGCCTTACTGGAGGAAATATCAGTAAGCGGTGACATTAATTCATTGAACAAGTGTCATAAGGAGAAGATAAACCGAAGAGAAAACACGGTGTCTTCAAGGAGGAGAAGAACTGAGTGTGCCGAGAACATCTGAAGACCAGTCCTATTGTATCTTATTTCACAGCGCTCTCCATCAATTTATGCTTCCCGTTCCATAGCACCAGTATCATAAGATTCCTGTAATTCTTTATTTCCTTGCCTTTGAGAGGCATGAAGCTCACTATGGTATTTTTACAAGATTTTTGAAAGTGTCTGTCTAATGGGGCATGTACACAGCTAAAAAGATTTTTCAGAAGTATCTGCATCTTGTTGTATGACTTGATAGAAGGAATAATATTAAAGTACCTGACAAACATGGACACCTGCCTGCTTTTGGTCATCTTTCTAGATCCCTATTTGCATCTTTAGGTACCCAAACATGTTGACAGTTCAGGTCCTTTGCTATCGCAAATGGAAAACAATATAATAGATAACATCACTGTATGTTGTAACTATAATGATACTATCACAGACCTAATTTCTATTCACTCTGATTTTCAGTTCACCCAGACCAACCAGCGCATAAATTGCATGGCAATAAACAGTGCTGTCCCATTTAACCTGCACATAGAACTTACAATTTGTATTGCTTTCTGTCCCAAAGAAAAAAAAAAAACAACAACAAAACCACTACCAACAAGAAAAAAGTTACCTTCAAAGTAGAAGAAGATATCATTATTTTATACTTATATAATACACCATACTAAATGCAAGCAATGTCAAAGATAAACTGCTTTGGAATGAGTCATTCAAGACCCATGACCTTAAGAGTCAGAACTAGGGATTTTCTTGCAAGCAAGAATACTCTCAGATTTGTCCTGGCCATCCATTTTCCAAAACAAATAGCTGTGAAACTCTTACTTCCCCAATTTCAGTTAAAAAATCCATGTTCCAGACAACTCAAGTGGACTTCTATGTGACTAAGTTGCACAGCAATAGGTAAGAGTTTGTTTCCAAGTCATTTGCACAGCAATACAGGGAAGGAAAAAAAGCGTTAGGTAGCCTTGTACTGCTTGTTTCTGTGTCAGCAGTGGGAGGCTATGTTGTTGGGTGTTTTTTTTACAGAGGGTGGGCAACATAAAAAAAATTAAAAAAAAAACCCAACAACATGAAGTGTTGATTCCATCTTGCCAGTACATCAGCTAGTGGAGCTAAGCCAGCCTAAGTGAGCATGTAAGAGCTAAGCCATACCAAGTAGAAACTGGCACAATTTTCCTATCATCTAGAGCAAGGATGAAGCAAGGACCAAGTTCTTGAACTCCTGAAGTTCACAATTTGGATGCAGCTCTGCTTGCTAAGCAGCAAAACTGTGCATAGCCCCTCAGTAAGGTCTAAAATCTTTATCTTCATTATCTGCCCTTGTAATTTGATTAGCAATATTTAAAGGCATTTTATACTTTTACAACACAGTAGGAAATACCATCTTATAGAAAGAAAATGTATTATATTGTCAAATCGAGATGAAAATGATACATTTTTGGAATGTTTATTGCATGTTTCCAATACTTTGTGACCTTATATTGTAAAGACTAGATACAATGCACTGTGCTATGTTGGTAAATAATAGCTCTGAAAACTGAAACGGTTCAGTCTTACAAAAGCTCAAGTCTGATCCTTAAAAACACCTGACATGTGCTTGCATCTACATTCAGAGGGTGAGACTGAAGTTTCCCTATACAGAAAATACACCAAGTTTTGCACTAAAATGTCAAGCTCCCCAGTGAGAAGTGAGACTACTTAAGGAAGAGACTGAAGGGCTGATAATTACAGTGCAATAAGAATTATTAACCACAGCAAGGGGAAAGTAGGACTGTGTGTCACCTTGCACAACACCAGCTCCTGATTTCAGAATGGCCCAATTTCAGACAGAGCTGCTAGTGACGCAGATTAATAAAGAGATGAAGAAGTTGGCTAACGTAAATGGCTTGGCTTATTTGTCAGTATGCATGCCTCAAGATTAAAACATCTCATCCTACTAAAGGCAGAAACTTTATTATAAGTTACAGAAATTGCATGAGATCCCTTTTATTTTAATATAATACTACTTTAATTCAAAATGAAGGATTCAGTTGATACGCACATATTTCAGCTATTGAAGGGCTGTCGAACATTACCTTTTGCTACTGTTCATTTCTTCGGTTGTGCAAAGAATAAATGCCACATATCTGCCTAACCCTGTTCACCTTTCTAGTCTTTTTTCTTTTTTTTTCTTTCTTAATTTTTTTTAATTCTATCACATATGGTGATTAGTCAAAAAAAAACTCCAGAATTTCTCTTATTCCCACCTCTCCCTAAGCTTTCATTTGCTCTCATATCACTCTGTTTCCTTTCTTGCATTAACATCAAACAGTTCATCTGTGAAGACAGTCACTCATCAGAATCACTTGGAGTAATTTCAATTTCACACTGATCACGCAGATCTGAAACCTCTCCAAGCAGAGATTTTCATCATAAGAGAAAATTTGGTCTCCTGTTGGAGTTGTTGGTATTTCAGCACTGTTTCTTCTTAGCTCTTGGAATAGATGTGTCATGGGAGCTTACCTACAAAATTGAATTGATTGCAACAATGATTCAGGATTAAACAAGATTATATTATTTCATTCCAAGAAGCATTTGTGCTGCATTTTTTTCTTTTTTCCCCTCTCTTCTTTTTCATTTTGAAACATGGACATTTTGAACAGTACAAAATCAATTTCTAGTTTTTGTCCCACCTTCTTGCTGCTTCTTTTGATCCTCTTCTTATGTTGTTTTTATGTTATTAATTATGTTGCCGTTGCACCTGGAGTCCTCAATCAAGACCAGAGAAGCAGTGATGACAGGTACTGCACAGATTGTGAAGACTACCCCCACAGCTTTCCAATACAAAAACAAAAGCATAGAAAATGAAGCAGAAAGACAAAATGCATTTCTTATGATCTAAGAATGTGCCCCAGCTTTTCTGAATTTTCTGGCCATGCTCTGTTTATGTCTTCTGCTGTATTATTGGCTATATGCAGATTTGCAACTCTCTTCTGCCAGCTGTGAGATTGTTGATACTGATGCAACCTGGTTTATGCATGTTTGGAAGTCATCATGTGAATACAAATCAGTAATTATAGACAGAGCAAAATAACTAAGGTCACTAAATTTTATTGTAAGAAAATATTTAACTTTATAAAACTAGCCCAAACCAATTAAATATACTGATCGTGAAGTTGTTCTTCTCAGATTAATTCTTCAGAATAGAAGAATATTAAATGCTTTAGGTGTTATATACATATATTCAATATTTCTTCAGATTTTGCAAAAGTATTTTTGTTTAACTTAAAACATTTTGGACGTGTTCAAAAAGGGGCATGTTAGGTATGATGATAATGAATGATCTGAAAAAGACACTGATGATTAAGTCACCTGAAAGATGAAATTCCAGAGCAATCTCAACAATGTTACTTTAAAAAAAGAAATGGAACCTGGAGAGAAAGTATGGATATTAATCTCTCTTCAAAATTCATCATTAAAGGAAAACCATATATCAATTTACCCCACTTTTTATGACTTTAAATCTGGCACAGGTGAAGTTCAAAAGCCTGGACATTTATTCAAGCTTACCCAATTTAATGAAGTCTTACCTTCGTTTTCGTACAACTCCATACTTCAAGGTAAATCTTCAGCCTCTACTATATTGCAAAGATCTGTTTCTGGTGAGTTTCTGTTTTACTCTTTTTTGTGCTGTTGCTTTTTTTTGGGGTGGGTGTGTCCTCTCTGGACACAGATTTTCCCCCAAATAGAGTTTGTATTATATGCAAAACAAAGTTTCCAATACGTTCAGTTCTTACTTGACATTTAGATAATACTGTCTGGAAACAAATGAAATACTGAAAATTTCTGTAATCCTTTGGTAGATGAATAAATGCAGATGACGTGAAGGTGTCTGAATTCACGTAGGTAAGAATCACAGAGGATGAGGTACCCTGCTGGATCCAGATGGTGTGCAACCTAGCAAGCCTTGTACTCTTGAACAAGAAATGGTCCTATGCATAAATACCTTCATTACATGACTTCTGCAGATAAGTTAGATGCAATTTTGATGGCCTGGTCTAAGCAGAAGGAATGTCTCAATGACCTCCAGAGGTCCTGTCCAGGCTGCATGACTCTGAGTCTTTGATGCCAAATTTATTTTTCAGCTCTTGTTCTTACCGAGAAAACAAAACTGTCTCCATTTTCTTTAACAGCTCAGCCTTTAGTGCACTCAGCCAGGATGTGGAATACATGCCCGATTTACTCTTTCCCTGAGAGGATTCAAACCCACATCTTTCTCCAGGAGAATGCTCTAACCACCAGACTACAACTATTCCGGGGTGAAAAGCACAAAGGAAATCCTCGACCCCGTCCTTTTGGGTCTGTTTCATTTCATATAATGCACATAAATGTTAATAAAGTTAGAGGAAGAGACAGTTTAAATCTCTAGCCTAGTGGTTGATGACTTCATTTGGGAAAGTTCTGATTTGTGTTCCTGCTCCAAGGATTTTACTGTATTTTATACAGTAACTGTTTCATTGAGAAGACATCATCAGTCTTTGGTATTTAGGTACTGATAGGAAGAGGAAACCAAGTTATAAACAATAGTGCAGTTACAGAATTTTTTATCTTACTTTCACCCTCTACCCTCTCCGATGAATCACTGCTTTCTGCATATCATACGGTTCACAAAGGCTTTAACCTTATGTTTAGGTCATGGAGGCATAAAGATGAAGGACAAGAAGGGAGGTAACTCCCTTTCTTCCACAGTTCCTTGAACTATAATGCAAGTTCTTCACCTCATATCCTCTCCTCCAGTGAAGGCAATGGTGACTTCATTAGACCTTGAGATAGGAAGTGAGCTCATTACAAGGTGACCTCATCAGGGCCTTAAAGCAATTCCTACTCATTTGTGACTTCTGGCAGGGCTTTGGCGCTTCGATGTTTGGTGGTAGACAGTAGATTATGAATAGAGCCTTGGGAGCTGAACCTTGCCTAAGCCTACCGAGGAAGTCGTTGACAAAGTTGAACCTCACTTTTTATAGATGCACATTAATGCCATCACCAGTGAACCACCATCTACCACCTTCCTTCTGAACAATGTGTTGTACAGAGGTAAAAATAAAGAGAACAAGATGTAGTTTAAATCTTCAGACAATTCTTCACATCTCTAGTATTTTTTGTGACTTATGGCTAATTTCAACCTCAGATCGTACTATATGGATCGAGCAGAATCTTATACTTCCTGTTATCCCTCATTTAGAGTATCTGCCTACCAATATTGTATTAAGGCATAATTTGATAATATATGCTCTTTTCCTGTTCCATAAGACCTGAATAATATTCCAGTAATAATAACCTTAAGAAACAACCAATCTTCAAATGGCATCTCAGTATTATCTGAATTCCAGTTGAGAGGCTGTTATACTACTGAAGAATTTGGTGAACAGGAAAATATTTTTATACGTATTTGTTATATATAACATGAAATATTTATCCTCCTAGTCTTTAAAGGTTAAAGAAGAATAGACACAATCAGGAAGAGAAAAGCCATATCAACTTAGATTGGAGACTGAGATATATTTGTCCTATAAAAAAAAACAAAACAAGAAAACATACTAGGAACCATACGTTGTTTCCAAGGGGTAAAGTAAGCAGCTCTTTAAATGCTGGCATAGACATCTCTTCTTTTTAATTTTCACACTCCTCTCATCTTTTAGAAAATATTGCACTAAGACATGCTGGACTTAAAAAAACATTGCAGTAGTGCTAATCCTGGCCTCCTTAGCTGTGGAAAGGCTTGAAAATGCTAAACTCTTCTCACAAGATGGAACACACTTTACTCATCTATGTGCTCATCAAACAACTTATCCTTCAGTGAAAGAGTTGAAACAAAGTTCATTTTCATCTCAAAATAACCTTGACAGTCAAGAAAAAACACAATAAAGAAGTTTTTAAAATCTCCTACTTCTTATTTATGATAAGGCATTCTGATTGATTCCTCCTTTTCATTAACAAAACCATGTTAGTCCCTCACCTGCCTATGCATTTCCTAATGCTCTCTCTTCTAGTGCACATAGATTAGGATTCACGTCTCCTAACTTTATATACCTTCACACCCGAGCAAGTCACCTCAGGTTTCCTTTCTTTGTCAAAGGACAAAAATAGTTATCTTAAAGTGTGATTTGCTTGACCAAAGGTAGATGTCTGCTTTAGGATGCAACTAGAAGTAGCCTATAGTTGTTTGCTTGTTTTCCTTTACTGTAAGAGGAGTCTTTAGTGATTCACTGTAATAATTTAAATATCTGCACTCTAGAGGTCTATCTTTGGTCAGACAAAGACTGACCTGACATTAGACTCACACAATGCATTTTTAACCAGTTAAACTCTGAGCATTTAATTTTCTCTGATCATTTAGGCTTCCTCTGGGGACGTCAAGACACAAATCAGCCGGTTCGGTACTGTGCATTCATGTTGCACATGAATCCTGATATTTTCAATTACTTTGACTTAAATGCCCAGGTAATACAAAAAAAGATTTGAAAATATCTGAATCTATCGATAGCTTCCTCTTCCCAAAATACCACAGGACTTATTTTTGGGGAGGACAGAAGCTCTCTGCAGAATCAATCCCAGCGATACTAACGCCTGTTCGTCTCCCAAAGGAACATGAGATAATAACAGCCACCACATTCCCACAGTACACAAGCATAGCCAAAACTTTTCACAAGAGGACAAGTCAACACCTTCTTCACAGCGCTGCCCATGAGCACAGCCCAGTGAGGCTCTGTAGACACTTTTAGTTTTTTTCCCACATGTTGTTAGCTACTCTTCATTGTATGGCAACTTTGTTAAAGGATGTAGTTTCACCAAATTGTTTTACATAGGCATATGATCTATTTTCATTTCTTTCCACAAAAAAAACCCAAACTCCCTCATGTGGCTGATGTCTAAAAACCTATCTGTAAGAATATGGGGGTTTCTTTCAATTTTTTTTCCCTAGAGAATTCAGATTCTGTGTTCTCCTTGT
The DNA here is from genome assembly GCA_013398815.1 of Ibidorhyncha struthersii. NCBI lineage: Eukaryota > Metazoa > Chordata > Aves > Charadriiformes > Charadriidae > Ibidorhyncha > Ibidorhyncha struthersii. The sequence continues at coordinate 147,971 of VZSZ01011678.1, forward strand.
CTGCGACGAAAAGCTGAACAGAACAATCAATTGTCCTCAAGACTGAATCCTGTTTCATTGCTACTGACAAGTGTAAGATTTTCATGATTATATAGAAGGGGAACAGAAAACAACAAAAAGGGTTCTCTCTCTGATCAAAAGTATGAGCTAAAAATTGCAGGAGAATTCAAGGAATGTCTGTTTAATGAAAACTTAAAACTGTAATAGCAGGTTATAAAACTTCTTTCAGCATAAAAAGAATTTTGTTGTCACACAAAATTGCACAAACAATTATGACACCATCAGGGGAAGTGATGTTGTCAGAGTAGGTTTGAAAATGTAGTGTTTAGTGATTTTCACTTCTCTACTCATGTCAGTCATTGATTTTTTTCTCTTATCGGCTTTTCTCTAGTGACCTATTTATTAAGTAAGCAAGATTCCTACCCATTTACTTTTTTTTTTTAATTGCCTGTGATTATTAGAGTGTCACTCATTTTCAGTCACTGTTTTAGCACTCAGCTAAAGACTGTGGTTAACTCACTTTATATTACAGTAATTTTACACACATCAGAAATGTCAATAAAAGAAAAACAGGCAGTTATAGGCCTCTGTCTGTTTTATCACATGCTGTATCCATGCACTGTAAAAGGTGTTCTTCCCTGTAAGAGCTGGAAACTGATAAGTTGCTGACATTTAAAGAGGAGTCTGTGTGGTCTGGGAGAGATGTGCTTTCAAATTAGAAATGTTGGTAACAGAGGCCTCTGAAGCAATGCACAGTTTTCTGTGTGTTCACAGATTGTCAATTGCCACAAGAAAAAAAATCTGAACATATCTAAAAGTATCTAAATTCATCAGATAATTCTATCTAAAAGATCCATTCTCTCTTCAAGCCAGCAAATCTATTACTGAACTTCCAAACTTAAATGTCTTATCTTAGGTGTTTTATACATCTTTATAAACGTCATTCCTTGAAATTAAATTTCAGATAGTTTGCAGGGCCAAATGACCTGCAAAAGGAAGAGGCAGGAGCTGTGAGATGTAGAAGAGCTACTGGAAGAGTATGAAAGGCCAAGAGGAGTCAGAGGGTTTGGGGCTATTGGAGTTAAGGGGCACATGGCTGGCAACCAGGGATGTGATGAATTCACTCTCCACTTCACGTTACCTGCCCACATGTGTAACAGCAATGGTGTTGGATCAGAGAGTTTGATACTGTTTATCCTCATGAAAACACCAGCTTCCTGAACGGTGTCTGAGAGAGGTCCTTAATGCCCTCTGCAGTCCTTGATACTGGTGATGAGTTGTGACCCAAAGAGTTGAAGCCTTAGTGAAGTCTTCATAAGTTCTTTTCAGGTGTCAAACACATCCAGATCTTGGCCATAAACACCACAATTTAAATTAGCACAGCCCAAGAAATAAAATAATTAAAAAAACTCCAAACACCTGAATTATTCTACATGGGGATGAATTTAACCTGAGAGCACATTGGTATCTCCTAGGCATTCTCCTTCAGTGTTTCTGAACTGTGACATTTTACTCCGATGATCACAAATGAATTAAGAGTCAGCACTGTACACGGGAAATTAAAAGCAGCACTACTGAGAAGGGATTCCTCTGTGAAATTTTCCTGCCAACACACAATTGCAACCTGAACACCGCTAGTGCTGGTAGACAGCAATATCAGAGCCTGGATAGATAAACTGGTAGATTAAATTGAAACCAGTGATTTGTAGCTAATGGGAGTTGGAATCACTTTTTAACTGACAGAGGCCTTCAGCAGTTTGAACATTAAACAGCAGAACTGATATTGATTCCTTAAAATGAATACCAGTAATAAAAAATTAAAAAAAAAAGTGTACAAGCAATCAGACAGGATAGGAAGCGGGGGTGGAGCAGATGGGGGATAGGGTGGAAAGAGACCATCTTGAGCAAGAACAAGCAGTTCTGAGGAAGGGGAATGCTAAATTATATATCTTCAGCTAGTCTGTGATGTCTGATGGATGTTTCCTGGGAGTTATGTAACACAGTAATTGCTGTTTTGTTTTTTTTTTTATATCATGCTGATTTTATTAAACCATTCAGCAATTGCTAATTTCAGAGTAGCTTTTCCAATTAGTCACGACATTTCACGGGTATCTCTGCTGGTGTGCAGATTCTTCAACCTTTGCTTCTACTGAGCAATATTTTTACCCCCTCAGATAGTGCCTTGTGCTTCTCAGGGTAAAGATGGTAGAATCTGCCCTCGACATTTTGCTGTACACAAGTCATTTGCTTAGTCTTAAGGTCAATGGGAAAAACAATGACTCTTGTACATGATGCTGTCTGCAGTCAATAGGAAAATCATGTCTCAATCTAAATTTTGATAGATGAAACAAATATTTTTTTTTTTATAGCCAGGACTTAAAAAAATAAATTGTTTTCAGGGAAAGGGAGATAAGAAATTAGTACCTTTCCACTTTAACTAGCTTAGATATGGCTGTTCCCAAAATGCAGATTTTCTTCTAAAAGCTAAAAAAACCCTCTTTGATAACTCTTACTACCAAAAACACACACAAAATCCCCTTTTAAAAAAGTTTGTTTTCAGAAATCTGACAAAAAAGGGAATGTTCAATACAACATTTTCAAACAGCACTATTAAGTATAAGTGTGCTATTCAATCTTTTTTTTTTTTTTGCAGGTAGATATTGCACTGAGGAATGATGACTTATCTGGCACAAGGAGAATGTCTGATCTATTTTATATTTTAACAATTCCTAGTTCATTTAATTGAGCAGTGTACATTAATTTCTTCATTCTACCTTTATGATGCACAATACTGTAGAAATGGCATTTTACAATACTTAACTTTCTGTTGTCTGTAATGTAAATGACCTCAATTTCTCTGTCTGTAAAAGAGAGAAAATTGTTGTGTTATTTTTTTCCTCATCTTTTTTTCCCCTTTTTTAAATATAAAATTCCACTGTTGAGAAGTGTTACATGAGAATCAAAGTTCTTATCGCTGAAGCATCTTCAGTACAGTTATATTTTAGTTAAAAAAATTATCATAATGATTATTTACAATTATTGCAGGACAGGATTATATTCACAAGCACACTGAATACATGAAATGTCAGGGATTCAAAGCCTTGTTCCTGGCCGCATCACAAGAATGATCTGACACAAAAACTTGTATTTCTTGGGCACAGAAAGTCAGGTGTTCAGCTTTACACAGATGATGTTACTACATAAACTATGTGTCTGCACTGATGTTCTGCTTTGAGATTTCATGGAGGTTTGCACAATAAAATATACAAAGACTTGGAGTTTGGTCATTGTCTCCTTCCACTGTTCAAAAAGTTTAAAACAAGTTTTCTTGAGTAAAATGCTTTGCTCTTTTTTTCCTCCTTTTCCAGCTGAAAGAGGGCAGTTCTGATTAATTTTCAAATTATTTTAATAAGAAAATATGAATTTATTTTCACAGGGTAACAAAATGTTCTAAAGAAAGCTTTCACAATAAAATTCTGTAGAAAAATGTGGCCCAGTTTTACACTTACCTGATTTCTTGGGGCTCAAGACAGACAGAACACTAATTGGTTTTGTTTCACACCTCGTTCACAGAACAGGAAGGACAATGCTTGCATAATCAGCTGCCACTTGATACTCTCATCTTTTAGTTTATCTGCCCTTCCTTTGTTTACTCTGCCCTAGTCACCTCCAGCTTCAAAAACATAATTATTAATTTCTTCCTGAACCTCCTAGTGCTCTCATCACTATTGAAACCATGTACTTCATAAATGGTAATTAAGTTACCCTTGCTGTGAGACAACAATATTTCCATTCTACCAACAGGCAGCCGAAGCCCAAAGAGATTAAAATCAAATACACACTCTATATGGGAGTGTCCAGCCTGAAACACCGGGGATGATATTTTTTCATGATACTTATCCCAATATCACAGTCTTCTGCAAGCACAGTACTCAGTGACTTTGGCTACTACGGCAGGAGCTCAGACTCCTGCCAGTCATCACCCAGGGTCTCAGGGTGAGCGACCGGGAAGAGAGGGACACTCAATTAATTATCATTTGTGCAAAGTTTGGTTTAAGTGACTTGCTGGGTATCACACAAGTAGAAGGCAGAGGTTGAAATATAATTAACTCCCTAGAGCAGCATGCAGCTACCTCACCACGAGGCTATATCTCCTCTTTCTGCAATCCTTTGGCTTGCTCAGTACGCTTTCTGACAGAAAGTGAGGATGAAGTCTAACAGACAGCCTCCTCTACTATGCAGCCATGATATAGCCCCAGAAGTCCATCATACATGTGGAATAAGACAGGATCTTGTACAAAAAAAAAAATTGTATGCGCTCAATAATTAAAGATTGTATCATTGTCTAGACTAACCAGGTAACAGTAATTGCGCTGTGCATGTAGCAGATAGTCAGACATCTTAACTTTGAGTTTTGCTTAATTTTACAATGTTAAAGATTAGCTATGTTTTGTATGCATACATCTGTGCATTTCAATTTCCTCCTTGTCATTCACTAATCATACTATATTTCCCTAAGAAACACTGCTCAGCTGACAGGCTTTGGTATTCTTCTATTGTGCTATGTACTTTCTTTGAACAATATTTAATTTGAGAAGTTGACAGCGTGGACACCTATGAGCAAATCATCCTACACTGCCTTCATAACCAATAGTGAGAAACAGGCATTTCCGAGGGCTCAGTTAATCTCACGTATTTCATGATTGTATATGAGGACGTAATGAGCTGGAGCTCAGCTGTACATAGCAGTGTCATCTTTGGCTGCAAGATTTATGCATCCACATTAGGTCAGATGAATGTGTGTGATTTCCAATCTTTGAAAAAATAAACCTGAAAACACAGCAATCCTGTATGCCCTGCATCCACATTCTTCAAATGGAGATTGTGTTAGTATTTAGATAAACCAAGTAATTACAGGCACATCAGCCTGACACTGGTTCTGAGGAAAATAATGGTTGACACAGGGTATAGCAGATAAAGACCTGAAGGAAGGCACTATAATTTACATTTTCTCTGAAAGCAGATCCTATCGAGCTAATTTCATACCGTCTTTCATGAAATTGCACATTTATCGTATTTGGTTGATTATAAAAGTTCATGGTGTCAGTTTTGCATACTGAGATTTCTACAAGGTATTTTTCATGGGATCACACAACATTTGGATTTAAAAAAATTAAACAGAATTATCTTAACTCACAGGAAAAAATATTTACCATGTTGAAAACCAACTAGCCAATAGCCTGCCTCTGTACTGAAACGCAACAGTACATGAAGAAACATCACTGCAAGGATGTGCTCTAATGGAAAGCTGCTTTTCTTTCTATTACTCATACTTATTTCCTCACACCCAATGTCAGCATTTCTACAAAAGCTGCGCTGTGCTACGTAAACCTACCCTAGAAGCCATTTGAGTTAATGACACCAATGGCATATTGCAATGCTCCGTTTCCATGGTGAAGGGAACACGGCTCACACTGGACAGTGGTCCTCAGAGATACCTGCTGGTCAGAGGCAAAGTAGGACCAAGGGTGGTGGGTTCAGCTACAGAGAGTGGAGAGAAACCCCCCTCTCCAGGGAGATTGACACTGTGCTTACCCAGAGCAAAACAATGTATTTTTTTTTCCTACCCTCATCTTCGTATGGGCAGAATTGGTCCAGGTGATTTATTTTTTTCACCCGATTTGTAAACACACAGTGTAGAAAGTGTTGGTCCTAAAAACTATACTTTGGCAAAACAGCCAGTACCCAAAAAGTGGTTATTTTAAAGGCATATATTGGGTAACTGTTCCAGTATCCAAACCGTGGTGAATCCTGCCTATGATACTGCAAGTGAAGAATGTGGTAAACCATCATGTTGTTAAAATCCTACCAGGTAATAATGTATAAGACCTTAAAGAGATTAATTTTTTGATGTCAGTGTGGCTATTCTGATTCTTTCAAAACAGAACAAGTTGGAAATATATTGTTAAGTTTCTCTTCCACGGGAAAAAAGTTGGTTTTTTTCATAGAAAGCTTTGTTTGATTTAAAATTTGACAGCAGGAAGATCAGTTGCTGACTGTAATCCTTCAATGCCTCAGTATATATTTTTCTTACTGAGAGTGGAAACAGATTTGATATTATGGGAAACTATAGTTACTGGATTTTTTAGCTAAATGGAATGCTTAGAAAATATTTATGAAAAAATGTAATAATTTTTTTCCCCCTCAAAGTAAATACTGACAGTTTCCTAGCTAGGTCTTTTGGCTTTTCTTGTATTTATTTTAAGGTGGAACTCACATGAACGAAGGAGGATTTTGCTTAAGGATACAGTATCAAAATGAAGACATTTCTTCTTACAGTCTTTCTTACTTTCTTTACAGCACTGCCCTTCCTGCTAGGAAGATATGGAGCACAAAAGTCTTTCAAGCCTTGCATGTGTTCTATAAACTAAAACCTTCACCAGTAGCTCTTAGAATCTTACTGCAAAAGTATTCTTCATTTCTATGGCAGAGGTGTTGATACGGCAGACCATTGGAATAATGTCTTATTTCTTGTCCTCCAGAAAAATTAATATCCAAGTTCTGCCCAATATGGGTGAGAGATTGTTAGATAGAGACCAGAACTGCCAATGGCTTTTTCTTGCAGGAAGCATCATCTAACATCAGTCTTATCTAACTGTCCTGGAAACACAAGGAGTGGCAAGAAGCTCTTCAATTTGCTCTGAAGTGTTATAAAACACAGAAATCAGATTGTTTCCAGACTTCATTTTCTCTACCTATCTGTAGATTTTCCCTACTTGACATTTAACTCTGTTGATGTCAAGGTGCTCTGTGTTTCAGGAGTTATTCTTAAGTACTCCAACTTTAACACGGACATGTACTCATTAGTAACATAGTTCTCTGATTTCCTTCCTGGTTTTGTGATCAGAGACAGCACTGTGCCTTGTACCTGTGTAATGCTTGTGAGAGTGGACTTAAATGCTTGCAGCAAGACCTCTTTGAATAAAAACAGAAATCTTGGTGAAGTCACAGTGCAATAATAAAAAGATATGTACACGAGGACAGCTGTAGTCAACATTTAACTCTCAGCCATCAATTATTGATTAAATGTTCTACTTGTGCTTGCATAAGATTGTTTGTCAATATCTTATTATTTAGAATTCTTAGCGAGACTTCATCAAATAAATACAGTTCCCTGCAGTTTGAATACCTTAGAAGTTCACCAGAAACTTTAGGCTGTTTAATGTGGGGGTCTTTTTCTAGTTTATCTGAACTCACTGATTCAAATAACCTGCTGCTAAAACCAAAGCTGCCTAAATACGGGACCATATTCTACTCCTACTTGCATCAAATTTGTATAGATGTACAAGTTTATAAATTGTAAAAAAAAATGTACACAAAACTGTATAGACGAATCTAGAGCTCATGCTGCATTAGTCTAGTTAAGTGTCAGTAATTAGCCCTTTCCCCAGGAGAGGGGCTCAACAACAGTACTAAGTCATTTCTCAGGTTGTTTCACATGTGGAGAACTCAAAAGGCAGAAGACTCATGGAGTTGGTGATCTCTTTAACAAAAGTCGTGGAATATATTGCTAGAAAAAAAAGGCAGGACAAGCACTCTGAACACACTCTGCATGCCAGGGATCCCTGCCATGGTGCAAAATGGTCCTTCAGCTACTCCTACCCAACATCTTCCCACCTCCTTACTCTGATGCTTCTTTGGCTTCTTGCATAATATGGATTAGTCACTAGGTTACTTAAACTTATAGCACAGTTCTCTGCCCAAGTAAGAGCAAGCAGCCAAGCTCCAGTGGCCAAGCATTCCCAGAGCTGACTGTGAAAGATGCTAAAGGAAAACCTGGGCTAGCATTTTAAGTTTTATAAAAAAAAAAAAAAAAAAATCCATTAAAACTGCAACAGGATTCCAAAAAGGTAGTGAGCTACCATTGATTGATACTAAATCGATTAAACTAAAGAAAGAAATATTCCCTCCTTTAAATTAAAAAAAAAAAAACAAAAAACAACAACAAAAAAAAACCCCAAACCCACTGCTCATGGAAAAGATGTCCTTGCTAGTGCAAATTTAAATCTGGGTCAAATCACTACTGTTAGAGAAAATAGATGTATAAGAACAAGTTCTTTATTCCGTATCAGCATATTATAAGGTAAACTAATTTATGACTGAAGGGTCATTGTGACAAAATAATTATAGGAAATTTATGCTCAAGAGAGTATTTTGTATTTTCTTCTGTTTAATTTGTATACATAAGGGATATAAAGTCACTTTAATGTTACTGCACAGGACAAGAATCCACAGTTATGAAGCATTTATATTATAAAATGATAAACAGTTTCTTAACAGAACCTCAGGCAAAGACAATTAGAATAAAGGATGTTAGTGACAACTTCAAATAAATTAATATACTCTGATAGAATTCTTCACAAGGGGCTGCAGCATTGGTGATATGACTCATTTCTTTAGTATTAGCCATTCTTTACTGGTACCTAATCTGCCAATGTATCGATTTTAAAATAAAATTAATTGTGGATAGAAGATTTTACATAGTATATTTCTGAAGTTTGTATTCATTGATATATATGTATGATTTCAGAAGTGGGTCTTTTGCAATTTCTTGATCACTTATTGTCAAATTTCTGAAGCTTCCTCAGGCAGAGAACTTCTGTGTTCAAGTGGCCTCATACAGACACGCAGTCAGATCATGCAGGTTAAAGAGACAGGCGGGTAGAGTGAGAACAAAAGCAAACCAAACAGGTTAAACAAACCTCCACTGAGAGTCATGCTATTACACGCAGGCTGCTTCTGGTACCCAACCTGCTCAGGCAGCTCTAGCGCTCTATGCACTGCAGTCATAGATTTATTCTGAATGCAGAGACCAAGCAGCATGAAAAACTTTGACATTAAACTTGATCACAAAGGGCAACCCAAAACCCCTCCATTTAGAATAGAAGTTATGAGTATTTTGAACAGATCAGATAAGTTTATCTGCTGCCACTACTTTTCAATGATGGTCTCGTTTTCTTCCCCACTTCCACCACCAGTTCCCATGTCTGCCAGTCTTCTGTTTTGTTTTGGTTGGTTGGTTGGTGTTTNATTTTAGGAAAGCTTAGTTGCACCTCCAAATCCAACATAACTCATATAATTATGTTAGATGCCCCAATACTGTCTTTTATACCCTACTTGCAGAAAACAATCCAACAGTTTATTGTTATTCACCATACTCATTTCTATACTGCAGACTACAAGCAAGTTTTGTGAGTCTTGCAAACAAAGGCACTAGCCTAGAAATGGAGCCAATCAAGCGACTATAACAAATATACCAACAGTCCAGGGTCTGTCTGTCCTTATGAGAGATTAAAAGCCTAGGAAAACACGGTTACAAAGGAAGCTCTTGCTAAGAGGGCCAATGTTGAGTAGTCAGTTCCCACAGTAAGAGTTGTGCCACGCAGGGAACAATTTCAGTTCAGTAGGATACACATGTCTCCGTCACATAAAACATAGAAATTAATCTCTCTCATCAAAAGAAATCCAAACCCCAAAAAACACAACGGAGCCATAGTGAGGGAAAACACAGTCCAGTTTCAAGTTTGAAATAGCTGGGAAATGAAGAGTGTGCCAAAAGTGCGTGGACTTGCTGCAGAGAAATATTAGGCTCCATTTTTCTGACTTTATGCTACTGGCCCACAGTGGGGAACCCTTTAGGTATTTTTCTGGGGTATCCCAACCAAGTTACTCTCAGGCACCCAAGCAGCAAACTGAACAAGGTGGTTTAGCGAAGAGGGTCTCAAGAGTCACTGCTGAGTGCATTACGAGATAATACAGAGAAAGCTCAGCCCTTTGCTCAATGTAATCACCATAGAGTGCATAATCCAGAAGGAGCATTTTGCTTCAACAAATAATGCTTTGAAGATGGTCTGGAATAGCCCTGCTTTGGACATACCTGCAGTGGAGAGCACATCCTCACCCTACAACAAAGCACAGGGCAGAGACCCTCAAGGGAGCTTTGAGTAGATAGAGAAATGCTGGGAAAAGTGGTGGGGAGAAGCAGATCCTCCCTGGAAAATCGGGGAAATCAGGCTCCAGAATGGTGCCAGAAGAAGGGAAAAAGACAAGGGAGCAAAGACCACATAGTTCAGAGAAAGGCATCAGTGCAATGCAGGTAGCAGATGTGCAGTCCAAGCATTGACATAGATGGGAAGGGAAATTCTTCGAGGACTGATTTTGCTGCCAGTCAGGAAGCCAACAATTGAGGGAAACAGCCTCAATGCAAGAAACCAGTTGCAATAGTGCAGTGGACAAAGGTAAAGTTGTTTATATTCCTTTTATTATTATTATTACCCTGTTTGCTCAAGACATTTTTGCATTTTGATTATGTTAAGAAATATTATGGCATATGTTATAATGAATCTTGACTTTTACATATCAATGCAGTTTTGATCTCCTTTGGAAACAGTACTATAGAGAAAAGACATGTCATTTCTGTGTTGAAACCCTGAATAACTCGGGCTTCTTTCAGCCAGTCTAATAATGCAGCTTCTCAGGGTTTTACTTGCGTTTATGGCTGTGATGCAGCTATACTGCTTCTGGTTTCAGATGCAACTCATGCACAACCTGCTTGGTTATTTCCAAGTCATGCTCCGGGGCACAAGATAGACACAATCTCAGAAAACAATACAGAAAATAAAGAGAAACTGGGCTAGAACCTGGACCCGCCTGAATGGTGCAAGATGAAGATCCATGAGAATTTCCTGTGTCACTGAAACCTTTATGCTATAGAGGCACTTGGTCCAAGCCTTCTTTTGCAGAAACAGGGGATAAAGGATAAAGATGTTTTACAACAACCTTTCCTGTGTCCTAGGCTACCAAAAAAGCTTCCTGATGTTATCACAGGGGAGTATTATAAGATGGCCACCCAATTAGGTTGATGTAACTAATGATGCTTCCTCCTGATTACAAAATGGGGGGGGGGGATGGCTCTCTGTGTGTGTGTAGAAAAAAGAAGTCATACATACTTGAGACACAATGCTAGAGAGGTTTAAACCCATAAATTCATCAGTAATCAAGTATTTATTTAAGCAAAAACAATGCTTGACTACGAAACTAAAATCCCATGGCTTTGGCAGGAGTGAGAAGAATCTGAAAGCAAAAAAATTAAAAAGCAAGGTGCTCTGCATGATTGAATTAATAATGTAGAAAAAACTTCCTGAATAAGAAACATCAATCCTGAAAGGAAAAATAAAACTTCTCTGCAATCTAAAATAGTTCATCAATAATAAATGAAATTCACTTTTGAACGAGTTCTATTAGCTCATTGTTTCCTGTAGGAATGCTTTGAATACAGGTTACTTCCCATGAATAGCCTTTGTCATATCACAAAAGATGTATTCTGCTTTCCAGCTCAGCTATATCTATCAATCTGACCAGGAGCCTTTGAAGCCCCTATCATCACCTTTGCAGCAAACAAGTCCACATACCAAATAGATCACCATGAAAGTCATGCCAATAGCCATACCTTTACCACACATCCTTATACAGGACACACCTTTAATTCAGCTAAGTAGGCTTTTACCAAGAAAGCCTCAGGGGAAGCAATTAAATTTAATGGGAGGTGTAATTCCTAAATAAATCCATCTGTTAGCCAAGGCATCAGGAAGCAAAGGCTAGCTTACCCTCTGCAGCATGCAAGATACTCTGAGACATTCCCACATCAACTTCAGCATTTCCATTTCCCTTTTCAAGTTTAATATATGTCCTCATTTCCTACTCAGCTGCACTAAAGCAATAAGCCTTGATGAGGAGGGCATTATCATGAGACAACTTAGTATGCCCAACACATGATGCTCTACAGATCAATTATAAGGTCAATTAACATTTTTGTAGTAAGAACAGTATGAATTAACAGGCTTTGGAACTGCCCTAGTAATTTTCTTTTTCTTTAAGTCTGGAAAGCATTTGAGAATGAGATTAAGAAAAAAATGTCATTTAAAGAGTGATTTCTTCACATTTTCATTAAACCAAGGCAGTAGCTTCTGAAATGGAGACAAATGTCAGTCTTTTACAGTTATATATCAGTCTGGAAGAAGCTTTCTGCTTTATCTTTCTGTAGCTGAATGAAAGAACTTAAAAATCATTGTGACTAGCTATACACAACTACTTGATAGTGAGAACATGAGTCAGGCCATTTTTTTCTCAATCTAATTTATATTTTCACCTAGATTCAGTTTGGACAATACAACTCCTAACATGAATATCTTTATCCGTGAAGTCAGTTTACATGTATCATGTAATTTCACAGCTAGAATTGAAAATTTCCCATAATCCTCAAAATTTGTATCTGGAAAATTTAAAATAGTTTGACTTTGAAAGTTGGTGACCACGGAGTGTAGCCCTTTAAGGAGATGAGTTGCAGGTGTTGTGTGTTTGCTCTCTGGTATAATACTGGTAGGTCTGATAACTGGAGGAATCAAGAGACGACTAAATATGTATCAGGGTGTTCTTTTTTGTTTTATTTTGTTTTTCCCTTTTTTGTTATGGTTCCCGTTGTAAGCAAGGACCTAACTGATAATGAAAATTGTATACGACAACTAGCAGGGTCTCCGTCAGCTCCTGGAGGTTCCAGACACTGGGCTGCCGAACAGTGACTAATGCTGGCCAGTACTGTTGCTGGCAACCTAATGAAAACCAGGAGCCTATGGTTTGACTGAACCAGGCTTGAATTTCACAGAGCCAGAAAAAAAAACCAAACCAAAAACCAACCACCAAAAAACCCCAAACTCACATATACGGATACATATGTACATATATAAATGTGTATATACACAGATATATACATTTGAAAAATCAGGCATTGGGATCTTCAGAGATCTTAAAAACTCAGTACACCCCATACAGAAGGTCTTGTGGCATCCTTGTGAAATTCTAACTAAATAAATGCAACACCTGCTTCTGGGGCAGTAGCTTGCTACTTGGTAGATTTTTTGGCAATCTTAATCTCTGTGTGTCCTGGGAATTTTTGTGTGTGCACGCATGCACACACAAAGTACGCGTAAATAAAACCAGACACAATTAAAGAAAAATCCTCAAATAGATTAAGAGAAATTAAGACTAAAAAAATGGACTTTTTTTCCATTTATCCTCCTGTTAGCAGCCAGATCTATGGTTCAGTGGGGAGATAAAGCCATTAAAACAATTTAATATGACATCCTGGAAATGCAGGACAAAGAACCTTTTTTTTTTCATAATTTCTGCATGAAATCTTTCAGAAAAAAAAATATCAAATACATCCTTCTAGCAAAGTCACTACCACTGAATATTATAGGAGGCTTTGGAAACATTACTTTATTTCTCTTTCTTCCTTGTATTTAATTTTGAGCAAGCTGAGATAAAGCAGGTAAGTATAAACATTTCACATTCTGCTAAGATGCATCTCTTTTCAAGACCATTATTATGCAGGAATTACCAAACAACACTGGAACTTTGAAGTTTTACCCAAACGGAGAGGCTAATGTTGGGTAGCAGCTACTCACCTATGACACCTCACCTGACATTATCAAAAGAAGGAAACATTGCTCAAGTAATTAAATATTTATTCCTTTAAAAGTATAACTAGAGCATGAAAATACCTCCCACAGCTTTTATCAAGCTGTCAAGTACTCCATAGCTTGGTGATAACTGAGTGATAAAGGGAAAAATATCTAAAGCAGGAGAAATGTGTGAACCTTTGCTTGAGGATGTACTTGGTCATTCAGTGAGAAACCAGAAAAATACTTCACTGTTCCTGATTTCTGCAGGTACAAATCAGCAGCAAGCTCAGTATGTGCTTAACTTCCAAATAAATACTTTAATTCACTGCTAAGATGACATGGCATAATCTGTCTGTCTTTGGACACAGCTTCAGCTGTGACCTTTCTCTTCTGGACAGAAAAAACCCTCCTCTTTTTCTGTTCCAGCTTCCTTCCTTCTCCATACACATATTCATCCTCTGCCTTGCAGAAATAACTGAACAACCAAGTCTGATCTGAAAGGTTGTTTGAAGGCGTATTTATAAATAGAGTGAAAGGAGATACACCACCTTATTTCCATTATAAGCCTTTAATTTAGATTCATACTGGGGCGTTCATGAAAAAAAAAAAAAAAACAACCCACAACCAACTTGGTTTTTGCTTGAAAATCCCATTGAAATCTACATTTTTATATGCAGAAATGTCATTTTAAGCCTATAAATATACATCCTCTTTATTAAATTCGAGTTTCATAGAGACACAGGAAACGTTTTGGCCAGCTTTCATGTGGAGATATAAAACAATGTGCTAGCTATAAAAATAGTCATTCAGCATTTTTGTCTTTGCGGGATTGTTTCCCACTACATTTCTACACCTTGGTCCACCTCTTTTTAAAAATGTAAAAGAGCTGACTCTTGCTCAGTATTTCACACTCTAAAGACACAGTAGCAAGAAAATACTGGATCAAAGTGAATCTTTTCTGAGCTTTATCCCCTGCTTCCTTATTATCAAAGCAGTTGTTCAACTTTAAGTATATGAATACTATCATTTATATGCAGCCAAGCACTTAAACTCATGTATAAATTTAATGATGTAATTGAGATCACTGGGATTAAGGATAAGAAAGTGCTCTGTATGAGTAATGTACCAAGTTATTTTACCACACTCAGGCTTCATTTCTTTGCCCAACCAAAATCTATGTTCCTTTGTAGTTATATGTCTTGCTCAGTAGCTCCTTGACTACTGGCTCTTTCACCTAGACTACATATTTAGCTATTTTAACTCTTCTTCTCACTTTCAAATTCTTAATTTAATAAATAAACCAATAAGACAAAGAATAATATTAGGTAAATTATTTTGAAAGTTATCTAAAATTTCTCAGGCCTTCTGTTTTCTCTGACTTCTTAATTCACAAATTGGCTGCTGCTCTTGCTGAAGAAGCATATTATAAACTGAAATAGTCTGCTAGCTCTTTTTCCATACTGTATCAAGATGGGGGAAAAGCCAAACCCCTTTCTCTGGCCTTCTCCTCATGGCTGCAGGTCAAAAGATACAGTCATTTCTGGAAAAAGCGTATAACTCAGTCTTGTAACTTGGGCTTCTAGTTTCTCATGGAGATGAAACAACTCTTGGCAAGTGAATAACAAGAAGAGTGACCACAGCATAGAAGACCACACTGGGGTAGAAACTGTCCCTAGCTCAGAGATGCCTGTCTGACCTCCACACTCATCTTCAAACCAGTCATTTGCTGTATGTTCATCTGCTGGAAGCAAATAATTATTTAAAAATAACTAAAATCTGCCATCAAGAAACATGTAATTGTAATTTCTAGAAACAGTAATGTAATTGCTTCTTTTGCACTGTAGGTACAGTTTGAAGAGAAAATTTTCAAAGTTGTATGTATACAGGAATATGCATAGGACCCATAACTTTGGTTTGTGAACCAAGGTGATAGTCATGAGAAACAGATGTGGATCAAAGGTTGTGGAGGTCCAGTAGTTCTTCATTACACTATGCTGGTGATGTGAGTTCCCTTATGCCAGTGGTGGACTGGCTGTAGTGAACATTTCCAAAATCCACACACATTATTTTATGCCTACACTTTATTAGACTTAAAGATCTTTAACATCTGCAAGATTTCAAGATGGACAGTCTGTAGGATGCATACTTGGTTGGTGTTGTCAATGGAATTATTATTGTGGCAACTGTGACATTGTGAAAATGAATTCCACAATTTATTTCTAAAAAAGTATATTTTTTTAAATACTGAACTTGCTATTTGATAATTCATCGTGTCAACCCTAATTTTTGAGTTGTAAGGACCAGTGATTACCTGTTCCTTATTTGTTCATTTCATAGTCCCACTATTGATGAACCTGAAGAAACTGGAGACTTACCTTATTTAGTCTGTCCTTATATGAAAGCAGTTCCAGACATGGTAATCCTTCTCATGCTTCCATGTAAGTTTCCATTTTACACCATTTCTTTCAGATGAGTTGATAAAAACTGCATAAAGTTTTCAAACATAGGCACATCCCTGATGTACAGTATCATCCAATATTTTCTTCTTTCTCTATTAAACCTCTTCTAATCAATCTTAACTTTCTATTGGCTTTACTACATGAGCTGAGCATGAACTGGTATGTTCTGGCTGTTTTTCAGTTCTTATTTTCATGTGCATTACTTTTCACTTATCAACACTAAATTTTATCATGCTGCTCTGAAGATATTTAGAGCATAGATGGGCCCCTTTAGAAGGCAAATAATCTGTCCTAAAATGAGACTCTAATTCAAGTGAATCTAGTTGCTGAAAATCATTCTGGGTGTTACCTTCTGAAACTCTAATTTTCCTTTCCGTTTTGCTGACAACATCACTGTTTTGACCGAGTGACCGATAATGGATTCCTTGTATTACAGTCTTCCTCTTTCACCAGGGAGCCTTAATCAGTGGACACTCTACAAGACCTGTTTGTAGATCTCATTGTCTAGATGGTTTCTTCTAAACAACTCTGTTTGGGATGCCTTTTATAGTAACAATACAATTTTAAAGCAACCTTTTGGTTAATCCATCAGAGTTTTAGACCAAAACACTTCTGAAGAAGCGCTATGACTTTTATTTGTGGCCAGTAGCCTGTTTTCTTGTTTCATGAGCCATACTGGAACATTTTTATTTGTCTGTTATTTGCTATTTTTTCTTTAAACTCAGTATCCATCTTTTGCCTCTGTAATTTTGTTCATAAATATCCCAATTGCTTTTAGGAATTTTATTGGTACCACAAGTAATGCCAGTCTATGTCAGACTACAGGGCAATATAGGGAAAGCTCTTCAAGGACCTCCCCACACCTTCTAATATATTTTGATCAGTCTCCAGTTCTGACTGGGGAACCTTTTTATTGTGCAGTACAACTAAACAAAGCAAAAATAGTAATTTCCTAAAAGGCCTCTGAGAGTACATTTCTTTATTAAGATTGTGTAGGAGGGCAATGGAACAAAAAATGCTGTGTTGCTATTCTGAGGAATAATCAGCATATCTGACACAAGCTTCCAAACATCTCTCAAAAATACTGTAAGGGATATACGTGTCACTTATGGTACACCTCATTGTTTATCACAGTGTTTCAAATCTGTTACGAGGTCATGAGTATTCTCTTAGGTTGTTGATGTTTAATTATAAGAAAAATAAATACATGTTCATTGTTTTATTTTCATATATATGGACCTTTTCATAACAATAATACAATCTCTGTAGCTGAGCCAACTGTTGGGGCGCTAAAAGGGAATAAAAGTAGATACTGCATTTCTTTGCTCAGTGGTCTTTATACAGATCTGTACAGTGTGGCACAATGGATGATTTCCAAGGTTTTGAGATGTCAGCCTTATAAGGTTAATAAATTGAACTATCTTTATGCTGTTTCTGAGGTGTTTTATTGAAACAATTTCATCCCACATGATATCTATGTCTCATGTATTGAAGTTTAAATCTGTCTCAGTTTTAAGCTCTGTTTTTCACCCCTGTGTTTGGCTATCCTGGTTATATAAAATGAGAAAATGAATGTAGTGTTCTTTCCTTCACCAAAAAAAAAAGATAAAAAGGAAGCATGAAGCAAAATTAATCACTGCCTATATCAACTACGATGCAGGAGATATCTGTGCATTGAAAGAGATGAGCCATATTGAGGATTCCAAGGTTAAATGAGTTTATTGAGTTAGTGGTTACAATGGTATGTCACATACCTGTAAACCAAGCTACACCTACATATTTGCCTCTAAAATCTCACACTGTCAGTTTCCGTGTCTCTAAACATTCCATCACCAGGTCTTCTATTACTAATATTATAATAATAATCATAATAATCATAATATAAAAGGCAATGTCAATCACCATTTTGTGCTTCATACTCCACCATAAGGAATTCAATTGGCAAAAGTAAACCTCTGGTCATATTAATGGGATTAATTGAAATGTGAGCAATCATAACACTACTAGAATATAAAGAACAAAATATAGTTTAAAAGAAGCATTTTTAAGATGAATTAGTTTGTATCTGTTTTAAAAATTCACATACTATAATGAAGATTACTTAAAAGTTATATGATTTAATTATTGGGCCACACATTTAAGCATATTGGCTAGTACATTTTTGCACTGGAACAGAAGCAATACAAGCTTTATGGTCTACCATTACAATTCCTTTTTTTTTTTTTTCACTTAATATACCTGCCAACCTAATGTTTCTTGCATGCATAAAAATTTCTGGGTTTAGACTTGAATTTATTTAACCCACACGTACCCCTGTGACGCAAATTCTTTGGCCAATTCAATGCTATAGTTTAGTTTAAAAAGTAAGCTTGGAATATGTCCATTTAACATCAGAAGAGAATGCCCTAAATTTCGGCATTGCAGAAAGTTAGTTACTTCAATAGAGTCTCAGGTTGCATGCAAATTGACACTGCTTCCCCCCACCCCATGCCAGACGCATACAAGTCGGCAGGTATGCATACAAAAAGAATATAAAACCCTCCTGGTAAAGCTTAGTGTTTTAGAATGAATCCATAGCTTTAAATTCACTTAAGGCCTGTACAGGGGAAATATGTTTCTTCTGGGACCCTCTTCTCACTCTTGTCTGATATTCTTCTGGTTTTTCTCTCTTTACTAGAGGTTTCTTCTCAGGGGCCTTCATCTTCCAAGATACAACTGGTGAGTTCACTGCAGCAGTACCATAGACCTTCTGATATTTAGTAGAAGCCACATACGACGCTTTCACTGTAAGGACCACAGCGTTCATCAGATTTTTAGCTGCCTGGATGAGAGAAGTGGCACTGTCCAGCTAGAAATAGAAAAGAAAAATGAAATAGAGCAAGGTTACTCCGTGGCTGGATCACTGGACCATTTCCTGACTGAAGTCTGGATAGTCTCAGATCTCATTAAAGATGAAATGAATCCTCTCCCTCAGGATTAATCAAGTAGCTTGTAGTAACAAGCACCAGCAACAACATGCACCGAACTGTAAAGGTAAGACTGTGGTACCTCACATTAAATTTTTTAATAATTCAAAGAAAAAAAATTGTGTAGTCTGTTTTTTTTCGTTGTTGTTGTTGATTCTTTTTCTACGAGTGAAGGAGTTGCCTCTTTTTTCACTAAAAAAATTACTTCTCACTTAAACCTTTAAAAAATTTACTTTTACATGTCAGAAACCCCAAAACAGGTTAACAGGTATTTTTCCCAAGTGTTTGGGTTTGTTCTAGTGATTCCTACCAAGCCCAGGACAACACCCCCAGTGAAGTCGACAGGAACAGCGTGAGGCCAGTGCTGAGCTTGTTAGAGAACCCCATCTGAAAAGATAAGATTTTGAAACCCCTAAAGAAATAAAAAGATGAAACAGTTAACTGCAGGTTTTTGTAACTCCTGTAATATGTGAGCTACTTATGTTCAAAAGGGAACTTACTTTACGATTAGCATGCTTTTTGTACATATACCCTTGTGTTTCTTCCATGCACAAGTCTGCCTGAGGTTCCTGGGTCCTCTGGATGCAAGAGGCCTTAAGAACTTGTTGAACTTCAAACCATAGGGACTTCCAGTCAACACGCTTCCATCATACACTGAAATCAAGTACATATCCCCAGCCAAATTTTTTGAAAGGATTAAAGCATATAATGGAAATTCCAAAGCAACGTCTCAGTGTTCCGAAACATGAATTAGGCACTTGTCAAATCCAACTGGAAATCCTCAAATTAGTAGGTGTTAAAAATACACTCTTATGTACTGTAGTAACCCAGGTTACTATTTAGGATGTTCAATTATCCTTTTCCCAAAATATTGAAAAAGTAGGATACACTCCTTGTGATAAAGCCTTTCAGTTCTACCATGGAAGCTGGCTTAAATTTTCATAAGTCTTTCCCAGTTAGCAGGAACAATTTTTGATGCAGCATGATTTTTCTCCTTAATTCCACCCCACTTGCTCAGTAAGTTCTTTTTAATCAGTATAAAGGCCTATCTCACTCCAAACCTTTCCTGCTCCATAGTTTGGGAGCATACAATTCCTTAACATGAATTCTAAGCAAGGTGGCCAGGATAAATACTCATAACACAAGAACAAAAACCGTATTATACTTCACCTCAAGTATTCTGAATCATTAACAGAAGAAGAGTTCAGGAGAAACCTCTTTCTGAAGTGTCAGAGACTGACGTGAACAAGAATAGACATGACAGAAAGACTGTGTCTTGAACCACATTAATCTATAGACTTACCGATTATTTTTGATTTCCTCAGCTGTGGCCTTATACTCATTATGACTCATTAAATACATAAACAGCTACATACAGTGAGGTGAAAAACAAAAAAGCATTTTAATGATTTTCACGTACTTCGTGCCATTCCCTGAAATGCACAGTTAATTGCCTGCCCCCAGTAAACATTTTGCCTCAGGACTCATTTGTATTTACTCTTAGTAAAAGAAACTAAGTTAAAAGATGGAAAATTACATTATATGGCAGAAACATGACTGTTCAACAGGCAGTAATGAAATATAATTCAGTATAGTGTTATTCTATAACCACAGTACTCCTTGATTTATAAGGCAATCTGTATGTTTGTTGGCAAATAACAGATCATACTCTATTAAATTAGGATATTTTAATTTACTGCCGAGATCTACAATCAAGCATTATTCATTGTTAAATGATTCTTTTTGAAACACTGGTGGATTGATATTGAATATAAAGTGATACTGTCAAATAGTATTTACTTCATAATCAATGTGGATAAACTGACTGGACCAAGCCTATATTGCACATTGCTGAATGAATTCTATTTGATGAAGGCTTCTAATAGCCTCACATTTTCCATTGTTTCTTTATGAAAAGAGTTCTGGTAGCTGTTTTACATAGGGCATACATTAAGGAACAGAATGATTAAAGGAAGCATTTTGAAATGAGCAGGCACCTAAATTAGATACTTAAAACCATACAAAGGATGCAATCTACATCTTTAAACACATTAGTAATTTTATGGAGTATATTGATCAAGGTGTGCAGAAGCATGTGCTTCTGCAGGACTGGATGCAGATTGCAACAATGTCTTTTAGAAAACCACGTTACCTATTTTGATGCTATTTTAATTACCTTACATTTTAATTTAGTTCAATATGCTGTTATAGTAGATAAGAGCTCCCTATTTTCACCATTATTAATCACATTTTAACATGCAGATACTTAGTCCTTGCCCTTAATATCCATTCATATCATAAAATGCTTTCAAGTCTTGGAATTAGACAAGAGATATAAAACCCCCACAATAGTATTAGGCTATGAGTGTTCTCCAGAATCTGCTGGTAGCCATCCCATGTATCCAATTTGGCTACCTAAGCATTTCCAGTGATTTTCTTATTGCCTTCAGCTCCTTGCTTGTATTATGGCTCAGTAAAGAAGAATTAAACTAAATGAACATAATTTCAATTAACATTTAGATCTTACTACACCACTGTGCAACAGTTTTAAGCTGTGCTTTGTAATCAGCAGAGCCACAGTGGCATAAAGCTGGAACGGGGCTGCAGTGAATCAAGCCCTTAGTGCGTTAATTCCTTACAAAATCTCGGCCCAGAAACATATGAACTTTTCCAAACAGATAAGGTTAATAATAAAAAAAAAAGAAGAAGAAGGAAAATTAACATTTCAAATAAAAGTACCACCAGGAAATTATTGCACAGTACAGAAGGCAAACTTCACTCTCTAGCAATGGTTAGGGAATTATGAATATAACGGTAGCTTTTTGTGCAAACAACTAACAGAGCCTTTGACTTGCTACACAAAGTAATAGTGTTCTGCTACTTAGATCTCTTTACAAATACATATGCCTCCATTTGGGGAAAAAAAAAGCCCTCTTAAATGTGAGATAAATTTAGGTTATTGGCCCATAAAACTCCAAGAACAGTTAATGCTGGGGAAAATTCAAAAGAACCTAAGAATCACTGCACTGGAGCTGGTCACTTATCCAGGTTAAAACTGTCATCTACACAGGGAATGCATAAATCATTCAGAAAAAAATAAAAAAGATTTTGCTAAAAGCTAACTTTGCAATTAGTGAATGCAAGGGTAGAGCACTGGAGCAGCAGAGAATTCTTCTNTTATATGCAGAATTTTCTAGAAGCTTGTGACAATCAAGATTTCTCGTTTCTTTTACATATACACATAATCTAAGTAAAATAACCAGCAATTACAATACCAAAAATAGCTGAAAAAGAGGGAGAGAATAATGCTGGAAAATTTTCTCCTTAACTGTAAAGCAAAGGAAAAGAAATGTTCTCCCTTCATTGTCACACCACTGTAAAGGGGAAGAATTATACCACCAGTTTCAGAAAGGAGAAAATTTAATTTCCAAATATATCTTCATATTTACAATCCAAAATATACTACAAAAAGTAAGGGAAATAGAGGAAAAAATGCATGTATTTCCAGTGAGCAAGAATATAGTATAGGTAGTTTTAAAATAGCTGGTTGTTTAAGAATGTTTTATATCATGATTCTTGATTTTAATAGACCTGAAAAGTGGGGAAAGACATTACAAGAATTGTACATAGTTCCTAGTCTGGAAATATTTGAGCAGGGCAAATAGAATGACCTGTGAAACTATAGGCCAGTTCAGCTGACAGCACTCCCAAATAAATGCCATATCTATGACAGACTTGATGGTCGCCAATCTAAGTGAGCTAATTGGTGATGTCAAGATTGGAGGCAGCCTGGGCTGCAGTGATCATGCAGCGGTGGAGTTTGCAGTCCTGAGGAATGTGAGTCGGGAAAAGAGTAAAGTCAGGAACCTGAAATTTAGGAAAGCAAACTTCTAGCTGTTCAAGGAGTTAGTCAATAGGACCCCACTGGGAAACGGCCCTCAGGGACAAGGGAGCAGAAGAGAGCTGGCAGATCTTTAGGGATGCTTTCCCTAGAGTGCAAGAGCTCTCAATCCCCAGATGTAAGGAATCAGGAAAGGAAGGCAAGAGACTGGCATGGCTGAGTGAAGACTAAAGCGCAAGAAAGAAATGCAGAGCCAGTGGAAGCAGGGACAGGTATGCTGGGAGGAGTCTAGGGATGCTGCCTGGTTGTGTAGGGATGGGGTCAGGAAGGCCAAGGCACAGCTGGACCTGAACTTGGCAAAGGACACCAAGAATCAGAAGGGCTTCTACAGGTGCATCAGCCAGAAAAGGAAGGTCAAATAAAGTGTACACCCCCAATGAGCAAGGCTGGTGAGCTGGTAACAACAGATGAGGAGAAGGCGGAGGTACTCAACAACGTTTCTGCCTCAGTCTTCACTGGCAACCTCTCTCCCCACACCTCTCAAGTGAAGGGACTGCAAGGCAGGGACTAGGGGAGTAAAGACCCTCCCACTGTAAGAGAAAATCAGGTTTGTGACCACTTGAGCAACCTGAACATACAGATGTCTATGGAAACTGATGAGATGTATCCCAGAGTTCTGAGGGAACTGGCTGATGTAGTTGCTAAGCCACTCTCCATGATATTTGAAAAGTCATGGCAGTCAGGTGAAGTCCCTGGTGACTAGAAAAGGGGAAAAATTGCACCCATTTTTAAAAGGGGTAGAAAGGAGGACCCTGGGAACTACCGACCTGTCAGCTTTGTCTCTGTGTTGATCATGGAACAGATCCTCCTAGAAGCTATGCTAAGGCACATGAAGGACAGGGAGCTGATTCAAAACAACCATCATGGTTTCACCAAGGGAAGTCCTGCCTGACCAACCTAGTGGCCTTCTATGATGGAGTAGTCACTCCATTAGTACACTAATGGAGTCACTACATTAAGTCACTACATTAGTAGACAAGGGAAGAGCTATGGATGTCATCTATCCGGACTTCTGTAAGGCCTTTGACACGGTTCCCCACAACATCCTTCTCTCTAAACTGAACAGGTATGGATTTGATGGGTGGACTGTTTGGTGGATGAGGAATTGGTTGCATGGTCACATACAGAGGGTAGTGGTCAATGATCCATTGTCCAGATGGAGATCTGTGACAAGTGGTGTCCCTCAGGGGTCCATACTGGGACCAGTACTGTTTAATATCTTCATCAATGACATAGACAGTGGGATTGAGTGCACCCTCAGCAAGTTTACAGACAACACCAAGCTGAGTGGTGTGGCTGACATGCCTGAAGGACGGGATACCATCCAGAGGGACCTGGACAATCTCAAGAAGTGGGCCTGTGTGAACCTTATGAGGTTCAACAAGGCCAACTGCAGGGTCCTGCACCTGGGTCAGAGCAACCCACAGCATCAGTAGAGGCTGGGGGATGAAAGGATTGAGAGCAGCCCTGCAGAGAAGGATTTGGGGGTACTGGTGGATGAAAAGTTGGACATGAGCTTGTAGCCCAGAAAGCCAATCGCATCCTGGGCTGCATCAAAAGAAGCGTGGCCAGCAGGTCAAGGGAGGTGATTCTGCTCCTCCACTCCACTCTGGTGAGACCCCACCTGGAGTACTGCATCCAGCTCTGGAGCCCTCAGCACAGCAAAGACATG
>VZSZ01011683.1:10236-29220 GCA_013398815.1 Ibidorhyncha struthersii
AATGTTTTCTTCTCTGCGTTTCCTGCTATCTGTATCTTGCTAACTTCCCCCCTTCTTTCAAGCTGTATTGTATGCCGTATCTCCTTTTCCCATGCCAGTGCCACTAGTTGCTCTTTCTCCCTCAGTTCTATCTGATAGAATAATTTATTCACTAAATTACATTTTTATATAATTTCTGCAATATATACCTTATACTGACTTCCATTACTATATTCAGTATGAAGTGTTTTCTCATTAGAGATGATAAACAGAGAGTGGCAAAGTATGGTAGTCACAAGCAGCTAGAGCTTTGTGGCTGAGGAATGCTTTACCAAAGTGGCTGGCAGATGGCTCTGCACTGTACTCCATTTATTTCATAGTTGTCAAAGCTCTTCCATACCATCCACATCTTCCAAAAGTTGACTGGTCTTGTTAGTGGGAGTAGGGGTCAGGTAACAGCTGTGATGCCCAGTACTGACAGCATTCCAAAGGTCATACTTTACAGTCTGCAAGTTACTGCTATTGGTAAGGGACAAATGGGTAGAAGTTATGAGGAATCAAGAAGGGCGCGGAGTGCTGTCCTAAGAGGTTAACAATTTCCTCCTAATTTTCCCCATGGGTGTTTGGTCTCCAGCTGTTCTCTTGACCAAATATCCCCACTAGGACTGTGTCCATTCAGGATAACAGCAAGTTTTTCCATAGCCATCCTTCAAGGGTCAGTTATCTTCTGAGCGTTTGAGTGAGGAACAAAATGAAACAGAATGGCTTTCCTGGAAAATGGAAAACCACCTTACAAGAATAATGTTTAAAATAAAATAGCACTGTAAGTTATGCTTTTCCTGTATTTTGGTGATATTTTGTTCTATGTGATATCCTAATGTTAGATTGCAGTACTGCTTTTAAAAGAAGGCACGCCAGTAGCAATTCTTGCATGTGTTCTGCTACAGATTTGGTCTAACAAATTCTCAGTTCCCAAAACATTATAGTCTTTTCTTACATCTGTACTCCTTTCATCACGCAAATACCCTCCTACTGGTATAGTTACAGCTAATTCCCTCTGAATAATACTGCTGTACTCAGGAATAGTGGCACGGCACACAAGCTAATAGACTATCCATATTCTCAGCTTCACAAAAACATGAGGAATGATAGATTTTTACAGCTGTTGCTGTTGGCATCATTTCTGCAAAGTGAGCATTGTATCTTAACGTTGTGAGGGTTTTTAATGGGACTTGTTTCAGGACTTCGTATTTGGTTTCTTACATTAGTTGTGCTTGCATTATAGGTAGACAATAAGGAGAGAGAAGTGATGAGATGTCTTACCTACAATTTGCTGCTGGAAAGGACTATCTTGTTTTCTGTGTTTGTATCCATGAATAGTGATGCCCTTCTGGCTCAGCACCATTTTCACTGATTTCACTGCAGGGAATTACTACAAAATTTTAAGGAACGTGTGTGAAACAGGTGTGTCTACCAGAAACAGGATGCTATTTTTTTTAAACCTACAACAAGTGCAAACTTTACGTTGTCCCTAATCTACTGTAAATCTTAAGTATATGAAAATTTGCAGGTCATGTTCCTAATAAAAGAAAAAATATTTGGGAAAGGTTTAGTTTAATCGAGCAAAAGAGCTGTGTGATATCATACTTCACAAGGCTTTTAGCTTTCCAAAAAAATTTTTAGAGCAATTTTAAGTAATTTGATTCCTTTTCTCAGGATGGCCTTGCAAAATAGTTTGAATAGGATTATATTCCTTTTGGTTTTGTGAAGAATATGCAATTCTCAAAATATGTACTACCTAGCCAAAAGAATCTATAAAACACATGGAATACTGTCATCATTTCAGCTATATGGCAGAAAGAGGTGCACATAGGTGGTGATGTGCTATTTCGGCCTTCAGAAGATATGGGGGGAAGGGTAATAGTAACACTTGAAATTTAGACTTTTGACTGCTTTCACACACAGTTGCAGGAGGATCAGGTGGTACCCTAAGGTGAGAGATTTCTTTGTTAGTTTTATTTATATGTGTCTGTCATACCAGTCTGTCATCTAATTAGAGTACTCCAAAAATCTGTAGGAATGAAGCTTGGAGAGTGAATTGTTTGTCTCTCAAACAGTATTTCTTTTGTTATGCCATGTAGTCAGACCCATCAGCTTGTACATAGCTTGTGAAATAAGCTTTATGATATGTAACCAAATTGAATGTATTGAAAAGGAAGAAAAAATATTTTTTTAATGTCAGTAAACAAACTGATTTCATAACCTTGCTATATTTAAAAGACTATATGAACTCTGCAGCAAAGCTAAGGTATACTTCTGCTGTAAAGTGTTACAGAGGTGCCCTGACTAGCTTTCTATGAGCCACCTTGGGTATCTGAAACAAGGTGGCTAAAGCCAAGCTTCATATGGTTAACTTTCCCTTCAAGAAGACTGTTTAAAGTGGACTGTGGTAAACCAAACCATTCTCTTAGTTAAAGATTTTTCTTGAACTATATTTTTTCTCCTTAAGCTATTTGCTGCAGGAATACTTGTGTTTTCTTTTGAGGCAATGGACAGTACTGTCAGAGCATTGCAGTTCCCATGAAAAAGGACCATTTCAAATTCTAGTGCATATAAAGGTGTCATGGTTTCAGCTGGGAAGGGGTTGACTTTCTTGCTAGCAGCTCGTATAGGGCTATGTTTTGGAATTGGGATGAGAATGGTGTTGGTAGCGCGCTCACGTTTTTGATTGTTACTAAGCAGTCAGGATGTTTTCTGCTCCTCACACCACCCTGCCAGTGAGTAGGCTGGGGGCACACAAAAATTTGGGAGGAGACACAGCTGGGACAGCTGACCCCAGCTGACCAGAGGGATATTCAGTACCATATGACATCAGTATATAAAGCTGGTGGAAGAAGATGAAGGAAGATGGGGACGTTCAGACTGATGGCATTTGTCTTCCCAAGTAACAGTTACGTGTGATGGAGCCCTGCTTTCCTGGAGATGGCTGAACACCTGCCTGATGATGGGAAGCAGTGAGTGAGTTCCTTGTTTTGCTTTGGTTGCATGCGCAGGTTTTGCTTTACTTATTAAACTGTCATTATGTCAACCCACAAGTTTTTTCTCACTTTTAGTCTTCCGATTCTCCCCCCCTATCTAAACTGAGGGAAGTGAGCAAGCAGCTGCATGGTGCTTAGTTGCTGGCTGAGACTAAACCACGACAAAAGGACATCTGACTTTGTTATAATGCAACCTGGCATATGGGAAAAAGAGTTTTTTAGTCCAGAAAGAAGATAAGCAGGAATTTTTCACTGAGGTCAAATGACAGATAAGAACTCTGACAAAATAAAATAATATTTCATACAGTTCTTCATGTCTTGCTTCTTAGTTTTTTCTGTGATTATAAATAAAGTACTGCACTGGATCTTGTTTTAAAATAATCCTTGAGAAAAGAAACACAATTATTCCATCTGGTATATTGCAAGCACGTTAGAAAAAGTGATGCAAATTGTGATGTATCTCAAAAAAACTATGTAAATGACACATAAGCACATACACATGCAAATGCTTGCTCATATTGCAAACAAGCATATTCAGCACCCCAGCTGTCAGTGTTGACAATGGTTAAAACTCACATTAAACAAGGAACTTCATTTAAAAAAATGGTGCTCTCGAGTTGCACTGTTCTGTCCTACCCCTATGCTTCACAGCAGGACTTCTCTCTGGAATTCTCGTCTGCTCTCATCTGGCTTATCTTATATCAAAAGATAAATAAATCTCACTTGCTCCCTCAAAGGTGAGTTGTAGAAATAGGGATGACCTTCTAAAGCAATGGGAGGGCAGATCTCTCCATCCAAGAGCAGTACAATACAGAGCAAAAGTTAAACCTGCTCAAAACTGTGTGTTCTGCCACCCGGCCCAGTAAGCCTGCTAGGCAGCGGTGCTGACTTGTGAATGACTCTGTTCACGCAGAATCACCCTAAGTAAAGGAGCCTTACAGCTTTCTGCTCTGCCTGGGTAGATGGTAGAATTTCTGTGCATTTAGACGTGAGGCGGTAACTGAGAATCCCTGGCTGCATTTCTCAATTTTTGCTGCGTGGGTCAGATTTTCACTTGATGTTGTTGCTGTAGTCTGCATTTCTAGTAAGAAAGGAAAAAAAAAAAAAGAAAAAAGAATCTTGTATTCTGGCAGGGGAACAGGAAGACGACAGAAACAATACTGAATTTGCACTGCTCACAGCAGAATGTAACAGCAATATTCACAAACATTCACATCCAAGTGACTGTAGCATTTCTTTTCACCTTTGGCTTTCCTCAATTGTTGCAAGGGATCTCTCCTGGAATTTCCATTATCCACTTATCCTCTACACTTGGATTGCCTGTCAGCTGCTGCCGCCTCCGTAGTACATTTAAGAGAGAAGTTTGACATTTGAACTAGTAGCTATGGTTGCAGGCAATCTGCTTTGTTCTTGGTCTAAAGGATCCACAAATTAAGATAGCTTTGCAGCATCTGGGTAAGCATTGCCTTTCCTTTATATGGAACATCCATCTTTACTGTGACCACATTTACTGGTTGCTGAACACATTGCAAATTTGCATAGATTAGGTGAGTCGAGAGAAGACAGATTATGCTTTCTGTTTTGGGAAAATCTTTTACTTTCCTCTTCTTCTTGAGTTTTACCGTATTATGATTGCACCCATCTCTTTTCCCTACCATACAGACCCTTTATTTTTACACAAAGTAATATCTTGAAACAATGCAGCTGATGGCTGTTTCCCTGTAACGAATACTGGGTCTGAGTGTTTCTAATGTTTAAGATCTGTTTAAATCTAAGTACAAGGTATGCATCACTGAGAACAAAAAACTAGAACAGCAGTAAAACATCCTATAATACTTCCATGATGGGTTTAAAATTGGTACCAATGAGAAAGGAATTAGGTACATCATTTTGATCTTTCATTGAAAGAAGCATGGACAGTGTATTAACTGTGTGTTACACCATATAGTTTAGCGAACAAATGGTTTTATTTCTTAAATCATTACAGGATGTGAAAGATTTTATGGAACTTGAAAAAAAGGGGGAAGGGTTATGTGCAGACTTTGCTTTATGTTGCTCCCAGTGCTCTAAAGAGAGTAACGCATTACTTTAAGTGACAGGGAACAGAAAATGGGGAGCAAACATCTTCTAAGCGTGCTTTGGTACCAGGGCGATGTGAACCATGAATTTCAGTAAGCGTTTCTTCTCTCCTGACACTAATCCTTGACTCTGCAGCCCCCATGCCTATTGCTAGGAGGAAGTGACTAGAAGATGGATACTTTTTAAAATTTTCTTGTTCCTCCTCTCCAGTACTTGCTGACGTATTTCCGCTGTTAATTTCTGTAAATGTCCTGTCCTCATCTTAAAACTAATGATATCCACTCCATAAACAAGAATTATAACCAGCTGAAACCTCAGAAGCTATGCTGATATGGGGCGCAGGAAACTTAGTACTTTGGTGGATTCAGACTTAGAAGTCTGTGCAGCACTTATGGGAGAATTTGACTCCCAACAGACATACATCAATGACTTAAAACGTAGCTGTTGAACTACCTGACTTGACAAGCCTAATTCTGTATTTGGTCTTTTGTGTTGGTCTGGTCGTTCCTGTCTTGGATACCATGTCTGGATTTCTGTAATGTTTGGTTTTCCAAACGTCCCCTTCCTGTAAGCAATGCATATGATACCTTTCGGAGCATTTTGACAGAGAATATAAGGTACATCAAGCAATTTTGGACAAAGTAGCATACTGTTTAATATTAATGTGTTTACTGTGTACCAAATTTACCGAACTCCTTGGTCTACTCTGAAATTTACTTGAATAAATAGTTGATAAAAGAAGTAACCTCTTATGTGAAGAAACTCCAGAATAGCAAGTGGGGAGACAAGCTTTATTTCACTAGGGTTTATCCAGATTGGTCTACATTTTATACTCAGGATTATTAAGAATTATTCATAGAGTCATCATTGTATTTCGTGCTGGTAACAAGCTTAATCTGAAAAGACTTGGGAAAATGCAGTCATCATTTCCATACCTACCTTGTTATCCTTAATTTGAATTGCAGCCATTAGTTGAGTCTTAGACAATATAAAAACTGAAATGACATCAACCGATCATATGGAACAATATGCATCAAAATGTGCCATGAAGATAATTCATTAGATTTTACAGGATCGCAAAACTCACTGAGGGGGGGGTCTGTGTGTTTATGTGCGCAATCTGCCAAAGCTGAAAAAACAACTGCTTGATGAGTGTTTCTTCCTTTGTACCAGCCTACCCACTGAGCTGGTAATTATTCTTGCTTTTTATCTAATCGTTATAAGACAGAAAACAATCTTTTTTCCTGCTTTCCTCCTTCACAAATCACACATAAGAAAGTCTCTGTATTCTGAATCCATTTTTAATTTTCCTCTATCCTTCACAATTAATTTTAAATGTTTTAAATTATATATACAGTAATTAATGCTCTTCAAAAAATAACAGTGAAGATGTTTCACTGATCTCCTATCCCATTCTCACAGACACAGGTCTGAGCAAAAATCCCTGGAAGGTACAGAAAAATCACGTGTATTCAATCAAAGTGTGTCAGAATATTCAGGAAGGCATTAAAGAAGAAATAGCTAATCCCTGACTTCCCTCAAATGAAGCAAGTTGATTATACAAATAACACTGAAAAGCAATAATGACAACTTATTTTAGATTCATAACTGTAAGACATTTAATAAAATACAATCTTATAATCACAAAGCTTGAATTTCAAGAGAGCCTAAATCCCATTGAGAGACTAAAATCTCTTTTAGAGAGACTAAATCACATTGAATTTCCCTTTTAAAATTATATTTCTGGAGTCATTCACCATGGACATTATTTATTTATAAATCATCTTGAGTATATAAACTTTGTGTAACTTTATAGTGGAACATGTGTATCTGAATGAGATGAATATATTACAAATTCTTCAAAACAAAGGCTCTATATCTATACAGAGCGCAGTATTACCAGGACCCCCAAGCTCATTACACAAACATAATAACAACAGTAGCAGCACCATTAATATTGTATTCCATGAGGTAAATTGTATTTCTTTACAATTTTATGTCTTATATCAAGTATCATACACTGCATATATCAAACGTATTAGACAAAATCTTTAGTAGTTGTAGTTATAAATATTCCTATAAGTATATTAGAATTAGAATGCAACAGATTATCCTTCTATTTAAGTGGCAAAATGCATGTGTACCAGAAAACAACACAGTTATATTCTGACATTTTTAAGAAAACAACTCAGAAGAAAAATTATGCTGAACATGGTTCATAATATTATGAATTTGAGTGATCCTGTTCTGAAAACATTGATTCAAGATGTTGTCTTAGATGTCCATGCTTGCAGAATGTATTCATTTTTGGTTTCTCCTTGTAGTAAAACCAGAATGGGATAAAAGGCCTGTGGACTATTAAGAGTCTGGTAACAATCAATACAGAGAAGTGAAATGAGAGAAAGAGAAATGTTCAGGAGAAAAAGGAGAGGAGGGGGGGAGAAAAGGGGCAGTGAGAAAAAGCAAAAGAGAGAGAAAGTTAGAATGACAGATGTACAGTAAAGGAAGAAAGCAAAGCCAACCCACCAGTATTTAGGATGAAGATTTCTGTCTGAAGTAGTTTCAGACGATTACAGTCAGTAATGTGTTATCTTTCTTATTTGACCCTTTTTTTTATGCAGCTGTTGAAATCTTGCAGATTGTTACTGCCAGGATTTATAGCATCTCTCAGGTTTGTCCCAGAGGTTTATGTCTTACTAGTAACCAATCATTATTCCTCCCACAGAAAATTAGTGTTTTTCTTTAGCTTACATAGAAGTCTTATAGTCATCAAATTTGATTTATCCTATTTAAATTGTGTATGGAAGATAATGAAAAAGCGTTTTCGAAGTCTGGTAATAACACCAACACAATCATATCCACTCCTCATCACATCATGCTTGAATTCATATTACTAATATTCAAAATTTCCTTGGTACATCTAAATTTAAAGTAAATCAATTAATACCATAATGGCAGTCATCAGTTTTAAAGTAGAATTATGAACACTTTATGATATAATACATCTAAAATATATACCAAACCTGAACAACAGACACAAAAGCCAAAATGAAATGACTCACATAGAAATGCTGAGAAGCAACAAAGCAACCAACAACCAGAAAGGAATCCAGGGAAACCACATGGCTTGAAACAAAGGGAAAACAAACTGGGTAATGGAAAGCATGCTGTGCAGAGCAAGCAAATACAAACAGCATACAATAATGTACAGAAATGACTGAAATAGGATATGAAATACAAGAAAAGGATTAATGAGGCAGACAGAAAAGTGGGCTCCTGAAGTGCCTAATAATAATAATGAAAGGAAAGACCAGAATGGAAGAACAGTATGGCTAAAGCAAAGGTGTTTCAGAAAGCCCATCATTCCACTGTTTTTACTTGGATGCTTCTTTAAAACAAGCGGGGTTTTGTCTAGGGGGTCTAATCCTACACATAAGGCTAAGAAAGCAGTCTTTGCACCCTGATACCTTTCTGTGAAAGGAATCCAAAGGGAATATTGAACTTTCATTCTAAGGGCACCCACTTTGCGCAAGTGTAGTATTCTTATATAGGCATCTTAAACTGCTTTCTATTGACAATGCGGTGTCATGGCATCTGTTTGACAAGACAGAAGGGTAAGGAGGAGGATGTAGAATAGTAAAAAGAGGCAGTTCACAGAGCTGTTGGAAGAAGCAGAGTGCCACTACTCTGTTTTCAGCAGCAGTTTCATTTCCAGACTGACTTCTAATAAAACGGTGTCAAGCATATTTCTCACCAGCCCAGATTGCAGAAATATCTGCAGACTCCAGAAAAATCAGCATGCTGCAACTGAATGATGTCTGTACAAGGTGTAAGCAAGTGACTGAATACACCATGGAAGTTTACGAGTTGTTGGTATGAAAATGATTAACTGATTAATTGCAGAAACTTTAATGACTTTAAGAGATCAAGAAGATTTTTGGTGAAAAAGTAAGAATTTCAATCAATGATAAATGGGTTACTGAATCCAGTGAAGATTTTGCACTTAATTCCCCATTTCTATGGCCCAAATAGAAGACTTCATCCAGGTTTTTCTAAATCAAATTCTAACTTTTTTTTAGCTATTCTGAAGTTAGAACTGGTAGCAGTATAGATCTGCTGAGCCTATGTTTATTAACGTGTTGATGTTGACTGATGAAAATGCCAACACCTTGTAATTTATTTCTTCTTAAAGAGGTACCTAGCATGAAGAGCTAGCCAGAAAATGAAGATGTGACTACTGGTAAAACAGACATTAAAATCCTGAAGACAATGGGGAAAGAAAGGAGAAGCCTTTGTTTTATCGAAATTTTGCTACTCTGAAGGTTAGTCTGAAGGAAAAGCAAAACAGATGTGTCAGATCACATGAGCATTTCAGAAGGCTAAAAGGCTGTCTGAAAAAGAAAAGGGTCAAGGTGAAGGCATCTGCTGCAAAGATAAAAGCAGCTATTCAGGCATGGTCTGAAGACAAAAGCCTGTGTCTAAGGAAGGGGAACAGCATTTTGACAGCTGGAGAGTACAGAGTTCTCACCAGAGACCGCCTGTGAGTGGAAGAGGTGGAACCACCTTCACAATTCATCAGCTTTCAGGTAGAACTACAGGACTTTGCTTTTCTTACCCCATAACTGCGTCTTAGCGTCACCTTTTACCCAGCCATCTCCTAAGTATCTGAGGCACGATTTGTGATCCAGACTGCTCCCTGTCAATAACGGAGAAAAGAATTCAACCTTATTTTCTTTTAGAAAGTGTAACCGTACAGAGGCCACAACGGGAATGGTTTGTTTCAACTGTAGGACTAATCTGCAGATGTCATCTTGTAGCTGCACATGCAAATAGATCATTACATCAATCCATTATCACAGACAAGTA
Source organism: Ibidorhyncha struthersii (assembly GCA_013398815.1). Classification (NCBI taxonomy): domain Eukaryota; kingdom Metazoa; phylum Chordata; class Aves; order Charadriiformes; family Charadriidae; genus Ibidorhyncha; species Ibidorhyncha struthersii. The sequence goes on from VZSZ01011683.1 coordinate 20,199, forward strand.
TTAGATGTGCTGCTATCATAGTTGTACCAAACCTGACTTTCATAAGAATGAAGCCCCCAAAAAGAGGTAGGCGTCTGTGTTGTGACTGATGAAGCCAATGGAAACAGAAAATGCTGGAATGGAAAAGCTGTTTGTTATTGGAAGCGTTAGTAGAACTAATCTCATGTTTAAATTTCTGTCACTTCATTTTAAATCTAGTTGCTTGCTATTAATGGAGATTAAATTCATTTATAATATTTGTAACAAACTTTGAGGAACCCTTCATTCAACTTAACCAAATCTATCACTTATATTCCCTGTCTTTTTTTTTTGTGTTAATGCAACATTTTTTGCTAATATCAAACACTCCAAATGCTTTGTTACTTCAAGTAGGCACTATGTATCACTCGGATGTTCAGTTTATAATGCAGGCTCATTACCATACTCATTATTGTGAATTATGGAAGTTGCCTGCCTGGCCTTCATTAGCCATCTGGCACTTAAACACTGATTTGTGTTTATATATAACGTTAATTTTAAAAAAGCACCTCAACATCCACTGGAAACATGGATTTAATCTGTTTATCGGTACTTTTTCAAGACCTCAATGGTTTTTACAAAACCGTATTTTGCTTTACCGTTATTATTTTATTTACATACATGGATAACATCAGACACTTGCATGCATGCAATAACAGGGAAAATGTTTTTCCTTTCTTCTGCTGCCTCTTCAGTAAGGTGGTTGTTTTCTCTGTCTTAGCCAGTGCCTGGTTTAATGAAGCCTTGGACAGGACCAGCTTTTCAGACCATGCTTTTCACAAAGCAGTAGTTTTGGGCCCAGCACTTTACAACTTGGCTTTACTGCTTCAGATAAGTTTCCAAATTTCTTCTATAAATTGCTTCTGAAACATTCAGGAATATATATTTTAAAAGTACAATATTTCATTAATTCCATTCTCCTGCCCACAAGGCACTAGAGTCTACTCTTAAAGGATCTAAAGGAGAAGTAATGCACATTGGATTCAGCACCTTTTTCCTTTTGAAATCTGTAAAATTGCTTTTCCTTCTGGGTCTTGATCATTCGTAGTCTTCAGTGGAAACAAAATAATTTGTAATTACTGCGCTATTATTATAAAATATATTAAATCATCAAGGTTTCCAAACACCCATTTTAAAATATTTCAAAGATATCTTACAAATATTATGTTAACAGCTTGAAAATTTCTGTAATGTCAGAATCACTCTCTAAAACTCTTGGGAAATGTATTAACCTCAAATTACAATGTCTGTATCTTCAGCAAAGTCTCCATCTTTCTTAGTTGTATATTTCTTCAAATTATTTGCCTGAGCCTAGAGACTAGTATTTTTTTCATAAGTTTTTCCAGCTGAACAGTTGCTTTATTTAACTCACAGCCTTGTGCTCCTGTGCCATTAAGAAAATTCACCCTACCATTGACAACGTATATAGATCCCCCAGGCCAACAAAGCCCGGTATGATGAAACTTTGAGATGAATCACTCCTTCTTGAAGGTTTCCACAAAAGACCACTGTGAGTAGGTTCTGTGTGACCAAGAAAAGCCACTAATCCATTTAACCCCTTTGCAGCAGTGGCTGGTGAACTGAGACACCACGGCCCTATGATGGAAGATTTATACACCTAAAATGGGACTTAGTGTGTGTGGAAGTTTCCGGATCTACAACTAGGATTTTGAAAGGTCACCCTAACTTGTTACCTGATCCTGGGTGAACCTAAATGTGGCATACCTGGCACTGCCCTTTACAGCCCGATCCAGGACAAACACTCATGTTGTTCTGAAGTGAGTTACAGCATTTCCTTTTGTTTTCATGTTCAGTTCTGTTCTCCTCCTCAAAGGATACAAACACACATTTTATGCCTTTCTTAAGAGTTTGCTTATGTGTAAGCTAGTGTGGTTAGAAGAGTAGGTGGGTGGGAAAACTGCTGAAGTTGTGTCATTGTGCAGCAGAAAGCAAGAGAGGACCCGTGCCATCTTGTGAAATAGGTAATTGGAGGTCTCAGATGGCAGCGTGCATTCAGGTGTTTTCTTCCAACATGTTTTTTATCATGCTCCATATATTGCAATGGGTGAACGGGTAGGGTAAACCCTCAATGACACACATTCTTCTCTTCCTGAGGCCATGCTTAGCAAAGAAGAGTGCCGTACTGAGAGCTTTTAAAAAAGGACTTTTTGCCTCCTCAGGAGCTGATCCTGGCAGAAGACTGTGTCTCCAAAGGACAGGATTGCATTTGCTTTGGTGACCTCAGCAAGCTCTGTGGACCAGCTCTGGGCGGTACCCCTATCAGCATGTTGTCTGTCCTATGTGCTATTCAAGACATTCATGCATAATGTTAACTGGATTCTGTCCTCCATTCCTGGCCCAAGCAGCTAACCCAGCTTTTACTTGGCTGCATTACTACCAGTAAAGGCCTTTCTTCTTCCCTCCCACAAACCTTTTTACCCTCACAGCTATGAGAGGCATGTGTTTTTAGAGCAGATTGCTGTCCAACAGGAATGAAGAGAGAGTGTGAAGCTACCAGCATAATAGCCTGGTTATAATGCTGTGTCAAAAAGCCGTAGTACAATGGTAAATTATAGACTTGGAATAGATGGAAATTAGGTAAACTCTGTATTGTCCAGATTTAAAGCAGATAAACTCCACTCCCCTGCATTTCCCCTAAACTATGCTATCAGATAGATATATTGACCATTCTTCTGCTGGGAACATGCAATTTATTTAGGAAGTTCCTGATTATTTTGGCCTGGGCCTACAATTTAAATGAAATAGATATTCTAACGTAAGGCTGACATAGCCAGACTATCAGTACTGTCAGTGAGGCTGACAGTAAACTAATCTTAATATAATTAAATTGTATATTGCAGACACCCTACAAAAGCTTCCTTTTAAATTAAATTACCATTAAGATGCTGCATTAGTGATCTCAGCAGGTATGCCCTATTAACTAGGATTAGGACTGTTACGCGAGTATCATTATGCAAGTGTAAATTAGAAGACCTGTGAGAATCTATGAGAATCTGAACAAACCCGTGGTCTTCTGACACTTGGTAAAGCTGTCTAGGACTCTGACCACCTCACCAAGGTATAATATTCACCATGCTCAGCAAAATTGATGAGGAGTTTGTTCCTAAAATGTACAGAAGGGAGAAAGCATTCTAGAAAATATGTGCAAACCTGTTCACACTTTGAGAATAAAGCTCTCTGTGTTTACCAGACATTGGATTGACAAAATCCAAGCCCTAGCCTTTAATCTTCTCTTTCTAGTAAAATAAAGCAAATACACTAGAAACAATTCCTTTCTGCAGACACCTCCTGCCTCTGAGGCATTTTCTGCATTGCTTCTATCTCACACTCTGTGGTACGCAGTCTCTCGGAGGCTGCTGGACAGAGGGATGCTGCTGCTGCCCCTGGGCAGAGGTGGGTAGCCTCTGCGGAGCTGCTGCCCAAATACTGCTGCTCTTACACCCTAGAGGTCCAGGCAGGTGAGCGGCTTGATCCCTTCGGGCATCTTGATCCCTTAGGGCTTGTTTTTTTGTGTTCTCCTGCGCTTTATCTGTACACTAACCTTGCTCCTTATTTAAATGACATTATTTTAACTAATGCTTTCATTACCTCCTTTCTCATTTTGAGTTCCCACTTGTTAAATTCTGCTGACAGCAGGAACAGCGCAAGCAGCACGCTTTCTGGATTCGTTGTCTGTATGACAATTATCTTATTTAAAATAATTTAAAATAAAATATGACCAGTTCGTTGCAATAGACAGAATAGATTTCCATTCACAATAACACCTAATGATTTTTGAGCAATTTTCATTATTTGTCAGGCCTTGTTCTGCCTTCAGATTCTCAGAAGCCAACACTTCAAATAAAGGATTTCTGCTCTTTGCTGTACTAATACATACAATTAAGCTTAAGGGCTAATAGGTCTTTGGATTGTGAAGGGATCAATTAGCTATGCTATTCCTTTGGTTAAATTGCCAGAATGATAGAAGCATGATAATAGAAAATGGTTTGCTTAAATGAAACTGTGCTTCTCTGTCTTGTATCATTATGATCAACGGTAGTACCAGTTGTGGAGCAGTAGGAGTAAATATTTTAGGAATAGGTGTATTTAATAACAACAGAAAAATCAGCTTGTATGTAATCAGTGTGTGCTGACATGCTTTCCAACCCGCACACAAGCTAACCTATAATGAGGATTTCCCCAGCACTGTCTGTTACTTCCTGTTTCTCTTAAACCAATACTCGTTACTTCTTAAATCTTCTGAAATATAGTATGGATTTTCATATAATCAGAAAGGAACAATTATTAATTTAAGCACCTTTGAAACATGAATTGCCATTTTGAGTAACTATAGTGTTTTCCAAAGAATTAAGCTCCTAATGTAGGCATATACAGAACTTTCAATTACATTTTATAGTACCTATTGCAAACCATTTTGTTCTACCAGAAAAATCACATTCATTTCTGAATTGTACCGTCACTTTTATTGATCTTTATTGCTTTAGTCACTGCTGCCATAGCCGCTCTACCTTGTTCAACAGAAAATATCAATGTAGCCCTTTCGTTTGAAAGAAAACATTTTATTTTATCAGAGGTTAAGGCTGTCTTTGTATAAACAGTTGTTACTGCTGCTGTAAAACTTGCCTGTTTGGAGACTGACCAGTTGTTCACATATTTGATCTGAAGCAATATGCATACATTTTCCAGGAAACATTATTATTGCATGGATAAACTTCAAATTAATTTCACTATTATTCTGTGCAGCTGCTCATTGTGATTAGGTGGCAGAAGCCAGTAATCACTGGCTCAGCACAGCTCTGTGTTTTGAAATATCTCTTTTTGGGAATATTTGTGAGAGCCATTACAGCAGACATTTTTGGGTAGATACTTTTGAGTAGGTGCCTTAGTCATTGCTTCGATTGTGGGTTTGTACAATGCATTGGGTCCTGTCTCCAGCCTGCAAATTCCTGGAGAATGGCTGTTTATTTTGAATCCTTTATGTATATAATGGCGAAGCAGCAATCTCTGGAGGACAGCAGTATTAACCACTGCTGAGTGAGGTTTGCCTTTGCATAATTACCTATGTGTTCTTCTTTTTGAATGCCACTTGTTCTGCTGAATCTTGCATTGCTTGCCAGTTTGAGGCGAAAGCACGGTTAAGACTAAGTGTCGTGTTGCACAGTCTCTGTGCTGGCTCTGCAGACTTCCCAGTGAGTCAGAAAAGCTGTCTGTCAGCATTTTAAAATCTTGTCTTGGCCTTATCACGGCACTGCTAGCTTTTTCTCACGTTCCAAATGAACATCAAACTGTTCAAAGTCAGGGGATGAGCTTCTGCCTCCATCTGTGAACATAGCTGAAAATAAATCGACTAAGAATTGCATGACTGCAAAATGTGAACTGCACAAGGAACAGTCTGGGCCAGGTTGTCTGTAGGAAAGAGCTGCAGATTCATTTGAGTTATGGGTAAATAGTAATCACAGCATGAATATATATCAAAACTTGCACTGCTTTTCTTCGCTTTTATCTATTCAATGAAATATATATACCTACGTGGTAATCCATGTTTAATCTAGTACTCCTTTCATGTTCCTGAGTGTAATATGATTGTAGTGGGCATTATTATCTTCATACAAAATATTCCTTCTTTTTTGGAAGTTGTGCAGATTACATACATATAGTTAGTGTACTTCATACTTATATAAGTTTTTCATCAAAGACAGAGCCAGCTGAAACTAAATTGCATCAGAAAACTTTATGTAATTACACAGTATATTTAGATTTGTCATACATTATAAAATAAATGACTCCCCTTGCAGCTCAGTAGATGGGACTGGCCTTTAGGTTTCATTTACAATGATCCAGAACACTGGTAATTAACTTGCAAAGCCAGTCCATGAATATACAGTTGGAAGTGTCTGCTATTTTGAGGAGGCAGATTTAAAGGGAAGAGAGCACAGAAAAGGGCACATTCATTTTTCTGTCATGTTTTGATAGCCCAGAATATCCAAGGATATTGCTTTTGTATATGGACAAATACATTTACACTTAAGAAAGGCTGCCATATGGACACTGAGTAGTTGAGAAAGGACATCTGGTGATATACTATTTTAAAAGATTAATAATTATTTTTTCCTATGAGTGCTATCTCATAGCGGTAATATGAGAAACCAATTTCTAAAGTTTCCTACAAACTTTTGAAGTTTAACATTCACTTTCAGAAGTGTACTTCTTGAATTTTCCTTCTTTGTGTCTGGAAAAAAAACATTATGGGTGCCAATATCCATATTTTAATCCCCCCCGAAGCCTCTCTCTTGCAGGGTAGATCTGTCTAAAAGCTAGATTCTGCAAGGTACAAAATATGGTGGCCAGCTAGCAACAAAATACTTAAGCATGTGCTCAGCTGTCACTGAAGCCAGTAGGATTTAAATGTGTTTAAGTCCTTTGCCAAGAAGGGAGCTTTACAGAAAGAGGACTCATGTGCAGAATTGTTAAGGAGTTCATTCCAACTTCGTTTACTTATTCAAGTTTTATTTATTCACTCTATTGTCTTCCTTTCTGCAAAAAAAAAGTCATTAGAACTTGCTTTAAAGGGCTGTTCAAGTAATGATATGAGCTGTGGGGACAATAAAAAGCAAGAGCTACACATTTCACCCACTCTGAAGAGCATAAGTGCTAATTAGAAAACTTTGGAACTTTGACTGAAAGTGGTGTAAACCAAATTAAAAAAGAGAAATTGCCACCGAATTTGGGCATTTTCTGTGTGGACAGCTGTCAGTGGCAATGAATCCAAAATATACAAACAAACGAATGATGGTTATGGTGATAATATAGATGACTGAGGAGAGCACAGATAAGCAAGCTGATCTACATTTACTCTGAGACACTTAAAAAAGTAAAGTCTTCAGTCCTTTTACTCAGTTCTTTGCTGAATAAGGAATAGATCAGATTTCGGTGGTGGTCCTGAGAGGAAAACAGTCGGGTTGTTTGTTCGTTGAAAAATTTCCATCTGAACTGAAACCACGGCTGTAGAGAAAAGAAAGAGGCAGGTGTGGGAAAAGCTCTGGTTACCTGTTACCCAAGGAAAACAACTCACTGGATGTGACTATGGAACATAATCTACTTCATGAGGAAAAGCTGAACAGTAGTTTATTCCCCACGTTGGAGAAAAAATAGTACTGGAATACAGTTTTGTCCTGGGCAAACTAGAACTAACTAGAAAAAACAGTGTATTGAACCTAGTGAGTCAATATAGCCTAGAAAATAAAATATTCTAATTTTCTTGGACTGAAAATTGCCAACTCAGTAGAGCCCTTGGTTTTATGATGCATTAGAATTTCTCCCAAGAGACGTCACCAGCTAATTACTCACCTTTATCAGATCCCTGCTACCAAAGGTCTCTCTCTCTCGATGTCTTCAAGAACTAATAACCATCACACCTTTTTCCCTGATAATAATAAGCTTCTTTGCTCTTTTATGTAAGCAAGCTCCTTTTTTTTCCCCCTCTTTTTTTTTTTCCTTCTGGTTTTATAACAGGTCAAAAGGTTTTGTTTAAAGTCATAGCAATTGTTCTCAGCCCAAAGAGGAACCTGTTGCTTCTCTTTTAGACTTGAAGAGTGGAATGAATGTCTGATAGCCTGCTTTTTTCCAACAGTATCTGTTATACTGGGATGTAACCTCTCCCAGCAATCCTTTTCTCATTCTGTTCCACAGGGACTTTAAAACTCATTCAAGTACACTTGCTGAATTATGAGTACTGCGCCTGTAGGACACAGATGGACACCTGCACTGTTTGTTTGTAGAATTATTGCTGTATCTAACAGCAGTCAATCACTGGGCAGACACTATCTACACTGACAGATGAAAAAGCTTAAAAAAATTATAGGGACATTAATATTGTCATGGGCAGTAAGAGCCTGTCAGCTCACTGTGTTTGGAGACACATTCCTAAAAATTGGCCAACATGAGAATCATAAAGCCATTTGGCCATGTAAAACAGAGATAAACCACCGCAAACAGATTTTTATGTTTATCAGTCACACATCCGTTATAAAACATGGAGGTCTCATATGTGGTCGGTCAACAGAGTATTATTTGTACATAGCTTATGTTTTTAAGAGTACTGTGTAATGCAAAAGCTAGTAACCTAATTATTTTTAAAAATACAATATTACAAAGCCTGCACTTCATGTAAACATATTCTAAATCAAAACGAAAACCAACTACAATAATAAGCATCTTGATATAATTTTACTGTTAGACAAGAACTAAAAATAGGTTCAAATGTGGCCTGCCCATTGTAGCTAGATACATTCTACAGCTCTTCAGGGCTCTTGCATTTAATAGCCAACAATCCAGGTATGTAGACTGTTTTCTGTAAGAGCAGCTTATTGTGTGAGTGATTGCTCTAGCTACAACCTACAGAAAGTCATGGCCACAGTTTTTTCTTTCTGCTTCTTAGTGGAAAATCCTATTCTACTGGTCTATTCCTGGAAGCACTTATTCCACAACATTTTAATTCTGTAGTAATTAAAAGGAAAGCAGAGGTCTTGTGTCACGCCCTTCACTTCTCTCATTTCTTATTTGATAGTAACTGTTTCTGCTAAAAACTAAGTTTCTTTTTATTTTCTTCCGTTAATCATAATCAGGATAGCAGTAATCTTAATGGCACACTGAAAGGCTGTTGGCTAAGAATTTCCATTCTGTACTGTATTTTAATATCAGTCTGTATGACTGCTTTTCCATGAATGTGCACAGAACTCAAATATTTGCACATGCAAATCTAGTAAATCTAGTAGCTGCCTGAGCAAACATGAGAACACTATTGAACGTTCCCATGAGCTTTTTTTAGAAAATCTGCCATAAGAATCTGATTCAAGGTCTAACTTTATGTGACAAATACTTACGGTCCATGAAAACCAAAAACCAAGACTGTTTTTATGCTTATTCAAAGACTGTGTTGGTAGGCATTGGTAGGTATTTGCCATTCTATCATATATTATTTATT
>VZSZ01011683.1:29345-40344 GCA_013398815.1 Ibidorhyncha struthersii
TTCTCTTTTCCCAGAATACACCTCATCTGCGGAAAGCTTTTGATTCTCCTTCCATTTACAGAAGGGAAGAGAGGAAATAGTGTAGGAGTTCAGGACTGCACCTGTCATTTCCATGTAAATATTTACACCTTTTCCTTCCCCTCTCTGCTCTTCCCCCCTCCCCCTCCTCCCCGGCCCTTCCTCCTTCTTCTGCCATAGGGTGGAAAATATACCAACTGGTTCATTTTGTATTTTTATTTTTTCTGAGGATGCGCGCTCTCTGTCAGTGAAGAACCTGGATACTTTTAAACGCTTTGGGCATAAAGGAAGAAGAGAAGACAGTAACATTGTGTGATTGATTGATCAATATGCATAATTGTTTAGGCTCGTAGCCAAAACTACTGTTAGTCCTATTACACAAATACTGCTTCTTCTGAAGCGCCCTGTGGAAAAGTGCTGTGTTCTCAAACAGTGGGACCTGCAAGACTTGTGAGCTGTTGTATGTACTGAACAGATAAACAGTATGGATTCTGTGTGATAAATGTGACGTGATATTTTATGTACTGCAGACTGACAACATTGCTGCAATGAGGAATGACACATTTTTAACATCCTACAATTCCTCAAGGCTAACTCCCTACCAGTGATAATCTCTGCCTATGACATAACCAATTTTCTTTGCGGGAGACAGAAAACATTGCAGTTATGAGTAATGAATTCCTGGCAATTGGATAGTAACTAGTCCCTACATTAATTTGTTAGCATCAGTGCTAACATGGAACAGGTTCTTTGCTGGTGTGGGCAGGCATGGGGGGAACACAGAGGGGAGGAGGAAGGAGATGCTCTGCGTGTGCATGTGTGTGTGTGCACGCACATACATGACTGTCTACAAGGATTAGTTGGATCATTAGAAAATCTCACATGTTCTAAATCTGTGAAACACAACTTTTTTCTTATAGTCTATGGAATATACAGTAGCCAACAATGCATGAATACTGGATATAATCAGCCCTGGAAGTGTCTGATTTTCTTATTTTCTGAAGAGGTTATTTAATCATTTAGGTGTTTTGTGTTTATATAAAAAATATTTCCTCAAGCATAATTAAAAAATGCTACAATGTGCTTTTTATCCTTTTCTGCTATTATATTTGTAGACTAAAGTATTAGAAATATGTCCAAGTGAGGATGAGGACAACTTTGTGTTAGTCAGTTCTACATTAGTCATTAAGGGATTTATTTACACTATGCTTTGAATAGGCCTACTAATATTTGCAGCAGGATTCTCAGTGATTGTTATGTGTTATGGATTCACAATAGTATTGTGAATCATTATGGTTAAGCCTCTGAAGAAAATTAATTGCTTTTATTGTGAAGGTAATTATGCTTGCTTGTAACAATTTTCAAATCTGATTGGAAAAAGGAGGCGACTAACAAGTATATCTGAAGTTAAAAAAATTGTTACAATATGGCTTCATTTCTCCTCCTTAGCTTCTGATAGAAAAGTATCTTCCTTTAGGGAAACATCACACTCTATTTTAATAAACATATGAAACATCCAGCTCTGCATGTATATTTATAATTATGTATTCTATAAAACATACTTCTTGAGAGCTCATAAAAACTGAGGGAAATATGACTGCGTGAATCCTGGATGATTGTCAGGGCTTTTTGTCATTTCTTAATTATTTTAATAGGTCAGTTAATGACAGAAATGGCTTAAATTTACAAAAATGCTGACAGATGTTTCCAATACTAATATAGATCCATAGCTATGTGTGCTTATAGGTGTACCTGAATGAGTATATATATGTGCATACAGAGAGTAACAGGGATGCAGAAATGTATATATGGATCTGCAGTGCCCATTCACACTCAAGGGTTTTGGCTGCTCTGTCAACAGTAATGTGGCATGAGACTTCTGAATCTTGATTCAGATATTTGCCTGATCAAATTTTTTACTTCTAGTTCACAGAAAAGACACTGAAATATAACTTCAGAAATAATCTTATAAGCTTTTTAGAATAATTTCATAATCATGTTTTAGAATGTGACCCGGAGAAACTTTTATATCTTGAAGTCCAGTGAAGGAGTGAATGATAAATGTACTGCACCTTGGAGACAGAAAAGCTGTGAACTTTTCAAATGCTTTGGCAGCAAAGTGATTTGTCAGAAACAATAAAGGACTTAAATATGTCATCCTACATGAAGCAATTGCTCTCTGGGTGAACTTTTCTAAAAATCACACTAAGTCTGTGCTAAATTAATCCATGGGAATTCAAGAACATAACACTGGAGGTGAATATGACCTCGTGTATCTAAAGCTATGATTTACCCTAAACTTACAATCTAGAGACTCTTACTGGCAATTTTAAAGCTCAGCTCAATCTTTTAGCACTGTTTCTGATGGTTACCTGAGGATATATGTCTTATGTAAAAGAAAATCTGCAGGAACCAGAAAACTTTTTCTGATAGGTGGAAAGATGTCATGCCTCATTTTTTATGTTATTTTATAAAAGTTATTAAAATTAAATTCAAGAGTGCTGTTTAATTATATTAAATTTGAAAAAAAAAAAAATGCCTTTACTTCCTACATGTGAAGCGCTTTATTCTGCTTCAGAAGAACACCTCATGCCATGGAAGGTCCTGCCTTGCTGACCTGCAAAGCACTGGATGCAAGGGCCTCTTCTTGTGAGTTATCACTGTACAGTTGCCCTGTTCTTGTTTTACCCACTGACATCTGAGTCTGGGATGTAGGCCTAAGACAAGAGACTGGGTTAAATGGACAGGATGCTTGGTCTGATTCATTATGACTGCTCTCATTTTATGTTCTCATAGTCTGTTTGAACTCATCTCAGCCCAGACAGCACATTACTCTCCAGGGAGACAGCTGCAGTTAATTACTCCGTTTCACCTCAGTCAGGGGAAAGTTAGATTTGCTGAAGACAGTTTTAACTTAAATCACTGCAAGAAAAGACAATAATAGACCTTCATCCCTTGTTGCATGGTACCACCTCCATAGTCTTCCTCAAAGTTTCATGTATGGTCACGTCTCATAGAGGCCTTCTCCTTTTGACAAGCTTTGTGAGAACTGTATTAGAGAAAGCTTTCTACTGGAGATTTCTCTTTAGTCTCTTTCAGAAGACTGGAACTAAAACACCATAGGGTTCTCTTGGATGTATGCCACTAAGTGCTGAAACTCTTCCAAAATGTACCCCTATTTCCTTACTCCAGACTTGCAGATACGTAATTATACTTTTGAAAACATTTTCCTGATGTTAGCTACTGTGAGTGATTACTTTTATTGGTTTACAATTACTTTCAGCATGCCTTAACGTGAATTCATGACTGTAGGCATAGTACAAGCCTGTGACATTTTTGCTTTGCTGCACTGAGCTACATTCGACGGGATACCTCACTAAAGCCACTGAAGCTGCTTGTGTGTTGAGGTACTGCTCACTGTGAAGAGAACCACTGATGTGAGCACACTATGGATAAAAAATAGGAAAGCACGTAAATGAATTTGTTTGTAAAATTATAAAAAATATTATTAAAATTATATAAAGATTTTACACTTACCTGCTTTCTTAAATTGGCTGAAATAATCCTAATGTTGCAGAAATTATATAAACACAAATTAAAACCATGCTTTTGGCTTTTGATAAGATATGAAGATGTCCGGGAGTAGGGGCGTGCGGTTGTTGTTCATATTCTTGTGCAGATAATAGAAATAAACTATTCTTAACTGTCAGGTAGAACTATGATTAAAAGGGTTGGTCAGTCTTGAGATCTGTCAACAAAAGATGCATGTACAAAACCACACAAACAATAGTTGCTGCAAAATAAGTAACAGAAGATGTCACATACTAGGTAGGCATTTGTGTTTCAATGCCTGCTAGCTAGGTATTGATTTGTCTATCAGAGCTATCATTCTTGTCCAGTTTTGACATATGTATCCTGATGTGTGCCTGCTGAAAATTGATTCTTTAAGATTATTTCAGAAACAAAAATATTTTCCTGTAGAAACATACATTTAGAACTTGCTGAACTCTCCACTTTTAGTCATCTTCTTTTGTGGAAATTTCTCACAATTACAGGATACAGTACAGTGGCTCTTTAAAATTAACCATGTAGTTCTGCCAAAAAAGGAAAGAAGAATAAGTGCTGCTGGAGACAGAGGGACTGCCTTTAGGATTAAGGTTATGACTGCCCAGTATGTTCCTTCTGATATGCTTAAAGACCCTTCAGTCCTATGGAGGTAGCATGAGGTCTGTCGTCTCCATATGATGCACATAGCGGATGACAGCCCTTTCAAGAGTATGGTTAAATCCTTTCTCTTTTTATACACCTTTCATGTGTCCTACTGGAACTCAAATAATGTTGAAGGAAACATAGATAAGAGACAGGCTTTGGGAAGCAGATTTATGCAAACTCTTAGATCAGGAAAAATGTTTCCATGTTTTTTCCTTGTATTTCTTAATCAGGTTAGGACTGATTCTTACGAGCATGGCCTGTTACAGATTTCACATCTGGGCTACTGCAACACTCTATGGATGTACAAAAGTCTGGTGAAACTATATGTCAGAAAATAACTATCAATCAGCTCAGTGGCTATAACCACCTTGTTTGTTTAGATCAAGAAAAGTGCTGAATATCTTCAAGAAATGTAAACAACATGCAGTATGTGAAGCACTTCTGTTAGCACAGAAACTTCACCAGGCACAAAGGGAACAAGGAATACTTGACAGTCAATTCCATAACAGAGAGGAAGAATGAAGAAAATGATGAAACTGTTCCTGTGCAAGTCTGAGGCCTTCCGCATCTCAAAAGTTATGCATTCCTACAATTAAATAATAGCTAGTGTACCGAGTGTCGAGTGTATCAGTAAAGGGAAACCAGGCATGCATTAAATACTCAATGCTTGGACCTTGCAACTTGTAAGGGTTATTGCCTCTCACCAGATATCTCTGTCTTGCTCTCACTGTAATTGAAAGTTCAATGTCTCCCACAAAGACTAAAGCTAGGTTTGTGAAGAACATATTTTCTACCCAAAGAGGGACATCTCCATTACATTTTTGCATGGAATTCATTGTCAAGTGGTATACCACCTTCTGGTGTACTTTTCTAGTGGGCTTTTACAAGAAATATGCTAAGAATAGGCTCAAATCTTATTATTGTTCATCTGTAAAACAGCTGGAGCATACAAAAGCTGTAACTCCCATGTTTGGGGTATTTGTGATCCTAAAAGAGAAGATTTCTTTCAACATGTTTACTTAGAAGAAACGGCAGTGAACTCAAATTGCTCAGGACAAAAGCACCACTGAAATTAAAGTGAAAGCATAGCAGTTGGATCTTATTTACATTTCAAACCTAAGAGGAGTCCACAAAGGACTATCAAAGCCTCATGCCATGAAGGTGGAAATATTTTATGCATGCAGATGGTCTATGGTATTTGGCTTGCTACTACAGTGAAAGCAGGTAGCTACATAATCGTATCTTACATAAACATGTTTCTTTTTGATAATTTACAGTTGTTTTTCTTGTTTTCTTTCGCTGTTATGCATCAGTTGAAAAGTACATTTGAGCAACTGGTCATTTCAGTCAAAGAGTAAATTCTGCCCCACTAAATGAAGCATTTAGTACTCAGGAAGTCTTTTCTGAAGCTGTTTAAAAATGAAAAAGCTATTACATTGTATCTCACAGGCAGCTCATTACAGTTTGCTAACAGGTATGTTGTATAAAGCCTGGACTTCAAAACCACAGTATGAATCATTCTAAAAAATAGTAAGTTGTATGATTTAGTTAGTCATATATACAAACCCCTTCCTGTAGCAGCTGCCTGTAATCCACTGCTTGATATGGAGCATATTATGCAGGTATTTCCATAACACGCTAACCGATCATGACAAATATCTTATGATGTTAGCCATTAACATGTTGGCATAATAAAAATTTGGGGATAATGATGGCATTGCTTCCCTGCAACTTTAAGCAGTCTTGGGAATATTTGTTGATTTGAAGCTAAATTTATACTTCCTCCTTACTGAATAATGATAGACTCCACACTGAAAGAATATTATATGTATGGTCTTGTCAGTCTTTCTTTGATGCAAAGGGCGAAACTTCATTAAGAAACAAACAAACAAAAAAAGTGTGTGTTGCAACTTTTCAAATGACAAAATGCAAACTCTGCTTATTATAAGCCAGTCCTGTGACTTTTGTGGTTCTGGTGCTGGCAGGGAAGAAGTCTTTCTTCTTTAGGGGTTCTTGTCCTTTGCTACAGTATTTAGCGAAGACCTAGAAACTTTTACCCAGCTAGGGTTTCTGTCGTTGGTGGTGATGAGGCAGAAAGGAAGTAATAAAATAATATGGTCTAGCCATCAAAGGGAAATGTTCTGAGAACAATGCAACACAATCATATTCTGATTCTTAACCAAAAACATTGAATCAATCCTTTCGAGCCACATGGCTCTAGTATGGAAGAAGAACAACATCGCTCCGGTGAGAGAGCTAGGATGTTGAGGGGATAGGAAAGTGAAGTATTAATTTATAATGTTGCTTTCCAAAGAAAGAGACAATAGCAAAAGAAAAGGTGAGACATGAATTCCACCACCACCAAACCTACAGCTATGATATTTGCTTTGTATAGATTATTTCAAATGAACACACATGTTCTTTTTCCTTCCAGCTCTGTAGAAAGTTTATGAAACTGCAACATATGATACAGGGAGACCCTTAAGGCAGTCAAGAGAAGAATCTTCCACAGGTGAAGGAAATTTTCATGAAAATTTGCTGTAGAAGGCAGGGTGATTTTACTGAGGAGACTTGAATATTTTCAATCGACATATCCCATGAGGCGCACACTCTGCGGCACCTGATGTGAGAGAGCAACTGTGAGAGAGCACCCAACTTCAGCCCCCCATCATTCTGCCTCTGGAGAGGTGTGTTGCCATTTCCTTTCTTCTCTCACCTCTGGAGAGAAGGGTATGAACCGTAATATCTTCTCGAGGTGGTATTTTTGTTCATTGCATCACAGTATTTTAAAAATCAAATGTAGCAGAATTTCCCATTTTGAAACCGATCTTTCTCACATAAATAATAATTTTCAAGGATTGTTATTACTGTTTATGAGTATGCCATTTCTGTATCCTCATCTGAATTCCTTCTTGTGGCAGTCTTATTGTCTTTATACTACATGTCTGAAGTGATATCTTTCCTGTTATCCCACTGAACATCTCTTTTTCCTTAGACATTCAAATTTGCCTATGATTGTCTTTTGGTTTACTGTACATGCATTGTTATGCAGTACATACCTTTCTATTCTTTTAATATAAGTACAAGGGAGCCATCAGCACACCTATTTGTTTAACGGTGTTGTGTTATGTTTTATAATACTATGAAGCTAAGTGGTTGCTGGAGCAATTGATAGAAAATAAGATTTGTATGACTCACTGTCATAATTTTCTACCCCCAATAATTCACTATAATAATAATTCTCACTAATGTGGATTATCTCTAATTTATTTCCTATTATTTCAGTGTACCGGGTTACTTTATACACATATGTAATTCCTTTAGCCTCATTTTTTAGTTCCTCCACTGCGGACAGTACTTAAAATATGTCATTAAAAACCCTGAAAATCCTAATCTTATGAAGATTTTGAAATTCAGATATGTTTTTTTCCGTGAGAAACATTCACTCAGGCATAAATGACAAAATATAACAATTCAATTTATTTTTGTATAATGACATTAATATGAAATTTCACAAAATGCTTCTGAAAGACAAGAGTAATAGTAAGATAAAACCTTGCAAAACTGACAACAGTGTCTTTGGTGCATGCAGAAGGTGACAACAAAGTGGTGTGATAGATTAGAAAGAAATGAAAGTTAAAATATAAAAAAGAGAGGTAAGTATTTTGTAATTGAGTCAATAGAATAATAATAGTGTCAGGAGGAAGTAACAAAACTGGAGAAGGTGAGTGTGGTCCATATTACTTGAACATGAACGGAGAGGTGAGGGAGAGATTAAATAAGGGAAAGCAGCAAAGGGGACAACTGCCAGTACCTGAGAAATTGCAAAGGAAAGAGTAGCATAGTAATGGGAGAACCAAGAGGAGACCAAGATAAAGGAAGTCGAAGTAGATGGCTCTCAACTGACAGGGCCACGATGAAGGAAACGAAAGGGGAAATTTTGTAAATAAGAAGAGGAAACTTGCCTTTACTGTGGTAGAGGCTGGAAGTCCCCTATGGTACACCGCTGTTCTCTGAAGAAGAAGGATCTGGCTTCAATATTACAAACTCTTTAAATTTAGGGATTAATATCTTGGGTATCTTAAGACAGAGACTATTGAAATACCAATGTAATCCTGTGATAACAAAGGATGGTCATTCTCAGAGCAACTGTGTTCAAGCATTTAGGACAGAGGAAGAAGAAAGGGGGAGCAGAAGAGGGACATGATCATAGCTGTAATCTGCACAAGAAAGTCTGAGAAATTCTTGTAGATTAGGAAAACAGAAATAGTATTGCAATTTTTCATCTAGATGCTCAATATATCTAGTTTTCCTATATTCTGTCTTTGCTGACTGGTGCAGTCTGTGCTGTACTGGCTGACAATACCAGAGGAGCTCTGGCTAAAGGCTGTCAGGCAGCATATGGTGACATTCCTCTTACTCCTCCTTCACTCCACAGAGGCACCAGGTCAGCTCGCTTGTCCTTCCATTAGCTTCTGAGGTCCTTTTCTCATCAAAGATGACAGTAAGAGGTGAACAAAAAGCTCTCTCTCCAGCTGCGTGCACAGTTTTTAGTCACCAGTCCAGTGAGTCTGCTGACCAAAGGGTCAGAGTTTGCTGGGGCTGAGCTGGTTCTTTTAACATAACACATATAACACACAGGACAATCCTTGTCAGTGCTGGCCAGGTGTTAAGGGGCCCAGGCAGTGATGAAACTGCATGCATTGCACCGCTGCTATAACAACAGAGGAGCAAAAAAGAAGCAGAAATGGGCAGCAGCATAGCAAGAAGAGTTTTTAAGGCTTGTGAGAGTAAGTAATGAAAAAAGAATCCCTAAAACTCAGGAGAAATGAATGTTGGAAGAGAATGAGAAACACCATTAGTGGTCAAGGTGGGAGCTATAGCTGTTAAAGAATAGGACTTTCAGAGCTGGGGGCACTGACCTGGCCTCTGCTCTGGAGATAGAGTGATGACAGAGGTATGGTGAGGTCTGACACTATGATGATGGAGGTTCAGGAGGAACAGGAGGAAGAGGTCGAGATGAAAGATTTAAACATTATTTTGTGTAGCACCCATTTTGAAGAGAGGTGATTACCATTTGTTTATTTAGTTTTTACATCTAGAATATTGGTATTGGTGCTTCACAGATCTTATCTCTCTTTGCTTTTTGGTATGTGGATTTTCTTTTCAAAACAATGTATGTGGGGTTTCCCAGCTGTGGTGAGGTAGGGTTTTTGAATGTAAATGCATATTTATGTGTTCACTTTTGTGAAACTATTGTGGCTCACTTTGCAAGATATTTGAAACCCATACTGAAATCCAGGCCTATCCATTTCAAAAGACTTTGTTGAATTGGTATTACATGAATTCACAAAATAGACAAAAAACAAGCATTCTGTATCAAAGTAATCTCAAAGTATAATGGAATGGATGATTACAGTTTAGATCTCATTACTTCCTTAGTACTTGTAACATACACTTAAAATTTGTATGCAATATTTTGCACATGTAATAGCATTCCAGAACTAGATTGTAATCTCTTTAATTACATGAATACTTTCATTGATTTATATGAGATGCTTCATATAAATAACCATTAAACAATGTGTGTATATTCCCCATGCTCACATTCTAGCTTGTAGTTTTATAAGGTTATGGTAGTGTGAAGTGCTTGATATTAAATCCTTACTGACAAATGAGGAGAAGGTTTATTTTATTTGCCAACTTGCAATGCATGCAGATTAATAAAAATATGACTTACTGGGTTCCATGTCATGTGTGTAGAGGAGCAGGGAGAATTTATGCAATTCTGTAGGGGGGATGCTGTGTTTTGAACAAGTTTATGAGTCCTCATCAAGTGGAAATGCACATGAGTTATGAGCTTCTCTTTAAAGCACTGTTATTTGCAGTTGTAAAAATGGCCAGCTTTCCCAGCTGTATGAGTTTCATACCCTACAATTTGGAGAGTTGAGGAGAGAGATAGACTGCACAGCTGCCATTGAATGGAGACCTGTACAAACTGGAGGAAATGGCCAACAGGAACTTCATGAAATTCAGCAATTCAATGCAAAGTCATGCACCTGGAAAGGAAGAAGCCCATGCAGCAATACAGGCCATTAACATTTTTGGCTGTATTGGTGGGAGCACAGTCAATAGATGGAGGTAAGTCAATATCCCGCTCTACTCAGGACTCTTGAGACCAGCAGATACTGCATCCAATTATTTGGCCCCAAATGCAAGAAAGGCATTGATCAACTGCAGTGAAACTGGACTTGTTCAGCCTCAAGAAGAGAAGGTTTTGACGGGTGACACCAAATAACAACCAATACTTTTGAAGAGATTATTGAGAAGATGGAACCAGGATGTTCACAACAGTGTATGGCAGGAGGATAAGAGACAATGGACACAAATGGCAACTACAGAGGTTCAGACTGGATAAAAGGAAAAAAACTTTTTCCCCACGAGGACAGTTAAGCATTGGCACAGTTTGTCCAGAGAGATTGTGCAGTCTTTATGCTCGTTTTCAAGACCTAAGGTTTTCAAGACCCAACTAGAGCTCTGAGTACCCTGGTCTGACCTCAAAGCTGACCCTGCTGTGATCAGGGGGTTGGACTCGAGGTCTCCTAACTCCCTTCCAGCCTGAATTATTTTGTTATTCTGTGATTTTTCATGGCTCCCGAGTGGCTGTTGCTCCACTAAGAATGGTAGTTGGACAGGATGTGTACCTGCATCCCAGGGAATTCCTGTAAGAGACATTAGCAGCTCTTCCTTGCCTGCTTTTTGCTATAAA
>VZSZ01011683.1:58599-69429 GCA_013398815.1 Ibidorhyncha struthersii
TCTTAACCCAAAAAATAAAAAAAAAAAAAAAAAAAAAAAAAGAAAGAATCACAGAAAGACCCATGTGTGCTTCCCAGGCAGAAACAAAGTATGGAGTAATATGAACACACCAGTGTAAATGGATTATACCTAAGGCTATGGTATCTAATTAGTATATCATTAGTAATTGATTATATTATTCGTCAATTTTTAAGAAATACAAATACTAGATTTCACTCTTTATGATCTCTGTCTCTATCTATATCTACATTTACATCCTTATCTATGTCCATATCTATGTCTCTATCTATATCTGTATCTGTACTTCAAAACACAAGCTGTGTATTTGATGCATACTGTTAATCGGGTGTTTTTATTATGTATTTGCTGCATGTTTTTAATCAGATATTTTTATTAATGAATGTTATTCGCACTTCAAAATGCAGCAGGTACAGGGAAGAAGACTAAGTTCTCATTCAAATTTCTATTTAGTGTAGCAGAATTTCAGTGCAAAAAAAATACAATTTAATAGAGTTAGAGAAATTATTTCATGCTTATTTTGCATCAGTTATTAAGTGTTCTTAATTTAGGCTTATTTTCAGTCTTTTTATTTTCTATGATCAGTCACAATTTTAGTCAGTATATGCAGGCAAAATCTGAAGTACAGTTTACACACATTAACAAAAATTCACTGGCTAGATTTTAATTCAAATAATACCACATGGTATATGTGGGCAATATGCATGTACATATATAAAAGAAGCAAGTTAGTCTGATTTTTTTTTATATACAGTAATCTACTAACATTTTATAAAAGATGTATTATGTGATATATTGGATACGTTCTTACTCTGTCATACTCCAAAAGATATTAAAGTGATAAACTAATTTACTGAGTGTGCTAATTCTTCAGCTCTAGAAATCAGAAGAGGTCCTTTCTGAAATGGGCTGACTTGACCATCCTGCCGTGCAATGAAGCTTGGTTAACCAACAGTATGTCAGCTGTGGAGGTGCATGTCCCTGTAGGGTGATGTTAACACTACTGAAACTGTGTCCTCATGAGGTCCTTACGGATTTTAAAAAATGTGGTTAGTTATCGAACAGTGTAATACAAGTTTGCATGCATGTTATTTAGTCATGAAGTAGTCATATGAAATTACTAAACCAAAAGCAGTATACAAGAGGGAGAGTCACCAGATGGTCTTTTAAAAATAACAGTCTCAAGGGTACACTGTCAATTGAAATAGCACAGGGACAGCAGCACAGCACCTACTTGACAGTCTGACTAGAAAAGTTACTCCTGTTCCATGCTGTATACCCTCTCCTTTATCAGGTCGTTTTCTTCCCAAAGCAGTATTTCTGACAACAATAAGCAGTACTGTGAAAACACGTCCTGACAGCCACTGTTAAGCTGTGCTTAGGTGATCAGCCCTGCAGCCAACAGCATAGCATCAATCCATTTTACAGGTCTTGATAAACCTGCCCAGAGGGGAAATAAGGCCATGACAATAAGCTTGATAGGTGATTGACACCCTGAATTGACAGCAAAGAGGCTGAGAGGGCAAGGAAACACAACGGTAATGGGACACTGCAATTACCCCCATGTAGTTTGAACAGATGTCCTATCAGGTCATGAAGCTGAGACTAAATCCTTAGATACCGTAAACAACTGCTTTGTGGAGCAGTTAGACAGGGAACCTCAACAGGAAAAGCAACAACTCCGCTGGTCCTGAATGCAAGACCCTGTTCATAACATCACTGTACAAAGTCACAGTGATCACAGGGTACTGGCACCTGATATTCGTTGCAGGATCTTCAAAGGTAAAAAACCTTATGCTTAGTTCAAAGTTGCATAAAGATAAAATTTTCTAAGAGAGAAAAAACAAAAAAAAATAGACACAGATAATTAAAACCACCCTAATGGAGGCACAGAGCAAACATTTACTGCTTCTCACAAAAAAACCCCAACCAACCAAACAAAAAAAAACCCTTTAGGAATCCCATAAGAAAGCCTGCATACCTGAACAGCAGAGGTAATGATGAACTGAAATACAAAAAAATAGAAAGAATCTTGAGTTCTTTTAAGGTCAGAATAGGAACATAGAACAGGTCACAAAACAGCTTGAGAAACATGCAAAACTAGTGACAGGCAGAGGGCTGATAGACGAGATTACACAACATACTGGTAAAATGGACTAAACCAAAAAATAATGGATTGCTAGGACCAGATAGTATTTACCTATCAGGTTCGTAGGCACACTAGGAATTGCCAGCCATAAAATGTAATATTTTACTCAAAACTGCATGCATACCAGAGGACTGCAGAGTAGTTAATGTGATGCTAACTTTTTAAAAGATTCCAGCACAGAGTTGGGGAGCCATAGACCTGAACTGCATTACCCATATGGGACAAATAAGCAGAAATGTTTTTAAAGAATAAAATTAAATGGCACATCGGTGTATGTCACACATTGTGAAAGAGTCAACCCAACTCTGTAAAGAGAAGTCACACCTGACACAACACTGGGGTTCTCTGAAGGAACCAGGCTTCATAGGGATACCAAAGTTCTGACACCACAAGCACTT
Organism: Ibidorhyncha struthersii; assembly: GCA_013398815.1. Lineage (NCBI taxonomy): Eukaryota > Metazoa > Chordata > Aves > Charadriiformes > Charadriidae > Ibidorhyncha > Ibidorhyncha struthersii. Next base: position 61,165 of record VZSZ01011683.1, read on the forward strand.
AAAGAAAGCAATCTGTCATAAACCAAGAAGGTGTGATTGCACACAGTTAAAAGGTAGAAAACTAAGCATCAGAATATACGCTCAGTTTTCACACATACAGAATGAATGTTTGGAAGTCCTTCATACAACATGAACTTACTTCAACAGACTATTGTGCAGAACAAAAATCTGTGTGAGTTCAAAAGTGATCAGAAAAATCTGTAATACTCAGATGTACTTGCAGTTTGAACTAAACCTTCCTTGTTTTTCAAAATGCAAACAAAGAAACTGTATCAAAAATCCCTGTCTTCAAGTGGATAAAACTTGTGAGTTTCTGTACCCATAAAGTGGGGCTACATAGTTCAGGGAAATGCAATATATGAAGATCACTTACCTACTGTTTATACAGCATTTAGAGGATTTAAAATGCTTGATTAGAAAAAGAAGAACCCCAAAAAGCACTTATGATGATCTTTTTCTTAACAAGTTTATGAATTCTCTATAGGCTTCAGTCAGTGATCATCTTTACCTAGCAGTCAAACTCAAGATACAGCTAGGGAAAAGTCTTGTCTTCCTTGAGCCATCAAAACTGCCAATTACATTTTTGCATGTCTGTGAAGTCACAGCAGTATTCAACTTTTTAGAAGATCACCGATATTCCGTGCTTTTCAAAGGAAGCAGTAGAGGAAAAGTAAGAAATTACGAAAAAAAGAATTAAAGGTTCAGGTGATTGGCAATCTGTAGCCAAGCAGAATCAATCCTGGTCAGACTGAATGCACTCCTGCTTTCTCACTTTATGTGCTGAAGCATGCAGGGGTCAGGGCTCAGACTTGGTGAAGGAAGGAGTCAGCATTTGCTATTGTAAATCATGGGATGGATTCCACCTACAAAAGGCTGCCATCTAGCTCATGGCCTTCTTAGAGAAGATGGCTCAGGCAGCACAGTCTGCTCTGGTAGTTTAATGTCCCTTCCTGGACACGTCCACAGTGATGTGGTCAAACTCCAGGCATTCCCACAACTATCTCTACATGTGACAAGAAGGTATGGAAATACTTTTCTTCTTATGCATATGTGCGGCCAACACCTATAGACTACAGCTATCAACAGGTGGAACCCAGAAATCTGATCCTTGCAGTTGTTAGGACCCTACCATCTTGCAAAGGACGCTACTTCTTTCCTCACAGAGCTTTACACAGGGCAGTGACATCCAACCAAAGGAGAAATGTGTGGACTTTCTGGGGAACAGCAAACTGCCTGAAATTCAAGGGATCAGGGAAAAGGTTGTATTTGAGGATTAAAATGTTATCTCCCTTCTTTTTTTTAATCCATCAAGATGGAAGATTAAACAGTATTCAATTGTACAATTAAAAGGATGCAAAAAATGGCTTTCTCAGTATTTTTCCAGTGAGAGAGAGGAAATCGAGTACACAAAAACAACAGAAGTGTGGTATGCGATATATTGAGAACAATGAGTTTGATGCTCTCTCACTTGTTCGAGGTGCCCGAATCAGCTGCATCAATATTTGAAATGAAAGAAATATTCTGAGCCCTAAATAGGTTATTACCTAAATTTCAGGTCTCAGAAATAAGGATCTGAGGGAAAAATTTTAATGATGTTTAAAGTGATGAATATTGAAAAATGTCTAAAGCCCCTGAATTGTTTGCACAGAGTCAATATCACTAAGGCAAAGCAGCACATAGAAGATTTATGGAACTGTAATAGGAAATTAAACCTAAATCGATTCAACAAATTACTGCACATAAGAACAAGCTGAATAATTTAAAAAATCAATATGAATAATTTGAGTAACTGGAGAGTGCAGAAGAAAAGTGTTGCATAGGTTAATGTTTATTGCACATCTATTTAGTGACTATCTTGAAGCAACAGTTGTTGAATTAAAATATGAGTAGCAGATATTTTTAAGCGTATGACAGCAGGAAGGGTAATAAACAGAGGCAGGTAGTTTCCAGCTATCTGAAAACTGTGCTATACAGCACCAATATCTGGAGTACACTTTTGCAGACAAACATCTGCAAAATTTAAGTCCCTTACAACTTTTCATGTTATTTCTGTGCCATAAGAGAAACGCTGAAACACAAAATTAAAAAGGTCCTGGGATGTTAGGTTGTTTGAATTTAAAAATTATTGGACTCAAAACAAATGCTAGCATCGTTTTAGTAGCAAAGATGTACTAAGATTTATTCTGACAATGAACACATTCATTTATTTATTTCTTTTAAAACATGGCAATTACTTATGTACTTTAAGATTCAAGTGCAGAATGGAAAAAAGGAAGAGAATGAGACCCATTTAAAAACATATAAAAGATACAAAAATAGTAATTTTTTTAAAGCGCCTTTATTTCCTGAAAAGATAGGTATAATGCTTAGGAAAACTAATTTAAGATTGTTGTGGATCTTAGAAAAAATATAAAAAACATGTTTCACCTTCATAAAGTAGTATGTGGGTTCAAACTTCACATTAGCAAATAATTGCTTCTATTTTCTAATCTTATTTCTTTAGGATTAGCTAAGGGCCACTTAGGAAGGAGTGCTGTAGCATATGCACACACCAACTGACTTAAATAATTTTGTTTGGGTTTTTGTACTCAAACAGCTAATTCAGGGTTTTTTTAATCTCCTTAACTTAAAAGCTTAAATCCTCTTTTCTGTGCACCCTCCAGAGAGAAGGGAAAACCAAGCCAAATCATCATTCCCAGTTTTCTATTATTCTGTAGAGGCAACTGCATGGAATTCATGTCTACTGTGATCTTAATTTTATGAAAAAGCAAAGACAAATAATTAGGAATTATTATAGCATTGCAGACTCCCTGAATGCAAGCTGGAGTACAGTGAAAATGGTCCATTACGAAGACCTGTAGGTGTGCTGCAGTAGTTATTCTGTTTAATTAAAATCATGAAAACCAACTAAACTACAAGCCTGTGGACTTGATTACCGTTATTTGGAAAATAATAGAAAAAATTACAAATTCTAAAGACACAACATACAGAAAGTTTCAGATCTTAACAGGGAGGTACTAATGCAGATTTTGAGATCTGTGAGGAATATGATTGTATTCTTTGCAGTTGTAATAGCACACGTAGGCACATCTGTTCATGTGCCACTAGGCTGTAATTTATTAATGAACATTCATTATGAATTCCTGAAGGGGGGGGAAAAAAGATTTCTCACAGTTAATTCTTTAATTATCTTGCTGATTTAGTGAAAAAAAGTCAATCCATATTTCATTAAAATGTTTGATTCCATACTTAAGAACAGCATCATATTCAAGAAAAAGCCAAACGCAACACAGAAAAGTAGAACAAATTGAATTAAAGAGATGACACACAGTAAAATAGAGGTCCACGATATTTTGGACAGCAACTTCCAGGTTGTCCACCAGATGAGAGTCACAGTTCAGGCGGGTAGCAGGGCTGTGGTAGTTATCCTGCGCGTGTCTGAAAAATATTTTGGAGGGTGGGAGGACTCTGACAGGGCTGAGCATGGGACAGGGGGTTGTCCAACCTGCAAGTGGGCACAGAGCCTGCCCCAAGGACTGCACAGGGGCTGCACAGCCCCCGTGGGAAACGGGGGAGGAGAGTGCTCGTGGGTGCACCAGCTGTGTGCCAGCGATGTGAAATAAACAGTTCAGGACTGGGAGCCACCGTAAGTGTAAATCATTTGCTCTGATTTGTGCCTTTTGACGAGAATACCCAATGCTCATGTAACTCACTGGTTGATCTCAGGACACTTTATAGTGAGGGCAATTACACCTGTGGGGGCTCGGGAAGGAACTGTAACTGAGGGGAATTGCAGGGAGCTGCTGGAGGCCACCAAGCTGAACAGCAGCAGAGCTCTGCAGAAAACCCCCTTCATTCAGCCTGGCCGCCCGCACCACAGCCAGGGTGCTGGGGTGGACCCCATGCTCGTGGACAGACAGAAAAGGGAGAGGATGCAGTTATATGTAGCACCCAGCAAGCAAGTAAGGCTCCATGGAAATAGTTTGGAAAAAGATGTGCTAGGCAAGAAGCAAAATGTTTAGAAGTTCATTTTCACTTTATCAAAAAAAGATAAAAAAAGATCAGAGTTAAAAGCTGGACAAGTAAATTAATGTGTTTTTTTTGACATCTGTTCTAAAAGGAATTCTCTAAAAGGCTACTTTTAAAAGCAGATATAGAGGTAAAATTTATCCTCAGTGAAGAATTTTTCAGCATATAAACACTTCTTTTTTTATCTAAAGAGCTTACACTGAATAAGACATCTACAGCCCAAACAGGCCAGTCACTTCAGGAGTGAAATGCTGCAGCTGTTTCTCTGGACATCTGTCCCCTGCCTAGAAACCTTATTTTTCCATAGAAACATGGCTCAATTTGGGATCCATTATTCAAGATGCTCCCTGCGCATGGTGGCACATCATGGAGTAGGAAAAGATATCCATCTTTAATAACATTTATGTCCCTGAATGTCCTTTCATTTTGACCTTTTCTCCCTGCAGCTTGGCCAATTTCCACTCCTTCCCTTTAAGGTCTACCACACAGGAAAAAGAAAAGACCTGTATTGAAGAGGTGGACACAGTAATTTTTTCTGAAAAGATAAGCTTTTGATATCATTATTCAAAAGTTATATAATCATGTTCTCCCAGTGGTGCACTGTTATGAAAAGCTGACTTTCCAGAGGCATTCTTGCTTCAAAATTGGCCAGGAAAGGACATTAATTTATTATTGCTTTGCTAAAGCTAGGTTAAAGGTCATGAAAGAAAGCAGTAAGAAGAAGGAAAATCACAAACAAGACTGAAATGTACCATATGCCTTTTTGAATTAACCATCACAAGGTGCCACTTGAGCAGCTTTATAAAGTACTATATTGTATTTCTGTTTTGTAGGATGTACAAGGTACATTTCAGCTGTAAGTGAATTTCATTGCTTTTATCCTCTCATTAATATTCTTTTATTGCAGGTTTATTTGTGGACATAAATGACCTTGAAGGGAACATGCGATTTCAAACGTACCCGAACTTGCTGATAACGCTAAATTGGGCTGGTCCAGCAAATGTAGGAGAGAGCCAACTGTTTGAAAACTATCAGATTGGATTAGCCGTGGAGGCTGATGAAGTAGCTCATTCAGATTAACATGGAGAAGTGTAAGATAATGAAATAGGGCATTAGAAACAATCATAGTTTCTCTGGGTGAAAATAATACAAGTTTCAGAATTTGGAACAAACAGAATTTAAAAGAGACTGATGGTAATCAAGACTACTTCTGCAATTTTACATGCTTACTTTCAAGTCTCTTCAGTTCTTCTGAAAAAAAAGAGGAACGTGGATCAAAATTGTCTTTTTCAAATGAGACTGAAGACTATGTATGAACAGAAAACATCAGGTCTACGAGCCTAGCTACCCATTTTGATTTCTTTTACTGATTGAAGTAATTTCCAGATTCATTTGAAATAGTGCAATCTCTTCCAGCAGTACCAAGAGATTGGTTTCCTCTCAAACCAGCATAAAGGGCTTGATCCTTCAAAGATGATTAAATAGCTTGGTCTAGCAAAAGGAAGGAATATTTCTAGTTTGCTCATCATAATTCTGAGCCACTCCTGATTCCACAAGCTGTATGTTTGGCAGTGAGGTAAAAGAAATCCACCGTGCCCAGCAATTGTTATTATTTATACTGTACCTCCCAGGAGTTCTGGTCATGAACCAGGTCTCTCTTTGCCATTCACAAGATAAGCACCTGTGTCAACTACAAATGACCTATTAAAGAATATTTGATTTATGTGTGTACCTTTCAGTGACAAAGAAGGTCGGAGGATAACTCATTTGTTTAACAAACATGAAGAAATGCTGCTGCCATGCAGCCAGTGTTCTGTGTCCCAGGGTGAAGTTACACAAGATAGCTGAAATGATTTAGGAGGAGGAGATCCTGCTTCCTCTGCCTCCTCCTGCCCGTGCGTCCCACCTCCACTCTCCCAGCCACAGGCTTTCCCTCCCTGCCTTGATGGGGCTCTGGCCCCTCTCCCACACTGCTTCAACCCACCCGCCTGGCAGGAAATTATGCGGTTCACGGTTAGGTTTGTTTTCTCTCAGTTTTGGTAACCGAATTAGCGTCACACAAGGCTGATGAGTGCCAGAGCTGGCAGAAGGCGGTTACAGTGGAGGAAGCCTGCAGCCAGCAACAGGGTGTGGGAGATGCTGCTGTCGAAACTCGTTCCATTGCCCCGGGGCCACAGGGTATAACTGCACTCCCAGACCCTTCTCCAGCTTCCCAGTGCAAGAGTCTGTGTGCACCAAATGAAACGGGTGTTGCACAACGTCAGAGAATACATGGCAATGTTGCACTTCCCGGTAAAAAAAAACAGACCTTTTCTAGCACAAGGGAGTCAAGTATTAGTGTTCCTGCTGGACTGTTTACAAGTCATATTTAAGTTGTCAAGTAAAACAAAACAGTTGACCCATTTCTTTCCATCTGTGAAAGAAACACTCAGCCTGTCCTTCATATCTCCTAGCTACTCACCCAAAAAATATGTTACTATGGTCTAACGTGGATATTTTTAAATATGAGAAATGTTCTATGTCAATCAGTACTTCTTAATTTAATTGGAAGAGTGGCAGAGATTTAAACAAATAGAAATACAAGCTTAGTTTCATTAAAACAATGTCTTCAAGTCTTTCTCCTTTTACTTTACAACCAGGCCAAAACATTAAAATATTAGATGTGATTAATTCTTTTAAATAATCTGAATTCAACACTGCCATATTCCAATTAAATCAAGAAAATAAAAAAGCCTTTTTATTTGCTTCTCGTGTTAATGGAAGACATTCTAGAATATTTTGGTCTATTTAAAGGGAGTGAGATATATGAACAATAGCCAAGGAAGAAAATGAATAGTTTGTTGGAGAACTATAGGAGCAAAACCAAATGAATCTTTTCTAAGAGAAAACAAAAAAATCCAAGATAATTTTTCCTTGTTGTCTTTGTGTTTTATTTGTGTATCTTTGTGTTTTTGTGGTCAGGCTGCTCTATCCTTCATGCCGTTCCATGGGACTTTCCATTTGTTTGGCCAAGATCAAAAGAGTTTACTTCCAGCTATTGCTCCCTCCCTGCTCTAAAACATAATGAGTAGCCTTGACAACATAAGTCTAAAAAAGGTTTAAAAATACATTATATAAAGTCCAAGCAAATCCCATTGACTAACTGATAAAACACCTGAAGCATGTTCAAATTCTCATAGAGATTTAATTCACGTATTTGGCTGCTTGACAAGTTAGTGATAAAGGTAGGTAAGAACGTACCTGCCACATTTTATCTGTCAGGTGTCTGAAACTGGACAGCAAACAGGAGTCGAGCAGCTTTTGGTAAATGTGTATAATGCTCGTGCGTTCTTTGACCTGATCCTGAGAATAACTGACCCAGCACAACTGCTCAAACTGAAGGAATTGGCTGTAACTCTGTAGGACAGGAGCATACGGAGCTTTAAACTCTGCTGCTTCATGCAGAAACTTCATGAAAATTGCTTTTCATCCTCAGAGTGGAGAGTAACTTTTATAGCCCAACCGGTCCGCCTGAAACTGCGGGAGTTTCTGCACTCATGGAGGTGCCTGATGCCCTGGACTGGGGCTGGCCCTGCTGGCTCCTGTGGCCGGCCCTGCTCCCTGCTCCCTGCTCACCCTGGGGGGAGCGTCCCCCAGCTCTTGGGGAGCAGCTTGGTGCTATCCATGTGGCCGGTGGAGATGGAAGAACCTGCAGTAGTGACAGACATAACGAGGAAGAAGCAGTAAAGGAGAGGCAAAAGGGTGAATTTTTGCAGAGTTTTTTGTCTGCCATGTTCAGGATACATTTTGGTTTGGCTAGCTTTACCATGCACATTGATATTTATTAGATGAATGTAGGAGACCAGAACACAGATTTGTTGTGGCAGGTGCTTTGCATCATGTAAATCCAGGTGAAGTCTTCTTGCATAACTTAAGATTTTGCCTGAATGCGCAAGTGAACTAAACCATCCAGACTTGTTACCCGGTGAGCTATTAGAAGTTTTGGATATCTTGGGTATCTGGGAGCAGGCCTGATGGATTGTCTACAAAAATTGTCCTGTTCAATATATTCACCAATGACCTGGATGAAGGGATAGAGTGTACCATCAGCAAGTTTGCTGATGACATTAAACTAGGAGGGGTGGCTGACAGGCTGTAAGGCTGTGCCGCCATACAGTGTGACCTGGACAGACTGGAGAGTTGGGCAGAGAGAAACCTAATGAACTTCAACAAAGGCAAGTGTAGGGTACTGTATCT
>VZSZ01011683.1:72030-91641 GCA_013398815.1 Ibidorhyncha struthersii
TTGCGTTTACTTTAGCTGCACCAGGTGAGATGTGGTGGCAGGACCCTGCAGTGTGGTCTGGAGGGCAGCTAAGGAGGTATCTTCCAGCAGCTGGGGCTTCTGTCTGCAGCACTTGCTGTGGGAGGCAATGAGCAGAAAAGGTCCAGTCTTATCTTAAATACTGAAAGGAAATGTTCCCTGGAGTTATGAGTTATGCCATGAGTTATCCCCTGAGTTATGCCAGTGCATTATTTAGAAAGTGTATTACTAGAAATATACCAAATCCATGCCAGAAAAAAAAAATAATAAAAGTTTATACAGTCTATGGCATCTGGCTTCTGGGAAATGTTCCTAAAAATAGTGGACATATCTGGGGGAAGAGGCAAGATAAACCCAATTTGATACTGAATGGTATCAAGGGATACGAACCAGCTTTGTGAATAAACTGAAGACTAGTAATACAAGAGCCTCAGACTAGTACATTATTTCAGCATACTTTAGATTTATGAATATACAGAATGGATTAATGATGGCTATTTTAAAATAATCTGACATTCAGTTTTAGAATGAGATCTGCACATAAATGGGGACAAAGTAAGCAGAAAGCATAAATAAACCAAAGGCTAAATCTGAGCACAGGGTGCTAGATAGAGAGGCACCCATCCTCCAGTGAAGAGGAAGAAATAGGCATTCTGTGTCTCCAAGGCACCTTCCCTCCTGCAGACCCTTTTTTCCTCAGCTGAATACGAAGCCTCATACTTGAGAGAATTGAATCATAAGCTTAATCATTTTTCAATAACTTCTAGGATATACTGATGTTTTGGTAAGGTTAGGGTTTAAGAAGGTTTTAAATGTATTTTTTTTTGTCTTCTCCACATTTCATAGTAATATAACACTTATGACAACTACAGTTGTAACAACTATTGCTTTTTCTATACCCCACAAAAACCCAGTTAAGCCACTGATAGAGAAAAGAACGTGTTAAACATCACCATTCATGCACTCCTAATTGGATCTCTCCTAATTGTATGTATCTTCGTATTGTTCAATAAGCGCTGTTCCATCATTCTTCCACTAGCTTTAAACAGTACTTCTCTTTCCTATTAGGAAAGAATATGCCTAACCAGAACTCAGATTCTTATTATATACATGATAGAAGTCTGACTTGACCTGTGTAACTCATAGCTTGTTTAGTGCTAAGTAGGGCACAGCTAAAGGGAGAAGAGAATTAGGCAACAAATGGAATAAAGGTGTGAAAAAATTTCCTTTGAAAAATTCCCCTGCTCTTGTCTGGATTTTGAATCAGACCCTGGAAAAAACACACAGTGATAATGATATGTTTGGCAGAGCTGAATTCTAAGAGGGGGAAAAAATCATAACACTTTATTTTGTCCCTTTTTATGCTAATTTCTGTAGGAGATCTGCCTGAACAAGTTGCTGATCACATCCTCCTGGGACTGCTGTGCCAAAGGACCCTAGGAATTGTCTGAATGACTCAAGCTGGACAAATTACTATAGCCAGCATTGTCAGTAATGGTATATACAAGAGGCTTACTCTGGTAAAATTAAAGAAAATCATACCTTTACTATCCAGTTTGATGGTTTTGATTATTTCTAAATCATGAGTGTTTATGTTTAATATGTTATGTCACACATTTTGAAAAATGAAATAATTTATTCTATAAACGCAGGAGGTATTAGACAAAAGCCGTGATAACACCTTTCATAAAAACAAGAAAAAAATGTGTAGTCCTCTCTTTAAATTCATATAATAGGTATTCATTTTTTATGTCACCTATATAAATTCAGTGCTAAGAAAATATATTCAGCATAAGGAATATTACGCATATTGTCAGCAAGAATGTATTTTAAAGAAAAACATAGCTAAATCCTTTCTTGTTTTCATTTCGTTATTCAGTGGACAAGATCCAAACAGGACGCAAGCAGCAGTTTCCTGTGTTCAGTGGATCAGCTACTCGAAAACCTGCATTATTTAGTTCAGAGCTATGAAATCTGCTGGAAGGTTACACCTCTCTTTCACGTCTCAGTCTGTGGAAGTCCAGCTTATTTAGAAAGTACTGAATGAGCCTTTCTTTATTATCTACTTTCTTGGTAAATAGTACTTGATAACTGAACAAAAAGAGAAACAGATGGGCAAGATAAAGGCAATTCATTAAGTAGGAGCTAGAAAATATACAAAAGTAACACAGGTCAATGCAGTATGTGAAGATATTATTTATCATGTTATAAAGTTAGTGCATCTGGATAACATCCAAAAGTCTGAACTGCAAGAAAGTGCCATTTCTGCCAAAAACCTTTTGAAGCACAGATTAGTTTTCAGAATCTGGAGGTACAAAAGTTTAATATCAATAGTGAATTCTTCTGCTGCAGTGGAGGTACAGGCATACTGGATTGCGGTTAATCTCTAAATGCAGGTGTGATACAGTCCTCTGTTTCTACAGCCTCTCCAAACCTTAAATGCTAGTACATTCTTTCTTACTATATCAATTTCCTTGAATGACGCTTTTGCTGATTCAGAACACCAACCTTTTAGAAAGATAGATATGCTAATGCATAGTTCCTTAGAAATTTCCTTAGGCATTGAGTAAATAGATAAATAACTTTGCTTTTAGCAGAAGGATTTTTATCAAGGTAAACTCACTACCTGTTTACGTTCATGCGATAGTACGATTTAACTGTCATGCTCCCATAATGAATATTGCAAAACAAATGAAATAAATGAAGGAAATTTATCAATATCCTAACAGTCCCATCTTTTCCCTTCTGTCAGCTCATTTTTAATGCTGGTGAAAAGTGAGGAATCATATTCTTTTTCCCAGAGTGTTTCATTTTCCAGTGCTGCTTGGATCATACACTTCAGTCTAAGAAATACTTGGCTGCTCTCTAGGAGGTTTTACCAGCAGACACAGCGAAGCCAGTATAGTTCTTCTGATAGGGTGTAATCAGAGCTGGCTGCCTTTCCCAGGTTCATCAAGCCCTGGTAGAAAAAGACTATAGCAAAAGATATATGGCTTTGGGCGAGGGCCTCCATGTGGCTTGTAGGAGAGCACATGATGCAGTGTCCTGTGGGTTCTCTTTCTCTGTATTTTAGACTTAGTATAATGTATAGCACAGCTCCACAAGACCTGCCAGAGTACTTGGGCAAAATTCCAAGAAATCCCTCTGTTTCCATTCTTTTTAATGCCATTTATCTTTCTTAACATGTCTTGCCACTAGTAACATGAATACTGTATTGATCAGTGGAACTATCTCATATATATTGAGAGGGTGAGAGGTACTTTTCTATTTGCAGAATGACAGCACTGGGAAAGACAATCAGCATTTTCAGAGTAAGATTTAACTGCCTCCTGACTCAGTGCAGGTTGTGGCACGTATCTTTGGAAGACAGAAGGAAGGTTAAAAATGCCTTACACATAGGACAGTCATTATTACAGAAAATACCCCTCATGCTATTGCGGCATGGTTGCATTTCATAACATTTCTGGGACCCAGAGGATATTCTAGCTCCAAGGCTGATGGTGAGATGTTCAATTCGCCTGCAGACTTCAATCAATCTGAGGTACGCCAATATTTTGCTATGTGGCCAAGGTAATATTTAAAAGAATGGTTTAACAGAACATGAAATTGTACAGTGTGAAAAGGAATAATTGCTTTGCAAAATTCTGATGCCTGTGTGTGTCTCAGGACAAGAAAATACATTCCTTTTTTTCTTGAACTGGAATTGTCTAGAAAATATTACTTAAAATGGCGAAATATTAATATGCGAGATCCTAAGTGTATGCTGTAGATGTTAAAAGATCATAACCAAGGCACGGGCTGTCACAGCAATTGCTCTGACTGGGCTAACACAAGGAATGGAAGTAAGAACTGTAACCACAAAAGACAAAAGCAATAAAAGCCAAACCAAAGGCAAGGCAGGAGCATGCCCAGCACCCAGTTTATTCTACCAGTTTAATACTGCAAGGAAAGTCCTGAGACAGCTTGTGGGACAGACATGAAAGAAGCTGAAGGCAGACAGTCACAAATAGTCAGCTGGGAGCCCAAACAGGGCCCCAGCAAAGGGGATGCTGCATTTATGGTCCTGGTGCAAAGTAGCGCACTGAGTAATACAGCAGCAGTAGAACAAGCATGGATACCTATCAGTCATTTAGGTTTAATGGCCAGCCTTTATTTCTTACACAGTTTGGTCAGCTTATCATGATGTGGGAGACTGGCTTCTGCCAGAATGCTGTCTGCCGTTTAATAGTCCACGCAGAGCATAATTGTGACTGACAGTAAGTTTACTCATAGCAGTTCTTATTATTTTCTGCCAGAGTGAGATTATAGGTATACTTCTACGAAGACTGAAAACCCGACGAAGGGTTTTACATTACCTGGACAGAAGTAATTTTTTTTCTGTATTGTCAAGTGGCTGCTGTGCTGTAAGCCTGCTGATATTTTGATCGATAGTGCACTCTTGACACTTCAGTCTTTTGTGCTGAAAGATTCAAGATCTCGATAAGTACTAAAGATCAGTCTTTCCTACTCAGTTTTATAGTGTAACATAACTACTTAGCAAACATCTCTGCAAAATATGTCTCATTTTTGACTGATATCAAGCACCATGTTATAACGAAAATAAATGTCAAAGTTCAAACAAGAAAGTACGTACAGCTATCATTTTGAGAAGAAGGTAGAGAAAGGATTTTTGAGAAAATAAGCTGTCTATATTCATGAAGCAGCCACTTCTGCATCACATCTACTCATGTTCCTCTTCTACTGTATCCAGAGACTTTTCTAAGCATTTAACTCTTGTTCTCAACATCTTTTGCATTTACAGTTTTAACATTCTCTCCCACAGGCACCATTTTAACGACATGTCTCAGTTCAGGTTAGATCACTGTCCGTTATTACTAAGAGGAAGGTACTAGGGTTCCAACTTAACATGTCAGTGATGAATACCTAAAAAAGCATATGTCAATAGGAATACTCAGGCTTATATTTTTGCTCCTTAATCTTGGTAAATCTGGTGCATTTCATTTCTCTTTAGCAGCCACAGACCCTGTCTTGTTGTACCTCTGGGCTTCCCTGCCTTCCCTTCCAACAAAATATCCACACTATTGCTGATATGATATGTGTGTATCAGTGTTTTAAGGAAATAGAAGATTTTTCCTAACACACGTAAGAGCATAACGGTGAGTTGGAGTAGGCATCATTCCCAGAAAGCAGTGCTGGGATTTGACAGCCAGGCTTTCCACCACACTTTGCCCCATGAAGCAGAATTAAGACATTGTACCAGCGAAGTTTCTTCTGCAGGAGTAGCTGTATTGTCAGCTTGCCGGGGGAGAACTGTTTAAACTGCGATATAATTCTTTGCCTGCTTAGGCGCTGCATAAATGCAAATATACTGACAGAGCTCTTATTTTGTTTGAGGAACAGGTTTATATTCACTGGTAAATGCATGAGGATTATTTAGAGAACTGTATGAATACAGACAGATTGTGCTAAAAGAAGCCAAGTGTCATTGATAAATCTTTGTAGTAATGACCAGTCTGACAGTAACACTAGGAAATATCATTTGGATTCCATATTCTTTAATTCTGCTGAGACTTGGAGCAAGTGTGCCAACTGTCATGGGGTAAATAGTTTATTTTGTTTTATTTTAATCATAGACAATCTGTAAGTATACACATTTAAAACAATTCACTGCAGAAATGTAACATAACTGTGACATTTAGTCTTACTGAGCAAAGATGGACCCAGATAAACTGTGATGCAGAAAGAAACCACACAGTAATAATAAAAGAATGATATTTAAAAACTACTGATAATCTCCTTATCTATTCAGACTTTGTTTTTCAACTTCTTGATATTCCCTAAAATATCTCCCTTCTGCTACACTTGCCAATATCGACGTTAAAAAAAAGTAATTGTAAAGCTATTCTAAACTGTATTTCAGTGCATAGCTTTCTAATTGCCACATAGTTATTGCAGTGTAAATTGTTTTGCTGACAGTATCTTATCTTTGCTAACACAAATATATATAAAAATATTTCTAGATGCATGTGAAATTCTTTCTGTAAGTGAACAATAATTTTATTTTACAAGACAAAAAATCCATCTATTCCCGAACTGTTGTTAAATGTAAATAATTTTTCAGTTAGAAGATAATACAAGAGTAACATGTCCTCTGCTTTGTTTGTCTAGATTTTGAATCGCATCCCAGCCTTCCATTATAAAAAAGAAATCAAGAAGAGAAGATGATGGAATCTACTAACTTCTAGTTATTTACAAGGAATGCAGTCATTTTTCAGAACTGGAGAGTAATCAAACAACTGAAAATTGCTTTGGTCACAGCTCTATTCCATCTGTAGTCAAATGTGGCTCATAGGTTTTCTCTTTTAATTTTTTTCTTTCTTTGAAGAAAGACTAATATTTTGGGGGCTGTTTATTCATTTGGATACTGAAAGTAGCTTAAGCAAAGCAGCATGAGGCTCTGCATAGACTTGTAGATGCTACTTAAGGCTGTGTTTTGACCTTATTATTGTTCAGCTATTGTTTTTTAATAGAAAGAATTTAATAACTTATTTTATTCAACAAATTAAAAACGACTGCTCCATGCACCCGATTCTGTTAAGGTCTTATCTAGACCCTGACGACAGGTAGCAGTAAGACAATTTCACAACTTTACTCTTTTATTGACAGATCACTCTGAAAAGAAGTGACAAAAGGAAAGTTTTCCTAATATTTGTCAGATTTGTCACTTGTTATTGCAAGCTGGGTAGTTTCAGAACAAATATTGTACATATCTTTCACGCACCTGGCCTAGAGTCAAGGTTAGGAAATGCCCTTTCAACTCTTAGGTGAAAAGGGAAATAAGCTGTTTCTATTTCTTCTACCAGAATTTTGTGGTTTTCAAATGTGTTTTGATCAATTAATTCCATTCCAGAACTCAAGCTGTTTTAAGACATATTATCTAGTTTCACTCACTTTCACTCAGTTCTATACTTTTTGGATAGTTAGGCAGATGTTATCTAAATTGCATAAATGCAAAAATCCTGTGTGATCGGAACAATTCTGTTGTCCAATCTGATACTCATCTTCCTTCAAGTTATTCTAGATGCTTTCCAATATTTCTTTCAAAGAAGTAATACGACTCCAGAAATATAATGCTACATTCACCCACTATGGCAGTTTGAACTCAGAATTCACATTGTTTTCTTCTTTGGCCCTGGAAAAATTGTCCCAAAAGGCTTAAACTGCCTAGAGAGTATCTTAGCTTTGCAGATGCAGGATACATCAGAAGAACAGAATTACTGATAGCTTTTCATTAGTCACTAGTAACCAAACAAATCCAGGATCCAGTAATGAATTTCAGTCTTGCATGTTTGGCTGTTACATACAATCCAGACACACACAAAATTCAGATCACTGCATCCCTGGCTTAAAACTATAAATTTTTATTTGTTTGCCAGTTAAACTGCTTTACAATTAAAGGTGTTGTTTAACATTCAGCTTAAACCAATATAAACCTATGTTCTCTTGCTTATGCAAGGACAAGCATTTTTGCAATCAAAGGGACAGTTGGATTCAGGAACCCAGCTGGCTCAAAAGAAATGATTTTTTGTTTCCTTAGGTATCAGTTGCTTCTCTGGTTGCCTGATTGCACTGACCATGCACTGTCATGATCTCTAATGCTGCAGCACAAGACAGGTGATGTGAATTCAGGAATGGGGAAAACAGTAAGACAGGTGTAAGTCAGACTTACTGTTGTAAGTTGTCACGTTAGTGACAACTCAGATAGATAAACTTAAACTGTACCATTAAAGGCCTGACTTCCCTCCTTGTGTGAGCTGTGATTCAGTAAACTTCAATTATCGCTTTTTTTAAATTATGTAAAGGTGGAAAAGTTACCCCTTAAATATTTAACATATTGTTTAGCATTAGCACTGGTTGAAATAAAATACACAACAAAGAATGCAGGATGTCTCAAAAAAATAGGGAAAGAGAAGTGTTCTATCAAGAAACATATTATCTAGCCAAAGATTTGCTGCCTCAGCTTAACTGTGAAAGCAATTCTGGAATAAAGCTATACTTTCTCATCTAAGAAAGGTTTTTTGAGGCAGTATCCCTAACAACTCCTTCATGATGACAATGAAAAGAGAGGCCCTTCCTGCTAGGTGATAAGAACTTCAAAACCACTAATTCATTATCATTGCAGATTCATCTCTCTCCTTCATCCTAAATTTTAAAAAGATTCAGCAAAAGCCACAACTCTCCCCGTGGAAGACTACTGCTGTATTATTACATAAATGATAGTGGCAGATCATTTATGGTTTCTAAAAACAGAAACTAATGCCACTGGATTTTCTAATTACAGAGCAGTTTTCAAATGTTTACCTTCTAGTTTAGTGTTTATGTAACTGAAGTAAAAGTCTAAATCTACTTTAAATCTTAATAAAGATCTTGATTTCAAACCAAAGTTAAATTCCAAGATGAGCTCTAATTCTATGTACTACAAAATACTCATATTAATGTCAGTAGTATGCTGTGTAATTTATATCTAACGAAACATTCTAAGAAGAGAAAAAATATTTTAATGATTTATATTGTTGTGATTCAGAAAATTTCATTATCATATACTTTCATCAAGTTACATGTCCACTTTCTTGGCTTCAAAAAATTTTATCAATGGCAAAAAGATGGGAGTTTTTAGTTTGTAAGGCATCTATAAGTTCCACATCAAATACAAAGGAATAGCTTCAGTTCATAATATACACAATTTTGATGTAACTGAAAGAACAAAAATACTCTGTGGAACTCCATAATTCAGCCTCAGTGGTTTTGCTGTACAGTTTAAACGCATAAGTGGGAATACTCTCTTAATGGTTATCTGCAATTCTATCATCAACCATCAATCCCTTCCAAAGTATTCTAATGTGAGCTTGTAAGTGTTGTAAAACTTGTTGAAGGTATATTCTCTCGCTATTGGCATATAGTTAAATTCTTTCTTATCCAGTTGACACATGCCAAAATAAAGCTTCATCCAAAGGGCAGCAAGAGCTTTTTAGGTTTCCTGAAAGCACAGCAGGCATGAACCACTAGAACAACTGCACCAACTAGAATTTTCTAGCACCTGTCTGATCTGAAGTCTCATTTACTGGTATACACTGAGCAGTGTCTTCAGGACCCTTACCATACAAGACACTTTTGTATGAGCATGCTCTCATCAAAGCACTGAGCAAGCTCCTTTTAAAAATGTCTTAATTAATTATTCTTTGTGGAAAAGCTCTGAGCCCATGCTTGATCAACTTAAGTTTCTGTCATTAAGTGGTCCCACCTTTTCTTGAGGTCTCAGTTTTTGTAGAGACCTTGTACCTGATCTATATACACATGCTGCTTGTATGTTCCTTTTCAGTTGTTACACTACTGTAAAAGACATCTTTTTCATCTCCGTTTTCTCTGTCCCTTAAGCAAGCTTTGCAATTTCTGCTATTACCTTCTAGTGGTAAAATGAACAAAGTTATGAAACACAAAATCAACACAAACTCCTCAAAACTGATTTCCTTTCTGAAAAGCAGATCTTGGTCCTAATAATTACAGAGGCAAAGATTCATACTTGCAGCATGTGACTTCAATGAGTGACATTTGTTGACTTGAACAGTTTCCTTCTACGATGATAAGCATGAGCAGGCAAATTAAATCCAGCTCTTACAAATGCAAGAATAAAATGATACAGTGTGAATTTCCGTACGCAGATCAGACACCTGTATTACTTGTCATCACCCCAGAGAGTGCCAACTGAGTCTTGTATCTTGCTGACATTGGCAATGTGGTCATGGAGCAGACATGGTCATGTTGACAAGCATGTGATTGCTTGTGATGCAGTTAGCATACCGTGAAGGAAAAGCTATAGGAGTCAATCCTCTCCCTGTTGCCTCCAGCAGAGAGGAGATTGGGAGATAATTTCCTCCCCATCATTCACACATTTTTCCTCACAGCAGAAATAAAGAGATGAAAGAGCTAAGGAGCTAATTAATCATTGACTGAAGAAATGCAACATCACCAACAGAAAAGCCAAGATACAATGTCAGGATGTTATCATAACTACCTAACGATTCCTGTTTAATACCATTTGATAATGAACTGTCTGAGGATTACTGGAGTTGAGGATAGTTGCAGTACTTGATAGCATATATTTCTACTAGGACTTGTTTCCAGTCTTCTATGCTCTAGTGGTGGAGGGCACTACACTTGTGTAGTCATCTTCACATGACAGAGAACAGTATTTTCTCAAAAATCTCAGCACTGTTACTTATTTAAAATTCTGTAATAAGCAGGTTCATGTCCTCTCTCTTCTGTAACTGTTAAAAGCACTAGCAAACATCAATAAAATATTAGAGAAAAACAATGATAACAAAGATATTATGGTCTTACAGAATTAATAAATATGGGCAATCGAGTAGAAAACAGACATCTGATTAATGCCCTTCTGATGAAGAAGTTTCACAGTGTGCTAATCTCCTATTTAAACATATAAGGGAAAGGCTAATAAATGCCACCACCGTGGAAAATGGTGCTTGTCCTTTATTAAATTACAGCAAATCAAAGAAGAAGGAGCAAAATTATAGGAAACTACACCTTATTTGTTCTGCTGTCGACAGAACAGCCTCTCTTTTACCTCCTACCTTTCCCTTTTTGCTTTCCAACTAAAACTCTAAATGCTGTAACTGCAGGACACCATGTTACAAAATTCTTTGTGCATCTCCCATAGGAATTATGGGTCCACCCTCACCAGAACTGTATAAATAGTGCTAAAATCTTCCTTTGTTTTTCTTTCTAAATTGTGACATGAAGTAGTGGAATAACACAACCAAGTATTGTGCCTTCCTACAATGTAGGTCACGTACTGCAAGGGCCATATAAGCTTGTTACAACATGTTGAGGCATGCAAAAAACTCCCTTTTTTTCCTTTCTCTCCCTTTTTTTTTTTTTTTTTAATTAATACTTCAACATCCTACAGGGTTCTTGCCCAGTAGCCCTTAGTAGGCCATCTATCTCCTTGCCAACAGAGTTGGATATGTGGCAAATCAGTCTATAGACACAAAAACGGGCTGGTGGGAGGAAGCTGCAAGATACTTGACAAGGTAATGAGCATTCTTCCTGTTTTAAAATATATAACAATATTTTCATCTGGTTAATGTTCATTTTTTTCTGTGTTATTGTTCTTTAAGTGTCCAATGCTTTATACTGCACACACAAATGCAGACACACATTTACTGTGAAAGTTTCTGTTGAAATCTCAAGCGGCTAAGCAATATTATGGCTGCCACTACCTCCTTCAACCCCAAACAGCCCAGAGCAGCAGCCAGGGACTGGGGAAAGGACTCCCCTTCTCTGGGGGGTGCTGGGGCAGGTGGAGACATATGGTGCCCATTCCTTTGGTTAGGGTAATATTGTTAGCTTTTTTCAGTTAGAATCAATCTTTAGCATATTTGTGAGATACATGTGTAGGCAGCATAAAAGGTAGATATTTTACATTTTTTTAAGGGAATTTTAGGAAGGAAAAAAGCATTAGTTTTGTCTGAAGAAATGTAACTAGTGAAATCTGTACTCCTGTGATATTTGTGACTTTTTGTCCATTTTTGTTTGTCACTTTTTGTCCATTTTTGTTTGTCATCTCCTTTTAATAATGTATATTTTTTTTAGAATTGGGCTGCCTACACAATATTTTTTGGTTGCTTTGTACAGACCCTCACACATTAAGGGCAATTTTTGACAACCTTCTTGTCTATAGTCAACTGCATCAAGCAAGAGACAAAGGTATTTCTCAAAAGGTGAAGTTGATTTGTAATATTCTTTTCACAATGTACTTTTCACTTGAATTGAAAGGAGATCAAAGGAAAAAATAAGAACCAGAATATCATTTGAAAATACACCATACTTTGCTCTTGCAATTTTGAAGCTTTATTTTCAATAGGCTGTAAGCAACAATAGACACATGCAAATTTTGTTCCATACTGTCAACATTATTCCAAGAAAAGTAAATTTGAAAATATATGCTGTGATTTAATTATTTTGTATACCGAACATTAGAAACATCTGACATATTCTTAGGGATGTTTGCATTTGAAGTTACAGTGAATTATCTCTTCAAATAAATTGAGAACTTCTGTAGAAACAGTGGGCCGTGAAATAACACATTCCCATATACTCGCATATACTCCAAGGCATTGCTCCAAAGCCTAGCAAAATATTCACTACCAAATGTACTTCTGGACCATCCTGGCTACTTAGGCAATTACTGCATAACGGAGAGAGTGTTGTGGATGTGCTAAGCTTCCTTCTTATACCACATGGTTCAAAACTTGTGGATTCAAAACATGCGTAAGAGCATTAGTTAGGTTCCATAATATTTAGCTTTTTTCCCCCAGGTAAAAGTTCAAAAAGAATGAAACATGTTTAGAATACATTTAATATTTACACGAATATAGATCAGTCTGATATTTGACCCGGGTTTTTGTACTTTAGAGGCTAAGTCAGATGGTCAAGATTATCTTTTAAACAAATTTATCACAGCAAAACATAAGCTAAGCTTGGTTTACATTTATTTCTGTAACTAGACTTACAATGATAAAACAGACTTTCTGAAATAGCACTAATTTTACACTTGTAACTGGCCTTTTTAACAGGTATAACATTTGATGCTCTGATGAATGTTTTTGTTACTGGTTTTTAATATTTATTAAATATTTGTTAATTAAAAACCTAGACTGGTAATTCTATGTGACTTCTTACAACATCTCTGAGACATTGCTCTTTACTTTGACCTTGCTAATGCAGGGCTTCATCTCCACCCATTAGTTGTTGCTTCATTCCCTTTAAACTATATTTTCACTTAAAGATTTGTAGTTCCCAGAATGGTTTCCCAGTTGTGGACAATTCTGAGAATAATCAGGACAATACTATATTCTTTATCTTTCATTAAATACTGCCTTCCTCTTATGCTTTTTAGACATGGTATTTAGTACATTTAGGATATTTGGAGATGCAGGAAACTGACTATATCTGTTTTGGAGATCTAACCCTTAACCCCATAATCTCTTTGATCACTGTTTTTCTTGGGAACTGAACGACACAGGAAGAGTCCCCTGAAAGTTCTGTTCTGCAGTGTTCAGATTTTTTTTCATTAGCTCAGCCCTTGCTTCACTTTTAAAGCCAGTGCTGCATTGTTTACAATAAAGGCTTCTCTCTCTGTGCTCCATCTTCGCTTCGTGTTGAATACTGAAAGAATCAGCTTTTATTTTAAGAATAAGATACAGATATAGCAGATACATTGTTCATTTTTTTCTTGTATTTTTACTCATTTTTTTAGAGGATGTCCATATAATTAAAGACATGACTGAGTATGCAAATAAAAACCAGGCATCCAATAGCATTCAGCAAAGAAAGAAGGCATTATTTCACTTTATAAAAATACATTGATACATTGTGTAATGACTAAATTCATCATGAACAGGCTTGTTCAACAACAATTTGTATTTTTTTATTTAAATCTTTCATTTGAGTGTTTGTTACAGAATGGCATATTATTTTTCTGTAAGAACTTCAGTAAGCTTTCATGTGGTTTTACGCCCATTCAGCCAGACTTAACAACATGTGACTTACTTTCAGATCTTTGAAGGGAACTTTTTGATTTTTGTCATGCAATGTTCATTAAGTCAACATTTGCTGTGAACCTATCTGCCCCCCTAGAATCCAGATGTTTTGACTCAACTCATCTAGGATTAAGGTAAAACTGTTCAGTTCAGGGTTCTCCTGTAGAAAAGAGCTTTGTTACAGTTAGTTGGCAAACTGGCCATCCAGTAGGAAAAATGAATTCAGTGCTCAAGGCAAACATCCTTTATACAGGTTAAGACGTGTGGTCCATGAAAAAACCTGGAAAAGGGTGTCAGACAGCACTTTCCTAGCGGGATGATATAGTTCTAATTTGACCTGTAAGAATGGTTAGCATTGCTGTTTGTAGACAAATAAAAAGTTCTTCCATGGTTTTTAAAGAGAGTTGTGGATCTTAATGGACATGCACTTAGCATACTCTATGCTTTTGCAGTTTAGTGCAATCTGTAATAGATTAATATAATGATTGAGTGAATAAGCCTATCAGGATAACAGAACAGAAGTAATCGATTGTCAGCCTGTACATTTACTTTCTGCGTAGGTATAGTTTCAACATTCTGACTTTAACAAAGAATTACCACACCATTTTTTCCTCCTTAAATAATATATTGTTAAATAAAGTCAGAAACTGTAAACATACATTTAAAAACATGCACTCTAAAAGTAGCTGAAGGCAAGTTCAGTATGTAAGGGAATCAAAAAAACAGAGAAATACAAGTACCTTATAAAAATCAAATTTCTGCAGCAATTCACTTCAGAAAATAGAAGAGGCATTGTTAATTGCCTGATGCTCCACTCTGTTATATGGTGTTTCACGATCTATACTAGACCAATGCAGTCTAATTCTAAAGCCATCACTGTTTAGGTATCTATCTCTTTCTGTATACACACTAATGATTTAATTACAATTTACATCATTCTGGTCCTTGGGTCAATCAAGTGATCAAACACAATATTTAAAAGTTATATACAAAAAACAAGCGAAGTAATTCAATAGAGGTGAAAGCAATGCCTTATTTTCCTTCACTAGTTACTAATATTTTAGAGAAGAATGACCTGACTGCTTGGAAATTTGATTGATTTTTGCAGTCTAGAGCCTTACACCTTCAATAAATGCAAAGACTGGCAAGTACTGCTACGTGATACTAATAGTAGGCAATGAGGCACTGCTAAACCGTTTCCTGGTTGATTTTTCATTTGTATTTAAACAAAAGTGATTGATCTGACATTGAGGAAACATCAAATAAAAATAGCCTGGCAGGAATGCAAGGCCTTGTTGGTTTAAAAAGGGCAAGGGGAAGGGGAAGGAGAGTAGACAGGAAGGTGGAAAGAAACAGAAAAGGGAGAAGGAAGCTTGCAATAACTCTGACTCGATCAAGTTACTCCATGAAAAACTAACTAATGGATTACATTTTTCTATAGCTGTTATCTAAAATGCTAAACATCTCCAATTACAATCACTCCCCCTCCTTGTTCCTTCTGTTTTTTCTGCATTTCTTCCTTACAGTATTTCCAGTTCACTCTTCCTTTCTTCCCTCACACAATGCTTTAGCTACCTTTTCCTCCCACAGTGGAGGATTTTCTCCCTATGCCTTCTAGTGACCTCATGGGCAAAGGCAGTATAAGCTGTGCACATTCTGAGCAACATGTGTTCTTGCACAGTCAGTATCCGTGTGGCTTTGTCACCTACTGTATCCCAGCCACCACTTCTCATATGTGTCTGAGAAATTAAGTGTTTTTAATCCATCTTTGTCAAATGCAGTTTACTACATCCACAGGTTGAAAAGTTACTGAAGCAGGAAAGGAAAAAGGACTATAGTTCACACAAGCTAAGTTTCTTAAGAAAGTGAAACTAAGAATTGTCCCTCCCTATGTCCATTTGTACCAAATCTAAATCCTAAGAATATGCATGCTTAAAATTGGTGGGAAAAAACAAGGAAGGGCAGGAGGGATCTCAAGTCTTGAGCACAGATTATGATCAAGGTGAATTCTTCTCACTTATGCACTTGTATCTGTACATCAAAATAGGCTACCCATAATTATTACACCTTGCAGGTCCTCCCTATTACAGTATCATGTATATATGCATGTGCTGCTATTACCTATTATTTTTGTATTAATAAAAAACACAAAAAGCTTAATATACAAGGGAACTTCAGAAGAAAATAAAAATTTCTGAACAACCGCAGCTGTTTTCAAATGTATAACGCCACCACCGAGTTCCATTTCCAATAAGAAATAACTTAGGCAAACTAAAAATGTTCTAGCCCTCAGAAATGTTCTCTATACTAAGATATATAACTACCCATCAAACACAGTATGTATGGATTTAAGAAACTGTCTCCTTTTCTTATATTGCAACTGTTGCTACAAAGGATGGATGTTAATGTATGAACATTTATTCAGTAAGCAAATGAGAAAATCAGTTTCTTGAAGGTGAAATGCAAGGTTTACCAATTTCCTATGTTGCTACCAAATTTCTAAGGCTAGTTACAGTTTTCGAATAAGCAACTACTGATCATTTTTTGTCCAATCCAACAATAATTATCTTATATCATAATGATACACTTAATTTGTCTCTAAGAACTAAAGGTGTATATATATATTAGTTATAGAAGTTATATATATTTTAAAATACACATACTGTCTTTTAATCTCATGACTTAATATTAATTGACTTGGTGGGGAAACAAACTTTTATTGGTAAATACTTTCACTTTTTATTTACAATNAGAAAGTTTTAAAAGTTATACCTGTATAATATTTTTATATTTTCTTTCTTGTTTGGATGGTAGACCCCTTCATGTATGGAGTTTACTTGACTGCACAGTTTCTTAACTGCCAGAGATAAGGTTTCCATAGTCTGTAGTGGAAAATGTAATTTAGATACCATCAGCCTGGTCAGTAAGAAAATAACTATTGAAAAACTAGTTCCCTCTGTTTGGTATTAGAGGCTAGATCCAGAAAAAGAATTTGGCATCTGAGGAAGGGATTAGACAAACTTTAGGTGCCCGAATCCAAAACTGAGATCTAAAAAAAAATCCACTCAGCAGCTGCCTATGGCTTAAGACATATCTGTATTTAAGATGAAACTTCTTCACATGACTACAGCTCTGATCCTGCACTTCCACATAGGTTTGTCCCAACTTCAATACCCAACTTCCCCTCTTACCCTAAATGGGTAGAAAAAACACAGGCATAGCTCTGAAGATACAGCGAGAAGATTGCATCCTTCACAAAATGCAATTCTTGACAAATAACTAAAAAAAAAAAAGATGTTGTAAACATTAACATGTCCACCTTCTTGTATATTGTAGCCTAGCACAAAGGTTACTGGCATGAGAAAAAGGAGAGCAAGGTACAAACAGTGTATTCTTGCCAGTACTGAAATGTTTTGACACACAAAATGTGTGTGTATATACACATATGTAATAGTGACATTATATGTGGACTACACTTACATATAAAAAAAAATATAACATGTATTTATTTATGTCTTCATACACCCAGAGATATGTATATAAAGCCTCAAGTGAACATAGCTAGTTTATAAAAGTGGCCATCAGCACCATTTTCTTCCTTCCACATGTCAGAAGTGCAAATAATATACCTTTGAAAAATAAACTATGAACATCTATATTCAAGAGAAAATTCAAAATTACAGAGTCAAAGTAGATGAAAGTATACATTTTCATTCTCTTACTAATATGCCTAAATCCTGGGAGAGAGCTGGGTCTTACACAAACGACTGTCTTCAGCATTTCCTGGTGACTGCCCAGGAGAGTTCTTTGAAGAGCTCCAGGTTTTTGAGCCTTATTTCTGAGGCTACCATTTCTCTTTATACCCTCTGTACCACAATTCAGGTATCTAACAAAGGAACCTGAATTCTACCTGACAAGAACATTTTGGGCCTAGCGCTACGTCCTTAGGAGAACCAGAATTCTGCATAGGTTCTAGTACTGTGTACTATTGATATCCATTTCACATTATGTGTGAAAGAAAAAAAAACACCCACAAACCAAACCAGAACTGAAAACATTGTAATTCTTGTCTTTGACACCACCCATATCAGATTTATTGATGCTAGACTAAAAGTTTCAGTTTTAGACCACATTAGCTGAGTCCCTCATTCTACAGAAGATACATTCTTATTTATCAGCTGTTAAACGTTAGAATACTACAGTGTATCTAACACAACAGAACAGAGCAGTATTTAAACAGGTAATGATCTCTAATCTCAAGTGTCATCCAACAAAAGCCTCAGATCCCAATAATAGGAAGAGTTGCAAAATCAAATGCAGAGAAAACAACATGTCACAATGGTGCCTAGAAAATCTGAATTGGTCCATATGTACATTACCACAGTTTTAAAGTAACCTGCCTTTGCCACCTCAGACAAGTATACATTATAACACAGCTTTAATGTATAAGACCAGACACTACTTTACACTTGACCCCTGGTGTATTCAGGCTGCTCTCACTGAAACTATTATGATTCAAACTACGGTTTTACTGTAACCGAAAGTTGTGACCTCTCACATTACTCTGTATACAGCATCAAAACAGTGAACTGACAGCAGAACGGTTAATTTCCTTGCAGTTTAATGATATTCTAAGAAATGATAGTTTATTACAAACATTACAGTTTTATGTGTAAAAGGACCTTGTGAGGAAAGGTCTGAGCTCATCGCTTTCATTGGCCTCAACTGCAAATATGAGTTCTGCGTATTTCTGCAATTTACATCACACATGCATTGAGAAGGACCCTGGAAAGCAAAGAATCCTTACCAGCTTTCTAAAGGTATTTCAGTTCATGTGACTTAATATCACTCAGAAACCCTCTAACAGAGAGGAGAAAAGGGCCTGATTGTCTGTGGCAACATTTTTTGTCTTAGTCACCTGACCACTACTGTCTCTCCGCGGTACTCTTGTCTCATTCATCAAACAGCTTCTTTTTTAACAAGTGAAACAGAAGGTCTACAGAAGACTGGTTTGTCACAGTCCTGCTTTTTCCCTCTAGGCACCCCATTACCCTGTTCAATGAATGGACTAAATATTCCTCTAAAAAAATGAGGAAAAATAATACCTACCTGATCGTGCACAAGATGAACAAAAACTTCAGAGTCAGCCTTAATAACAGATATCCCAAATCCTGAGGTCATTTTTTGTAATCTTAGTGTTTACTGTAGATTTAAATAAAATGTCCCACTTAAGAGAAAGAAATTTGGAAATGATATTTTATGTAGACGGTGGCAAAGTTAGATATTTGGATTCACAAAGGTATCTGCACTCCACTAACAACAACAAATGAAATAAAAAGTGTTGTATTTTCTGTTGGGATCTGCCACTAGAGGGGGAATGGAGCAAATGTGAAATGGTAAGATCTTTGTGTTTACAGCTTTTTGCTGAACAGCACAGCAATGTCAGTTTTCAAAACTCCTGGGTTTTATTCCAGATTCTGTAGGAGAGTCATCTTGCAGCTTTCCTCAGTTTTGCCCAATACCAAGCGTTGTGCCCTTCAACTGTCATTCTTTCCCCTAACCTGCTTCATCTCTTATTCCTAGCTTTCCCTGGTTGTCAGTCCCTTTCTGTTCCTACACTAGCCCCCACCTTTTTGTCCTTCCCCAGGTTATTCCCTGTACTGTCCCCATTGCTCAGCTGCTTTTCTCTTCAACCTATCTCCATCCGCTGCANGTCCGTACCCAGGAACTGCGGAGTCCTGAACCGCCTTTCAAAGCCGGAATCAAACACTTTTTTTTTGTCCAGAGGGAGAAAGGGAGGGAGAAGTTATGAATAATCGAGCCCTGAAGTAGGTTCTGTAAGATAATGGAACAAGCTCCAAATACGGAAAAACTTAGCAATGATTTAAGCTTCTCGGCTCCTGCAAAAGTCTACTGAACTCTATTGGCCATTTTTTTTTGTGTGTGTTATTACAGTTTTAACAAACTTTGTGGG
>VZSZ01011685.1:0-20878 GCA_013398815.1 Ibidorhyncha struthersii
GGTGTACAGGCATTTCAGAAAAGCCAGTGAGTGTGCAGTTTAACTCTTGTCTTAAGTGTTTGCTGCTGAAGAGTGAGGAAAATCAACTATTTTCAGTTGCATATTCATTCGAGGGAGAAAAGCTGGTAAAGTTAGAACTAGTAAAGTGTTTGGCTTGTTTGACTTTGCTTCTTAACATTATTAACTAATTTCAGTCTATTTGCAGAATTTGGCAAAATTACTTATTTTAAACTGGAAGGAAATTTTAAAAACACTTCCAAATCCTGTGCTGCCTCTCTTGTTCTTAAAGTTGTGGCTAGTAATATAAGATCAAGTATATGAGCTGTTGAGTTTTATGTATTGTAATGGAAAATACTGTTCTCACTTAAAACACAAAGGCAATAGTTTTAAGTGGCTTAACTAAAATTTAAATAACATTTTAAAAACATTCTCTTTTAGATTTATAAGAAATTGCAGTTTACTTGCTTATGCGTGCCCTGTGTTTTGTTGTTGTCTGGCTAAAACTGTTGAATACTTAACTGAAAACTAGTTATGACTTGACTTGTCAAATGTCAGTTAAAGTTTTCTGACAAATGTGATTCATTAATGAAGATTCAGTACTTCACTGCAATGAGAGTTCGTGAACTAAGAGCTGCCAAGCCAACAAGAGCTGATGCACTGAACTTCTGCTATAGGCTTTTTATTAATTTGGATCGCCTTATGAATTTAATTGTAAATCAGAGATCATTGGGTCGAAGGGGGACCACTGGTTCTAAACCTTTGTGGAGAAACACCCATCCTCTAACTAAATGATGGAAAGAACAGCGTGTAGGAGCCAGATAAACTAGATTGATGTAAGATTAGGGATTGAAAATTACTTTCTTCTATTGCATTTTGGACTGATGGGATGATAGTGTGGTTAGGAAATGTTTCCAAAGAAGGCATATAAGAATTTTGTGATACTGGGAGACTGTGGTGCTGTAAGTCTGCCCATGGTTCTGTCTATGCTGGAAACTACTTCATGTTCAAATTTGGGAGGGCTTGTTTGCAATTGCTTTTGACTGTCCAAGATTGGCCAGTGAGACTTGCATCTCTTATTCTGGATGTATGCTTTAAGGTCTTTGGAGTGAACTTCTCCTAAAACTTACATCAAAACTGCTTAATTGTCTTCATGAGGATAACACTAGGAAAAATAGTTCAATTTTTTCTGTAGAAAGAAACTGTGGCCTCCTTGGTCCAATACTTTAACATTTAGATCAGAGAGGTGTAACTGAAGAGTATAAAAAGTATATGTATCTTTGATAAGGACATGCAGTTTTTTACTAAAAAAAATGGTGAACCTAATGAAAAACTTCATCTCTGAACAAATAAGCACTGAGCAATTCCTGTTCATACATACTTAGCAGAGACCCACTGGCCTTTGGCAGCAGAGCTCCCAAAGTCCCCACGTATATTTTCTTCTATCCAGCATTGTCTGGGCTGGATAAGATTGCAACCATAATTCAGTAGTGTGTCCTTTGTGCTCCTGAAGACAACCACTGAGACTTTCTGTTTCTATTCTGTGTTCTGCTTTATGCTGTTTTTTGTTGGTGGTGTTATTGACTGAAACACAGAGTTTTTCAGAGATGATAGCTAAAATTATTTCTGACAAGTAGCCCTCAGTAAGAAAGGAGGAACCACAGAGCAGCACGTATGAAAGCTAGTTTTGTAAACAGGCTGGGACAGAAAAAAAAATGCTGCAGTGATCCCAAGAGAGTAGTGGTATGAGGAACTATGTAAAAAAATGTCATTGTCAAATGACTGGAGGAAATATTCTGTAAAGCAATGGTAAAATGCCTTACATAAATGCAAGAAGTAGTGGAAGTTGAAGTCGGGGGAAGGATAATGCAGAAGGAGTGTGTAAGGCAGTGCTTGGGAAATAAGGTCTTGAAACAAAGTTTAGAACGAAATGAACTAATTCTTGATTTGCTTAAATTCAGTACTCTGGAGTGGCAGATAACTTTAGAAACTGTGGAAGAGTGACAAGTGGTTTTTGACAGGTAAAAAGACCTAGCCAATCCGGAAGGGTAACTGATGTGTAATAAACATGGGCAGGGCCAGGCAAGCTAGGTGCTGACAGTGGCACAGACTTCTTAACCTGATACCCTCAATTGAAGTGCTTGAATGTGCATATGCGGTATTAATAGTGAGTTCTGTTGCAGGCTCTTTAAGGCTTATCTCGCCTCTAAACCAGTTACTATCTATGTACTTAAAATGTTGTGAAATGTGAGAAGAGCAGAGTTCTAAAGAACATGGGAAGAATTAATTGTGTTTTTGTAAAGAAAGTCCTATATGATTAGAGTGAAGAAAATGCAACAGGTGCATGACTTTTCCTTTAATACTTGTTTAACTCTTGTCACAATGCATTGTTATTTAATAAGTTCCAAGGATCCTGCTAGGAAAAAAGTTAGTAATGATTTACATGCTTTAGAGTAAGAGAAAATTTTCCCAGACTTCTGTAGAATAAGTCTTTAAAAAACTAAAAATAACTTAGAAGCCTTTTTTAACTTATCAAGCAGTGTCTATATGCAAAAAAGTTGAATTTAACTTTGATATTTGCAGGGTTTGGTTCCTGAATTGTACTTTTCTTAAATGTAATTCTTAGATAAAATTCAAATATTTTAGATTGCTGTCAGGATGCACTGTATTGTATGTTGCTTCTTTGCTTTCTGTTTGGTTTACATATTCTTTGAGTAGATTTTTTTTTTTTACTGCTTTGAAATATGAAATCTAAGTAAAATTAAACATTAGTTACATTGTTATCTTGGAGTTTCAACAGCTTGGACTGCAAAAGTTTATACTGCAGTTTTGTAATTGGATTGTGGGCTGTGTTTTACAGCATTCTAAGCACAGAATTTGCTGAAATAAGATCAAGGGAAAACTATATCATATTTTTAACATGTATGTTGTGAAGCAAGCTTCTCTGCCAGATTTCATTGATCAAAATCATGTTTATTGGGGTTCTTGTTCCCACTTTCTCTTTCATTTAACAGCTCTTACTCTCAAAAAATCTGAAGTAATCATTTTAGGCAACTTTGAATGTATAAAGTGATTCTGATACAACCTAAGTGATGAATTTGATTTATAAAACACTTAATATCAGTGTCTAAATTGTCACTCAGTTATTCAGCAATCACGTTTTGCTGCTGCATGAAGTGTTGATGACAGTGAGGCATAATGTCAAGCCTCTGGCAATATTTACCAATCTCTTTATGTTAAGTGGCAGAGACGCCCAGTTGAATGTCATAACTTCTGGGTAGCAGTCTGTGACTTTATTCTTAATATTTAGTCACAGTGCTCTCTAAAAGTAGTCCTCTGACCGTTTGTGAAGTCAGCAAGAAAATAGATGTGGCTCGCTTAACTTGTTAACAGTTAAGGCACTTTTAAATTTCTGATCAATTCTATCCTTAATCCTTTATCTTATCCTATGATTTTAATTTCATGCTAGAAAAGAAAATTCTTTATGGGAAGACTTCTTATGCATTGATCTCATAGCTCTGTAAACTTCTAGAGTGGAGTTTCATTACGGTAGCTGTACATTAAAGCTTCCCACACAGTGACTCCTTGAACTGCTTGTATAGATATTGAAGAGTTAATAATGGAACCTCTTACAGGTTATGTTGAGATTCCTGCAGGAAACTGTAGAAGGTACTTCCAGGTCTGGTGGATGAGGCTTCAACTTCTGCTTTTGTTTGCTAAGCTAGTTCGGACAATTTGTTCTATGGGCTTTTTTCCTGCCCCACTGAAGAATAAATAGAAAAACTAGACTGGTATAACCTGGGGCTTCGTAACCCTGAAGGTAAATACATGTTCTCTTATGATGTGGTCATACAGACTTAAAACATTGTTGTGTTCGAATAATTCGAAAATACTATCATCCACATGAAAAATTCTGCAAAGGAAGAAAGCCAGATATTCTCTCTAAGGGGTACCCGAATGGCAGACGAAAACAATGGTATTGTGCAAACAGATCAAGATTAAATGAAGATTGGTGGGATGGAACTGAGAGAGAAAGAGGGAAAGAAATAATATGAAGGACTTGCAGATTGCACTAAAGTACATGCTGCATTACAGTATATTGGCCTAATTTTTGGCTGCTATTATGGTCAGAAGATACTGCTAATTATCTGCAATAGCTTTAATCTAGACTGGAAAAAAAGATGGTAAATGGAAATATGTGTTCAGATAGCGATACAGCTCTGCAAGGCTAATAGCTGACCTGCTAATTGAGTCACCTCTAGGCAGTTTATCCTGGACAGTTTACCATTTACCCTCTGGTTCCACTTCTGGCCCAGTGAGTAAAATCTTTGATACGTGTAAATGCAGTGCATTTCATGGGGAATCCCCTGGAACTATGTTTATGGCATGCCACTTGTGGAGATTACTGCTTTTTGAGGCCAGAATCCCACGTTTGTGTTGGATATGGAGTTTATACTATATACTGAGGGCTAGCATAAACTACCAAGGCAGTCAGATGAGAATGAGATGACATCAGTGTATTTTGTAGTCTACTCGAAAGTCTGAAGTAATCCTTTTATTGCAGTAAGGTTTAGATGTACTTTAGAAAGTGCCACCTTGGTATATTTCTGTAAAGTAGGGAGTTCAATTCTAGATACCTAAACTTTAAGGCTGGAAGACATTTGGGAAATCTCACATTTTATGGTTGTTTTTCACCTATGGATTTTATTTTAAGATGCAATGCATACTTCTGTGAATGTATAAGAAAAGCGCCCTACCCTTCATTGTAGGGTGCTTAGAATTAATTTCCTGAAATTGATCTCTCTACCAGTAATCCAGGGCTTTTCAAGGAGCAGATGCTAGCGAAATAGTTCCAAATGGGATATAGTATGATCTTCTGGTAATTTTGAGCGGTTGTCCAGGATGGTAGCGTCGAATGTGATTACACTAGGTTTTAGGGTTTTGTCTGGCATTTTTCCATAGGAAGTGAAAAATCCTACCTGTTTGATTTGTGTGTGTGTGTGTGTGTGTTCCAGGCTACTGATGGATGGGTGTTCTAATGCAGACAAGAACACACTTAACTTCTGTACCTTGCATCTCCCACAGTAACTATTTATGTAAACATAAAGGTAATGTAGACAAGGCTAAAAATTATTTCATAAGCTTTTAGATGAAATAACATATTTTTAGCATTTAACCTGTAACAATTTATTTTTTTTTAATCAGAAATAGGTGCATTCTGACATCGGGGCTGACAATCCTGCGCTGTCCTCTTTTCACTGGTGCTTTTACTACAATTTAGTACTGTAGTGTGGGAGTTCTGAAAACTAGTCTTGCAAGATGATACTCTGATGCTGGGAGGGTAGTCATTAAGTGCCTGAAATTAAAAAAAATAAGTTT
This sequence comes from Ibidorhyncha struthersii, assembly GCA_013398815.1. NCBI lineage: Eukaryota > Metazoa > Chordata > Aves > Charadriiformes > Charadriidae > Ibidorhyncha > Ibidorhyncha struthersii. Next base: position 5,377 of record VZSZ01011685.1, read on the forward strand.
CTTTAAAATACTGCTTTATAATATTGGCTCTAATAAAGGTCTTATTGCTGCCTTTACATAGTGGCTGAATTATACACTGTCAGAGTTTATTTCAGATTACATCTGTTGCAAAAAGAAGAGTTCTTAAATGCTAAATTGGATTGAGACAGGCTGCTTTAATGATGTATGTCGTGAGTAAAATGCAGTGGAAATAAAGAACAAACTCTACTGTTGTCTCAGTAACAGTTATGTTTTGCTAATTCAAGAGGAAAAAAAAAAAAGTGGGGATAGGAGACACTAGGAACTATACTTTCAGGATTCCTCTGGCTAGTCTTCCCTTTTTTTTTGTGTATGTAAGAATTTTGAATGCAGTCTTCGAGAGTTACCATTTGCATATGCTCTTGTAAAACTATACTAATGCTTCAAATTAATTAATTTAATTAAAAAAAAATCCACATTTCATTTGAAATACTGTTTCTAGCTTTAGTAAAGCTGTGGTAAGAACACGTGCTGAAAGGTCATTTAGACAAAACTTGTTCAAACTGTTGCCTGAGATAGAAGACTTCTGAAAGATTAGTGTCCTTTGTAAAACTTCCTGATTCCTAAATTATGTCACCTTCCCTGGTTTTATGCTGTAAGAAAAAGTTCTTGTCTTAAGAACTTACCTGCAAACCCTCTTTTACTCTGTATTATGGTTAATAGTCTGTCCATTCGTTTATGCTCAAATGTTTTAATAAATAATTATTTATAAATAGAAGCTGCAGTGCGCTGTCTCTTGACACAAAGTTAAAACACAGGAGTTTGCTAGTAAGTTAAAAACTTATTATTCAATTCCAGAATCATCATAAAGTGTCATAGTCTGATCCCTAGAATTCATCGTGTGTATGCAGGTGCTGCTTTCCCTTTAGCAGAAATTGTGCAGTATCTGCAGTCCCATTCTCAACAGTAGTCACTTGAATAGACAGTTTGCACAAATTTCAGATTCTTTCAGTCTTCTGCTGAGTAATCTGCAGTTGCATCACTACATCATTGTAGCATGAAGTTAACTTAAAATTTTATTTATGTTTTTATGTCTATTATAGAATCACAGAGTGGTTTGTGTTGAAGGGACCTTAAAGATCATCTAGTCCAACCTTCCTGCCGTGGGCCTGGACACCTTTCACTAGATCAGGTTGCTTGAAGTCCCATCCAAACAAATATATGTGTTTGTGTGTGTGTTTGTATATGTGCACATACAGTTGCATGCCAGTGCTGCTTGTTTCTCCACAACTGTAGACAAATAACGCATCTGTGGGTAGAGGAAGAACTGCAGGGGCTATCATAGGGGAGGGGTAGTAGTACTTGATTTGGGATCCTTCGGGTCATAAATCTGTAGCTGAAACGTATTGCTCTTTGTGGTCGTCAGCTGTAAATCACTTCTGCGTTCGGAGTTTGCATACTGTAGTCTTTCTTCTCGGACATCAGATGTTACTACCCACACAAAATCCTAGTGATAGGCTAAAAAAAGTTCATAATAACCAATATGCTGGATGAGCCTGTAGGATACTTCAAAACAAAATTGGAGTTAGAGTGGCTGAATTCTTGTACCACAGGGAAGTGTTTGGTTTTTTTATTAGGGAAGAAAAAAAAAGGTAACACAAACTAAACCCGGGCATATATTTTTATTGCCTCTCTAAAATATCTCCTAAATATTTTAACGTTAAGATTCCCTTTGGGGATGAGCTGCACAAGACTTGCATAGGATGATCCTTTCTGTTCATATGGTAAGAATTAGGGAGTCTAAATACATACATGCTTCATCCAACTTTTTATTGCTGAAACTGTAGTACTACTTCAGTTTAAATATATATGTGCTGGCAGTTCTGACCTGAGTTATGGAAATTAAAATGCTACTTACCGAGGAATCTCTTCAGCTTATGCATCTCATTTCAGAATGAGTCCTTCCACTGAACAGTCTTGTGATGTGTTGTGATGTGCTGGTTCTCCACTGAATAACTACCAGTGCAGACTTCGAGCAGGGGAGTTGCATGCGAGGGAGATGTCGGTATGGAAGTGAAAATGTTGGAGACCGCCAGGTGGTGCCAGAAGGCCTGCTCACTGGCAGCCCTGAAAGCAGGAACAGACCTCCTGAGAAGGTGCGAGCCTGTAGTTAACATCGGAGGGTGTATAATCTGCATTTGCTGTTCCGTGTCTAAGAGATACAAGCAGCACATGCTATTACCCCCCCGTCCTTCAAAACCTTTACCCTGAAAGAAATGCCTCAGTGAATGTTCTGGTACTATTTCATCCTGTGATCGTGATTGTAAAATTTACATATGCTGTTTGAAGTGAAGTAGTGAACTTTGTAGGTTTGGTGCCATTACCATTAGTTACCACAACTGTTTTTATGCTACTAACATCCCTCTTCCATGGATAGTAGGATCATGAAGCTTTCACTAGAATGCAGCAAACAACATTGTGCTATGTATTGCAGTGAAATGCATGTAATTTGGTGGAAAAACAAGCATGAAAGTTAACTGAAGGTTAAGCTGGAGAATTATATTAGGTGGATATTCTTATTTTCATGCAGTTGAAAGCTCATATAAAAACACTTTAATGTTTCTAAACAGCTAAGTTCATAGAGGGGGTTAAGCTGATTCACAGTGAAAGCTGCAGTCTGTGTGCATGCTGTGTTTTTCCTCCTTTTGCCTTTGTACTGCAAAAATAATTTTTTAACACAGATTTATTTTTTACGTCTTAATATTATGTCTTCATCCCTACTTTGATAGTAGATTGTACTATTCTTATTAAAACTGGTATGACTGACAATTCGTAGGGCTTGCATTTTTAGTCTAACACTTAAGCTTCTGTGGCACTGTTCACAGTAATTAGAACACTATCGGACAAAGTAGTCATCTAATTTCCACTTTTTTTTTTTATATAAGTGTGCTGTGATCTAGGAAGGTTTGTAAAAACAAACAAGCAAGACACCAGGGCCGGTGAGTAGTTGCAGCTGATGACAAGTTAAAGAATGAATGCCTGTCTTTAAGTGAAACCTGCAGCTGTGCTGCTGGTGACCTGTGCTGTCAGGTGTTGGGAAATTGATGTCTCACTGGTAGGCAGCAGCATTTCTTGTCTGAAAGCTACTGGCACTCTGTAAAGACTGGCATAACTTGTTTTGGGTGTGTCAGTTTGTATCAAAAAAGCTACTTATGTTCTTTTTGCAATATATCTGCTGCTATCAACAGAATTACCATAAAAGTTTATTGTTTCATAAACCGTCTTATATGCATCTAAACAAGGAGTTAACAGTATAGCTTATTGCTACTGAGTACATCAGACGCATGTTAAAAACTTTTCTACTTTTATGTGGAACATGACATTCTTCAAGACTTGTAATAAAATTTTGTAGTAAAAGTTTTTGCATTTTATGAGTTAATTTTTTTCTTGATGATTTTCCATATTAAGAGTTTAAGATATTTTCATGATGCCATTAAATGTGTTGTTCTGTCATTCATCTTATTTAAGAATCTGAATCTTTATGGGTTTTGGTTTATTTTTAATCAAGTAAGACTTGGTTACATATACTTTAAAAGTAAAGGTGTTCTCCAAGTACATCAGTTTATTTTCAGAAAGTTGGGTTTTATCCCTCCTTATTAATATCTTCAGAAGTGTCAATGTGAAACTGAAATGTAAATTGAATTCAGAATGCTAGTTTTAGGAAAACTGATGTGTCATTTGCTTTCAGCGAAAATCTTCAGTGAGATTTTGAATTAGTGACAGTTACTGTCTTAGTTTCTAGAAAATCAGTTTGAACTGCTGAATCAGGTTTTGACTTCAGTAGCCTTGTGTCCTTAGGTTCAGAGGGCACAGTAAAACACTTCATTAAGTGCTAGCAAATTAATTGTGACTTTAAAAGGATTAAGAAGTAATTTTTCTTTTTAGAGGTATGACTTCAGATTTGTGGTGTAGCAGTGACTGGGGACATACTATTAAGAAACAGTTAACTGGTAGAAACCCACAACTTTTGAGGTGTTTTAGTTATCTTTATAAACATAGGTACTTAACAACTAGTGAAATTAAAACATCCGTATAGGACTTTATATTTTTGCCATGAAGTGGAAATCTTGGCGGAGGGGGGGGGGAAGTATATAATACGTACAGGTGTTATGAAATACTTACAGCTGCTTGAATAACAGGTCAACGTCTTACCACAAAAGGGTATGTTAGCTTCTAAATCTGAAGGATTTTCACAGTTTGTGGTTTTGTGGTGGGGTGTGTGTTTGGTTTATGTTTTTGGTGGGGGGGGCTGTTTGGTTTTTAAAGTAGAAGAATATAATACTAGATAACAGTTGGTTCTCAACGAATACCTCTCCTGGAGGGAAACAATGCCTGTCCTGTATGCTTATGCAGTGCCTGTGAAACTGAATATCTTAGTATATCACAGCAGTGCTCTGAATTCAGAGTTTGTTTTCATAGTCAGTGATGCCTCTGTGTTAGTGTATTTTAATTCATAGTAAAATACTTTTTTTACTGTGGTAGAAAATAATGATCCTTATGCTGTGTTCTAGTAAAGTAGTTAAGTTAATGGCTTCCTGTTGTGTCTTCAAGTGCTTTTAAAAAGTTGACTATTATTGCCCTGGTATTATTCAGCATTGTTGCGTATATACTGGTAGATTTCAGGAAGAGATGATATGTGGAAAAACTACTAAGATCCTGAAAATGAATTTTTAACTTTAACTTCAAAAATTCTTAGAAATTCCTGACTGTGAATGTCTAAGTTAGCTCTTCCAAACATTGTATGCCTTTTTCTGAAAACTATAAGATACCGAATGTTTGTCTTCCTATTGCTGTTTTTTCCTAGGAGTATTTCTCTGTGTTTCTCTAATGTTCCTAGAAGTTAATGGGTACGATTCATGGAAGAATAGCAAGTGTTTTTAGGTGTAAATGCATTTTTCTGCATATCAGTTTTGCCATGACTCAAGGCATGTCCTTGCATGTTCCCTTATTCAGTAAGGCATGAACATAAGGTACTCTTCTTCTCTCAGCTGGGTCACTAGTTAGGGGCATTCCTGTGTTTTTTAGCACCTGTATGAAAATTGACAGCATGTTCCAAAACTGAAGTAAAAGAGTGAAGACCAGGGTGAATTAACAGATTGCAGAGAACATGATTACAGCAATGATGTTTCTTGGGGAAATGAGGGTAAAAGGATGATCTAAACTCACTTGTTTTAGCTGTGTGCAGCACTGCAGTTATGGATTAATCTGCGTAAATGTTACCTGTCTGAAATAAGTTCACCTGTAATTCTTGAAATTTTCAGGAGATCACAAGTTTCTGTAATTAAATCCCCAAAGGGGCTTTAAAAAGTTGTCCTTATTTATCTCCCTTATATATAGGAATGTGATGACTAAATGTGTTAAGAATCTGATGAGTCTAGATGTAGTGTATCACCAAAAACTTCTGCAGATCTTCTATGAAATGACAACAAATTGGTGCCTTGAGTAGTCATTGCAGTAGAATCAGTGTTTTGGTACCTTTTACGTGTCGGATTTTTTCAACAGACTTTTTTTAACTTATGTGAAGCAAAGTTATTTTGCATTGTCCATGTGACGGTGTTTTGTTTCTAATAAATGAAAATAGTTGATTTGTGCTTTACCTCTGGTGAAGGTAGTACAGTTTCTTCTAAGCTGCTGGATGTTCTCCCTTATTGATTTATAAGCTTTCCTTTCTGTATGTAGTTGACTTTGTGGTATGGAACTTGCCTATGATTATGAGGGAAAAGTAGCAGTCCTAGTGTTTATTTTGCTGTATTCTTGCCTATATGCCCTCTGCTGAATGTTTTCAGAGTAACAGAATATGAAGGAACTTCCTGTTCAGTGTGAAAACAAGCATCAAAATGAAACAAAATATTTTTATCTTAACCACGTCAGTTAATGCTTATCATAACCAAGTCTCAAACTATTTATACTTTACCTGTTTTGTTTTTCAGAGTACTGTAATTGAAAGTGCATCTTCTACATTTGCGGAAGGACAAATTCATGATTGAATGGTGGATTAATAAGTAGCTGTCTTATTCCAAGAGTAAGACAATATCCTTGGAGTTGGGAAGAACTGGATTTTCACCCTAGTCCAGCAGCTTTGCTGCTCACTTAAACACAGATGAATGAAGACCCCATTTGGAAAATCACCAGGTCAGCGGTCCAGAGCTGATGCAGGTGAGGTGTTTTTCTGGCTGGTTTTGTTTTCTGTGTAGTATTTAATTTAGCATTACAGACCTACATATAAGAAGTGTTTAATGTAGTCTATAATATTGAAGTTCTATTAGAACTGTAAGTTACATAAAATTCAAAAAAGGAACAAAATCAATTTTGTTGTATTACATTGACACATTAAGGGGATAATTTCTTTTGTTCATCTCAGTGCTTGAACATAAACAGAAATATATTCACCATATATTTGTAACTTAGAGTAAAACTCTTCATGGAGTTATAGAAGCTGATCAGCTCGTAATTGTAAAAGAATCTCTTGAATACACTACAAAAATGCAAATACTGTTGCTACTGTATGTGCTCTCTAAACTGAAATAGGTTAGTAAAAGTATTTTAAAGCAATATTTTATTCAGAAAAATACAAAATATGAGTAAATGTTCATCCTCTTATGACTAGTTAGGCTTATTCATAAAGCTTTGCAGCTTGAAAGGGTAATGGATCTTAGTCTTGTGTGCTCTGTAGTAAGAATTACCAGCAGTGATGCAAAAAAAGCACCAAGTGACCAAAGAAGAACTGTTTTGTAAGTTGATACTTGGTCCTGTATAAATTAAGCTAGATTTTGCTTCAGCTGTGCATTCTGCCTGGACTAGTGTGGGACAGGGACTAGAAGTTATCACTCGCAAGTTAGGAATTCTACAGACCAGCATTTTGAGGATGAAAAGGTTACAGATGAATGTTGTTCATTCTTCTGTTCAATTATTTGCTTTTTAGTTGAAATTATTTAAATGTAAATGTAAATTGTTTTGTATACTTCATCATTTTTTTTCTGTTACGAAATGATTTTGTATTTTTTCGGCTGGGGGGAAGTGCCCTTCCCATTTTGTGCTGCAGCAAAACTCACTAGTCAGTGACCTGTGTGGGGAAAGACTTCGTAGGCACATGATGCAGCATATTTTCTATCAGCAACCATTGTGAATAGGTGTATTTCTAAAAATCTCAGGAGACTGTTAAGTATAATTGGTGAAGCTCAGTTAAGTTTTAAAATACCCAAGCAGTAGTCCACTCTGGTGCTTTGAAGTACTCATCCAATTCATTGAGAACTGAAAGAACTGATAGTGGAAAATTTCTCTGAAACTGCTTGGAAACTTTCAAAACTGTGTTTACCTGTGATTAACTTGCATTAATGTTAATTTGATGTCACTCATTTGAAACATCTACTGATTTCAAAAGTAACCTAGACAAATATTTTTTAATAAATGGTTTCAAAGGAGAGACACAGTACGAAGTCTTAAACACTTGGTTCAGTGAGTTTTCATGCTGTCAACTGATAAGTCATCCTTCCTCTTGACACTAGCAGAATACCTGTGGGTGTAGAATTGTATTTGTAAGAGAAAAGAAAAGAGAACAGGCTTTGACCTGGTACTTAGCTTCAGTCTTGTTGACTTCTAAGCATGAACTGGGCACTGTGCTCAATTTCAAAGAATTTAGACTCTAGGTAACTCTAATGACATCAATGTGACATGTGATGAACAACAAAACTACAGTGCAGATTTGAAGTGTTATATGGAGGGTAATTATGGGGCTGGATTTTTCTCTGAAAAAAAAAAAAACCAACAAAAAGTTAAGCTAGGACGCTTCATTTAAATACGTTGAGGAGAAAATTTTGCTTCTGATTTGTTCTTTTGACTCTTTAAAAAAAAAAAAGAGAGAATGCATACTTATTTTTAAGAGCCACATTTTCCGTTGTTTGTTCATGATAGTTTGTCCTATACTGGGCACCATGCCAGATTGTCATTGTGTCATTGACATACTTTAGATGCCATTTTTGCATTTTAATATCCCTAGACAACAGTTACAACTTTTCTTTATCTTTTTCTCTGTAAAGTTTTTTAATCTTAACTGAGAAGTCCTTAACTTCCTACATTAATCAAGTGAATGTGTCATTTAAATCCTGCCCATGAATCATACGCATTTGGTCTCCATCAAGTTTTGGCACAGTTGGGGTGTAGGCTTGGGTGTTGCTGGTTTTCAGCCTCCGGCTATTATATTCTTGAGGAAGACAGCTGCTGATGTCCTTGCTGTTGTTGCTCCTCCTGATCATACATGGTGGGCTGAGGCTAGACAGCTTTTACTGCCTTTTTTAGGGGTGTGGGGAAGGAGTATAGAATTTTTCTGCTGTTATTTCTTGATTATGGGTGTGCATTAGGAAAGAGTCCATCATGCAGCCATCATTAGGAGAGTGCGTAGCCCACTCTGCAGTGAAGGTTGGGCATGGGACTTTTAAACGCAGCTACTGCACAAGAAAGACAGTATGTTTGTTTATCACAGCAATAGTTTCACTGATAGTGAAATTTTTCCTTTGAAAAGAACGGCAGATGCAGTAATTGAGTTCATTGGAGTTCATAGGATGATGATTTTGATGGCTGGAAGAGACGTCTTGGAATGTCATATAAATTAACATTAAGTGAGTTAGTTTGGTTTTTTTTTTTTGAGGGTGCTTTTTTTTTTTAAAAAAAAGTGTCTCTAGGAGAGAAAGTGATCAAAAGTGCAACCAGGTAAAGTTAACAGAGTGGTTTAGGTGGCAACTCTCCCTCTTCTTTTTAGAAGGAGAATTTGGTTACAAGCAGATGAAGAGATACTCTTCCTTAGTTTTATGTTAAAAGTTTATTTCCTAGGGAAGAATGACAGTCCTGCAGTTTTTGCAGTGTTCTGTGTGTTTAGATTATCTATGTGTCAGTGATCCTTGTGACTTTTTATAGACTTTTAAAATGGTCATGGTGATGGTTTGAGTTGGGTTCTTTTCTTTTCTTTTGGGGAATATTAAAGATTTACCATTATTAAGTGATTACTGAACTTGATAGTTACTTTATTTGTAATAATTAGTAAAGACAGTAACAGTGGGTGTGAGTATCACATTTGTTACCTACATAATTAGAGAGATACGGGTTTGATGGATTGACATGGGTAAGGAATTGGCTGGATGGCTGCATCTAAAGAGTTACAGTTAACAGCTCAATCTTCATCTGGAAACCAGTAATGAATGGTGTTCCTTAAGGGTCATCTAGAGGGACCTTTGCAGGCTTGAGGAGTGGGCCTGTGTAAATCTCACAAAGTTACAACAAGACCAAGTGCAAGGTCCTTTACCTGGTTTTGGGCAATCCCCAAAATCAATAGACTGGAGGATGAAATGGGGGTACTGGTGGATAATGCAACATTACTATATTCTTTCTATTGTTTTTTTTTCCCCGATTAAAAGATATTGTGAAAGCATGGAAGTAGCTTATAAACTTTATATTTGAACTGTTAATCATGTAAAATCACAAAATCGTGGGATTCTACGAGACTCTGGGATCATGTACAGGCTACAAAAAAACTATTTGGAGGTATAGATAAGCTAGTGGTTGTGTCAGGTATTCATGTAGGCCAATATGATTACTGCTACAAAATGTAATGCATTACCAAAGCTTTTTGCTATTTATTTTGATTTCATCCCACTGTAGAATCTTACAAATCGGTGACATTAAAGGTGTGGTAGCTTCTTTGAAAAAGCCAATTTCATCTGTCCTGTCTGCCTACAAAGGAAATGCTTTTATTTGCTGTAAAGTAGGTGTAACAGAACAGGACATTTGATCAAAATGTCTAGGCTTTTGAAATCTGTCTCTACTGGAAAACATACTTCGTAGTTCCATGTTGACATATAAAGAGTAGAATTGAAGATGGAGAAAAGAAAGAAAGCTAGACTTTTTATTCTTTTACAACAGTAGAGTACATGGCTACAGCCTCTATGAGTTTGTCAAAGTATAGAGTAACTTCCCAGGATATAGTTTCAGTAGATCAGCCAACTGCTTCTAGGCATGGCAGGGAGCCTGTCTCTCTAATTAGTGTCTCCAATATAGGGGAATACAGATTTTATTTTTTTAATTAACATTATGTAGTATAACTGATTGAAAAGTAAGTTGTGGTTACCCGTGTGTTTACACTTATAGTTGGCCTTTTTTAGCCTAGTGATCACCTGTTTAATGCTGTATAAGTGAAAGGCACGGTCCTCTAGACCTTCCTAGAAGTTTTCTCCCCGAGGTACAGAATCCCACCAAACTGCCTGATGGTCAGGAACAACTGTAATGCCTTTACTGGGTGGTTTGAAAACAAAGTAATTTCTTAGTAAAGAAAATAATGAGGATACATTAAGTCATATACAAGCTTTTGTAGGTTTTCCCTCCATTTAAAAGCAAGTGTTTCAATACTGTCTCGGAGATCTAAGAGATCCCACTCCTAGATGTGACTTGCTTAGGATCGCAGTAAAATCTGGTACAGTAAGAATTCGTTTTATCTCTGTACTTCTGGTCTGCTTTGATTAAAAGGATTCTTTTCCTTCCCTAATTTTTTTTTTTTTTTAAGATGAGGTTGGGCGATACTAGGTGCGAATAAACACATCGACATATTTCTTAGGTCCATGAAAGTAATTCTAACATATCCTCCAGATTACAGAATAATTCCTGTGGGATTACTGCTGTTCCCACAGCAGATTCTGAAACGTAACTTAAAAACATGCAGCTTTTGCTGCTTGTTGCAAACACAGGGGATATTCAGAGAGATAAGGTATTGTGGTGTGTTTTGAAGAGTCTGTATGGTTTTCCTGGACTGAATGGAGGGTGTCGTCTGATGTAACAATAAAATAAAGAACATTGCCAGTAGCTTTCTTCCTGTTCTTTCCTCCTGTGCCCCTCAGCTGATATATGTATAATTCCCTTGGAGTCAACATCCTGAAAGCATGTTTGTTTTAGTGTGTCTTGTCTTATCCTTTGTCTTTGTCTAGAGTAAAATAGAAGTATTCAGAAACATGGTTTCTAGTTTTGCTGTTGGATTTTAAGGGTCTGTTTTAAGGTTCTGTTATGAGCAAATTAACTGAGCCTCAAAAAACACAGACCACATGACAAATGCTTAATTCTCTTGCTCTTGACTGGGAGTTGGAGTTTGTGTTCACTATCTATTACAAAAAATGTGTTTCTGTGCTTTTATATAAGTGGCCGAGACATAAATATTTTCTCCTTCCTCAGATCCATCAAAGTTTGAGTCCTTGCTGCTTGCTACAAAGATGACTAAAACTAATACATTTACTTTTATTTTTGTTCAATGTTATTTTTTTCTCTTTTTAAGTTCAGGGCAATTTAGTTGTACAGAGGTTGTTTTTTTTTTTTGAGTGTTCTCTGAAATTCCATGGAGTGTTCTAACTGGAACTTGCCTTTCGATAGTTAAAAGGAGGTAAAGAATGTGAATTTAAACCCATTCAGGCTGTATAGAATGTAATAACTCTTCTTTATTGTTCTCCAATTAGTATTAACATCTTTGAAGTCACATTGTCGATTGTGACCAAACTGTGCTTGACCCCAAAACACTTGGTATGAAGATGTTGTTTTCACTTGAAAGTTTTGCATGAAGGTATTGCCCTTGACATGTTTGGGATTTTTAAAATGCCTTTCTGCTTTGAACTGTGCACTTCACAGAATGACTAACACTAATTAGACTTCTGTCCCAAGCTGTTTAGATAGAGGTTTTGGGAGAATTTATATATGCCAGATTACTGCTTTCTGAGATTCTGCAATCATTAGGTGAAGGAGAAGATCAGTGATAGATGTGTATGTTAAAAGTTAATTAAAAAAAAAGGCTCAAAAATGCTTTTAAGACATTAAGACATAGCAATACAACATCATAGGCATCACTCATTAAAATGTCATGCATTTACAAATAAAATAAATATCTCTGTAAAAAACCTCTGCAACCTTTTGGCAATTCTGAACTGGGAAAGAGTAGTCTTCTGCAGAGCTTATTTCTTGCCATATGTGCTGGTTTTGGCTGCTGTAGATTTAATTTTCTTCATAGTAGCGAGTATTATTTTCCTTTTCATTATAATTTACTATTACTAATGTCAGTATTTTATTTCAATTAGTAAACTGTTCTTATCTCAACCCACAAATTCTCTCAATTTTACCCTTCCAATTCTCTTTCCTTCCCATCCTTCTGTGGGGGAAATGAGAGAGTGGCTGCATGATGCTTGGTTGTCAGCTTAAGCCACAACAGTCTATTTTGGCACCCAATGTGGGGCTGCAAGGGTTGAAATAACAGATCTGACCAGAGTGTGTTGAAACAAATTTGTTATACACATTTATTATATTGGTTAAATAGTTGCTGGTCACAATGTTGCTTTGTTTGTTCACATTGTTGTGTTATGTAAATTCTTATATGCTGTATGTACTCCCCACAGTGCTGTTTATCACCTCTGGGAAAGGGATCAGGATTATCATTTTGTTGTCCTGTATAATATGAACTTATGATATAACATCACCCTTCGTGAGTTTTAAGTTGGTGTGGTTTTGCAGTATTGCTGTCCTGCCTGTGCCTCCAGCACCATCTCTTGGAGTGTATTAATAATCGCACCCAATCTATGGGGAAAACAGGGCGGGGATACTTTCCCCCACTCCTTCACCTCCCTTTTCTCTTTTGGGCCAGGTACAACAGCTTTTGAGAAATTTTAATATCCTTGGGATGTTCAAACCAGCGCGTTCCTATTGCTATGTCTCCCGAATGTGTTTCAGGTCTTGTTTAGGGTTAAACAACTATTTAAGACTACCTCCCAGAGACCTTCCCGAAGGCTGGATAGTCATGGGTGACATGGCATGTGCAACAATATAAGCAGGTATCTAGAGAACTTCTCACCTTCAGTGGTTTGGAACTTCACTCCTGAACAACTAGAGGACCCTACTGAAGTGGTAGAATATTTGAAAGGAAAATGCTGTGGCTCATCCAGAGAGACACACACCTTACCGCACTGTGCTGGGCCCTGGCCAGTAACTACCAAATGCTGCTTGCATTTTACACAGCATCCTCAGAGGAAAGAGAGGGAAACAAGATTGACAGGCACAGCAGTTACTTCAGCTCCCGTGAGCTGCAGCTGCAGGCGCTGCAGCTGAACCAGGAAACCGACCCATGCTGATATCAATTGCCCCTATACAGAACAAGAAATACACCAAGAAATCAGTTTGCTTAGTAAGGGATGATGAGGAACCAGGGGCCACCATGAGAACAGGAGGAAGAGGCAGAACCAGAGCTAATTACCTGATCCCTACCCCTGAGTGAGCTGCAAGATATGCAAAAAGATTTCAGCCAACTTCTGGGTGAGCACACTGTCACCTGGCTACTTCGATGCTGGGATAACAGGCCAGTAGCTTGGAATTAGAGGTCAGGGAAGCCAAGCAGCTGGGATCCCTGTCTAGGGAAGGGGGCATTTACAAGGTGACTGAGAAAAGGACACAAGCCCTTACCCTCTGGAGGTGACTTCTGTCAGGTGTGAGGGAAAAGTACCTCTTCAGTGAAGATGATGTATGTCGTCCAGATACTTGGACCACCACGGAGAGAGGTATCCAGTACCAGAAGGAATTAGCCATGCAGGAGATGGTTTATTATGACCCAGGCAATGCTCAGTTACCCACAGATCCTGATCAAGTCCAATGCACAAGGCCTATGTGGTGGGAGTTTGAACAGAGCGCACCATCGTCATGTTCCGACTCATTGGCAGTGATGAATGGAAAGCCAAAGAGGCACCAATGGTGGATGGGGTGGCTGGCTGACCCCAACAATATGAAGAAAATCTCTGTTCCTCCCTCATCTCAGTTGTGGAGGAACTGTCCTGAAAGGTCCAGCAACTCAGAGAGAATATGTCCTGCTCCCCACCTGTACAGACTAGTATCTCAGCTATTGGTAGTAAGCGTTTCTCTGCTCAAGAGAGTATAGAGGGTACACACCACGAGACACCCTGTGTTTTTAACATGTGTGTGACCATGGGCAGGACAGGAGGAAGTGGGATGGATAACCTGCCTCGACCCTAGAGGCACAAGTACGTGAGTTGCAAGGAAGAACAATCAGAAAGGGGAATCCCTCCAGGAAAAGTGCTGCTCCAGTTTCCAGCAGGCAGTTTCCCAGGCAAAGTAGAAGGCCTCGTCTTACTTCTGGCCCTCTTGAAGGGGCTTCCAAGTCATTTCTGCAAGAAGTCAGTAATAAATAGATTAGAGGGGCCTTGCCTCCAGCCAGATGGGGGAAAGGGACAACCAGGTTTATTGGACTGTGTGGCTTCGATGGCCTGGCACTTCCGATCCACAAGAGTATAAGGCTCTAGGGGACACCAGGGCACAGTGTACCCTAATACTGTCAAGCTATAGAGGGGCAGAACCAATTTGTATTTCCGGAGTGGCAGGGGGATCCCAACAGTTGACTGTATCAGAAGCTGAAGTGACCCTAACTGGGAACAAGCGGCAAAAGCACTTGTGACTGGCCCAGAAACCCCAGGCATCCTTGGCATAGACTACTTCAGGAGAGGGTGTTTGAAGGACCCAAAGGGATACCAGTGGGCTTTTGGCGTAGCTGCCTTGGAGAAGGAGGAAATCAAACAGCTCTCTACCTTGCCTTGTCTCTCGGAGGACCCTTCTGTTGTGGGGTTGTTGAGGGTCAAAGAACAACAGGTGCTGATTGACGGACATGCTAGAACTTCAGTAGGAACTGGAGTCAAAAGCAGCCAAGGGGTATGCCACAACTGATACTACTAATTCATTTTTCTCAATCCCTTTGGCAGCAGAGTGCAGGCCACAGTTTGCTTTCACTTGGAGGCATGTCCACTACACATGGAATCGATTGCCCATAGGGTGGAAGCACAGCCCCATTTGCCATGGACTAATCCAGGCTGCACTGGAACAGCATGAAGCTCCAGAACACCTGCAGTGCATTGACATCATTGTTTGGGGCAATAAAGCAGAAGTTCTTTTTGAGAAATTAAATAAAATAGTTCAAATCCTTCTGAAAGCCACTTTTGCCATAAAATGAAGTAAGATCAAAGGACCTGCATAGGACATACAGTTTTTAGAAATAAAATTGCACAATACACACCATGAGATCCCAATGGGATATGATCAACAAAATAGCAGCTATATCTCCACCAACTAGCAAGAAGGAAACAAAAGCTTTCTTAGGTGTTGTAGGCTTTTGGAGGATGCCTATTCCAAATTACAATCTGATTGTGAGCCCTCTCTATCAAGCAACCTGGAGGAAGAACAATTTTAAATGGGTCCCTGAGCAACAACAAGCCTTCGAACAAATTAAACAGGAAATAGTTCATGCAGTGGCCCTGGGGTCACCCCAGGCAAGGCAAGATGTTAAAAACATGCTCTACACTGCAGCTGGGGAGGATGGCCCTACCTGGAGCCTCTGGCAGAAAGCACCAGGTGAGACTTGAGGTCGACCCCTGGGCTTTTGGAGTTGGGGATACAGAGGATCCAGAGCTCACTA
>VZSZ01011685.1:27240-39976 GCA_013398815.1 Ibidorhyncha struthersii
CACTTTGGAGACATTCAAAACCCGCCTGGACGCTGTCCTGTGCAACCTGTTGTAGGTGACCCTGCTCTGGCGGGGGGGTTGGACTAGATGATCTCCAGAGGTCCCTTCCAACCCTGACTATTCTGTGATTCTGTGACTTGCCTTCTTATGCAGAGGTTCAGAGTCCTTGAGCAGAGGACAGAAAGTTTTGTGCCAAACCATTCTGCAGAATATGTTGGTGTTATTTCTGTAGTATGTCTAACTACTTGAGCTGATATAGCCAAAATCTTACTTCGTCTCATCAGCCAGTAATATAAAATGCATGTGGTCATGTTCTGATGATGCAGTTCCTCTACTTTACCAGAACAGATTTCTTTTTCTAACTATTTTGTTTTTAACCTTTTTAATAAAACTTGGATTATTATATTATGTATTAATAAAAAGCAACCACTGCATATACAGAAGAGGTAGCTGACAGTACGATCAGAAGTTTGTTCAGTGGTTGTATTCAAGTCCCACAAGCTTTTGGGTTTCTAATCAAACTTCTTGTGATACTGTTTTTTCATTTCCAGCTAATAACTCTTATGAACATGCAGTTTAATTATTTGGTCTTACAACAGTCAAAAATTGCAAACAGTATCTTTATTCAAGTAGTTGGCATATAGGGCTTAATTTTTGAAACCCAGACATTTCAGATGTCATTACAGCTCGAAATGCAGGTTCCTGAGGATTTTATATGAGCTTGAGTGCTGTAAACGTAAGATGCATCATCATTTTAATTCTGCCATTTCTGTAACTTTGTATATGTCCTCTTTAATTTTTCACATGGAAAAGCAAAGATGAAAATATTTATGAAGACTTTGAAGGTTAAGGGTACTTCTAGTACTTGACTCTTTTGTGTGACACTGCTACTATCAAAGTTTTCAACATATATATTCCAAAGCTGTGCTTGGGACATGCACATAGTGCTAAATTTAAAAGAATTGGTTTGTTTAGACCTATAGAGGAACTCAAGTGTTTCTCTGTAGATGTTAATTTAAACATCCATACTTGAAATTCTGGGCATGTTTCTACATTCACGTGAGACGTTAGTTACACATGTGTCAGTCCAGCACTCTGACCAGGTTCTTTTAGATATTGCAGGCAAGGAGGGTTTAATATTTTAGTGCCAGTTGAAGATACTCGACATTACATGGGATTTTGATTTAGCAGAGCAATATACTGAAATCACAACACAACTGTCAAATAGCAATTGCACTGTGACAGTGGCTGTCACAGTGGCCTCTTGATGGTGTGAGCCACCTCACACTGCCTTTTGTCCTGAGCCCTGTAAAAGCCCCTATGGCTGGCCCATGACTGACCAAGCTTCTCTGCACTGTAATGCCCAGGGGACTTGGTGGCTGCCTGTCCTGACCTGCAGGCTCAGATCTGTCCAGCTTGTCTGAGATGGCAGATGCAGCATGGTGATTTGCAACTCTTGAGTATTCTCCCACCACAATCTCCCTTGCCCGCCCCGCATCCCTCCCCGACAGCTGGCAGGAGCTGCCTGGCCCAGCAGACAGTACAGCCCCACAGGGAGTCTGCCTGTTGCAGTGCAGGGTTTGTAGGAGAATCACCAGTCTTTTGTACTACATCTTGAGCCTCCTCCATGGTGAGGGTTAACCTGATTTGCTCCTTTTCCCCATAAACCAAGTCATCCATTCTGGGGGTGGAACTCCTGGTTTCACTGAAAATTTCGTTTGGAGATCAACATCTCATAAGGGAATTTGCTCAATTTTTATCATAGGAGCAGCCAATTAAAATTTACATTCTTTTCCTGGATCATATGAATAATCATCGTGAGTGTTGTGGTTTAACCCTGGCTGGCAGCTAATCACCACACAACCACTCACTCACTTCCCCTACCACCACCACCACTCCCCCAGTGGGGTAAATGTGAGGAGAAAAAAAGCCTCATGGGTTGAGATAAAAACAGTTTTATTAAAAAGAGATTATGATAATAATAATTTTAAAAAAATTAAAGAAAAAAAAACAGATAAGAGAGGAAAATAAAACCCAAGAAAGACAAGTGATGCAGATGAAAACAGTTGTTCACCACCAGCTGACTGATGCCCAGCCAGTCACTGAGCAGTGCCCCTCCACCTCTTCTGGCCAACCTTCCCCCCCAGTTTTGTTGCCGAGCGTGACTTCATATGGTCTGGGATATCCCTGTGGTCAGTTGTGGTCAGCTGTCCCAGCTGTGTCCCCTCCCAAGTTCTTGTGCACCCCTGACCTACTCACTGGTAGGGCAGTCTGGGGAGCAGAAGAGGCCTTGGTGCTGTGTAAGCACTGCTCAGCAGTAGCTAGAACATCCATGTTATCAACACTGTTTTCAGCACAAATCCACAATATAACCCCATACAAGCTACTCATGAAGAAATAACAACTTTATCCCAGCCAAAACCAGTACAGTGAGAAGACTGGGAGAATCAGGATCAAGCCAGACATCTCCTGGCCATTTGTGATCCTCAGCATACATAGCAGCCTTCACTTGAACAGGGTCTATTTGAGTTGACCTTAGGAAGTGATCCCTGCACGTGTGGGCATTGGATATGATCTGAGGCTGTGGTTTTCATTCTAAGAACTTATTTTGTATTTTTCCAGCTGTCCACATCACCTTCTTATATGTAGTGTTCTCTTTTGTAACTTTTTTTTCTACCACTATCATCTTGTCCTTGCACGTCCACTCTGCTGACTTCTTCACTACTGTTCACAAGTAGCTTTCTTAACCAGCACAAGCCTGCTTTCCCTGCTCCAGCTTAGTAAAAGCTTTCAATTTTTCATATTCATCCTAAAATATTACTGGAATCAGTGCAACATTATTCTATTCATGAAAAATCCTACTCAGGATTTCTCCATTCCTCTTTTTCAAACTTATCAGCTAGCTTTCTCCAGCCTTTGTTAGTACTCACAATGTTTTACACCTTCTAAACAGTAAGGGGCCCTGTCTGCAGACAATATTTTCACTATTCTTCTTTACTCAGAAGTCACCTCTCTTAGGCTCCTATTCTTGACTAAAGTGCGAAATCAGAATTCCCAGTATTATTGAATTGTTACTAAATAACGTTCACCCTATCAAGTCACAGACTATAATGGCCATGGCACTTGTTAATGTCAAGAGTCCACTACTGTCCTGGCCAGGTTCTCTTACACATTGTGCGCACAAGGAGGGTGTCATGTTTTAATACCTTTTTTTAAAAAGTTTTTTTGATGTTGCACTAGTTTTTGATTTAGCAAAATGTTACAACCATAAAATCACCAGTACTTAGCAGAATATAATAATTGCAATATATAATTCCATCTCAATACAAATATGATTCTGTTTACTGGTTTCTATAACATGCTCAGCGTCACAGCGCTGGGTGTCCCCAGTTGCTGGGAAGGAGTACGTGGGTTGAAGCCAGCCTAGGCCTGTTGCTCTTCTCACAGCTCTTTTTGTTCATTGTTTGGTTTTTGTAAGCTCTTTTAGGCTGAGACATGTACATAATTCCCCAGTGCTGGTCTGGCTAACTCAGGAAGACACGTGTTTTCACCCTTTTAATTAATTCGAATATGAAAAGTTACACAGCCAGTTGATGCATTTAACTGTTTTAGCTGATTGATTATTTCAACTGTTACAGCCATTCTCATAGAACAAAGATCACACAGGCCCCTGTTGTTAAGTTTGCTTTCTTTTCAATAGTTGTGGTCAGTCACTCCTCACATCCCTGAGCTTCACAGGCATGTAGCCTGTGTCTGTCTACAGAGCGTTCTCCTATTGTAGCAGTTCATTGATCAGTCATAACGTGAAGTGTTTGTATTCTTTACATTTTAACATTCAAAAGGAAGACTAGTATAAGATGGCTGTTTTGGCATTGTATAAACGCTTTATTTTTCAATAATTCCATCATCGTTTATATTGTAGGTCATGCAGGAGTGTCTGCCAGCATGATGAAGAAAAGAACTTCCCACAAGTAAGTTGTTCATATTTTTACTGAAGTATAGCTCTCAGTAACTGGAAGTACTGTTCTAGAAATATATGTAGTATTCTTCCACTCACTTTGTTCTTGAAAATCACGTGGAATAATACTCAATCTGTATATGTGTGTAGAGTCAGACTTTTAATTCTTTCAGTAGGCTGGTAGGAAAGAATGCCCCACAAGTTTTAAACATCATTTTGACTGTTAATATGAAATTATCCTTGCATGCAATTTTGTAATTCTTTCCGGAATTCAGTCAGAAGGAGTAGCGAGCCAGAAATAGCCACACATACTGTAGGATCTCTGTTCTCTGGCACAGAGTTCATGCATTGTCACCAGGCCAATAAAAACTGCAAAGCATGCTTACTGATAACTCAGTCTGGAAATAATCTTAGAAATACCTAATTATGCATTCACTGCAACTGTAGTTTTGAAAAGGATTTTTCACCTTTCTAAAGTATAGAATATACTGAAATACTTCTGTAAAGAGTCTGCTATTTGTGCGTGAAGGATAATACCTGTTTATCCTACGCATACATGGCATGTATATTTCCCTCTACATTTTTAAATGGTAGTAGCTGAACATTGGTGAGTAACTGTGTGAAAATAGAGGTAATGTTCTGGGCATAATTTGTCTTAGTGTCAAAGAGTGAGATATTGTATCTGGCTACGTCTATGGTGGGAGAAATCTAAGCTGGGTAAGTGTGAAACTTATTGAAATGTTCTGGTTGTATTTTAAGTGTGAAGTCGTATAGCGGTGCATCAATCAAAAGCAATTTGTTTGGCAGGTGTATTTTCTACAATTAAAATAGTTAATCACTGCTAACAGTGTTAACTGTTTCCCAGAGACAACACCTGATGTAAAACTGCTCTAATCCCTTCTACCACCTCATCATTATCCTTTTTTGTCTATCTTCATAGAAGGCAAAGAGAAACATTTATTTGTCTAGGGGCAGGTAGAGTTGGTTAAAACTTAATTTCTCTTGTTCTTTTTCAACCGCTCAGAGAAAGGAGTGTATGATGGGAAGACTATCAGAGGTGGGTTGCCTTTTGTACTTGAGGGTGGCTAGATTTGTCTTTATTGTTGTGGTGATATACACTTACTTAAATACCTAAATAGGCTGTAAATTTGTTAGCATAAAGGCTTTTATGGGGCATAAGAAGTTTTGATACTAAGTGACATGATTTTGAGGCATTTAACTTAAGCATCCAGCTTAGTTTTATGTTAATTTAGCCTGGTTCAATTGTTTATAAATTATTTAGCTAAGGTTTTTTGTACCAAACCAAGATGATTTCTTGTGCATTGCTTACTGACTTTTCTGAGGCAGGATAGTAGACCATAGTAGTTGACCATAAACAAGTAGGTTATGAATGACCATATAATAATATATGCTGATACTACTCTGAACTGTTATGGTAGACTACGAGGTAGTAATGCATACTTTGTCACTGATTTAGTTATGTATTTAGTTACTACTCATTTAAAGAAAAAGAGGAACAAGCCTACTGGCACTCAGAGGCCACTGAGGAGATTTTAAACTAGCTTCAGAAGGTTTGTGGCAGAGGAGGGTGCCAAGAGGATGGAACGGGGCATGACGCAGTAATTGAGGATGTGATAGAATGAGCAGTGTGGATGAGTCTTCTGAACTCTTAATGGTAGTTAACTGTTGAGCCTTTTGGAAAGGGTTCCCATGGTTATAGGGCAGTTCTTCCAAGTGCTCTGTCAATGAGTAGTGGTGATCTCTGCCAATATGACGCTGACCCTCACTGGCATCAGATCAGTCAGTAATCTCCCAGATCTCATTCTTTCCACCCTTGGTGCATAAGGAAAGAGTATAAGAAATAGTGTAAGTATAAAATAATCCTTTTTTCACAGGCTTTCAGGTTTCTTGTAGTTGGCAATTCGAGGACTTTGAGGTGCAGATTATACCTGCAATTAAACTAAGGTGAACTTGACCATTTTGAATTTCTGATCCTGCTTTAAGCTAACGTGTAATCTTGATTCCTGCAGCACCTGAAGATGAAATTCACAACTGTATGATGGGTTTTCAGGGAGCGCAGAAAGTACTGTAAAATTTTTGCCTCAACTAATGTGCCTCATAGTCTGAATATTGTGAAAAGCAGTTGATAACAAATCTCTCATGACCATTCTGCTATTAATGATAGTCTGTAATAAGATCACGGTTGTAGTAAGTTTAGGGTCCTGTTTTTAGTAGCTTTTCTGCTTGGCACCATGAAAGACTTGAAATGGTACTGAACATTGCTGCTTTACTGCATTTATACTGTTTTATAGTTTTCCTTCCTGACTTTCACAGTTGTGCTTTATTTTGCTCATCTGAGGGGTATCGTTTTCTCTCAGTCTCCTGGTTTTTTGCTTAGTTCTACCCTGTGGTGTTTTTCTGAGATGGGACAATTAAAGAAAAAATAATCAATAACCAAACCTAAATGGATAACTTTACTTAATAGGTTATTGGGAATTGCCATTATCCTTTTTATAAATGCTAGTTTGTCTTTTAAGCACAACCCTGAAGTAGCAGTTGATTTTTCTGCTACCAGTCCTGTGCAGTTCTATACTACATTGATTTCCCTAGTCCAAATAAAAGTTTCTGTGAGGGCCATTTAAATACAACTGGGATAAATAAATCTGGGAAGATTTATTTCTACCTGTGTAGTCTCTAGAAAGTTTCTGAAGTATCTGGTTCTGATAATGAAACCTTTTCACATAACTAGGTTTTATTTAACAGCTTCTGCCTTCAAGATAAGGAAGAGGATCTGAAACTTTTGGGGATTGAAGGGCCATTCACAATGAGGGTGTGTCTGATGTGTCAAGAGCTATTTCCAGGACTTGCTATTTTCTGTTTTTACTCCATGTTTTACACATCTAAGAACATTGTTATCTGATCTTCAAGAGCAAATTTTTGTGGAAGTTTAAAGATAATTCTAGTGAAACAGAAGGAAAAAAAAATTGTTGGGCCTTCTGGATATAGCAACATAAACGTTTATGTATATTAGTATTATTTGGTGTGTCACAGAAATAACATACTGTTGAGGAGATGAGAGGTTTGAGTTGGTTACTTGGTTATCTCACATGGAAGTATATGCATAACTATGATTTATTGATAGTTAGAAACCTATGCTTGCTTTCTTACCACATGTTCAGATCCAAGAGGAAGTAGATTTTCCTTGGTAATTTACTAGTTTGAAAATCTCATTTATTATAATATGAACCACTGCAAATGAGAATGAATGGCTGCTCAGCAGTACAACCTTCAGCCAAAAATTTTAACTGCAAGTACACCTGGCAGGTACTTGACTTGTAAGTAAATTTGTAATGCTTTTTGATCTCTGAGGCATTTTTAAGGTAGTTACCAGTTTGAACTCAGTTATGTAGGCTTTTTCCATCATATTTTTTAAAATAAGGGGGAAGCTTTTCATTTAATTGTTCCAATTTAAACAGTAAAGTGGATTATGCTTTGTGGGCAGGAAGGAAAATTGACTGTGAGGCTGAACATGAACAGTGTTATTTTTACCTTTATCAACGATGAGATGATTAGCAGCATAGACAAATTGTTTAAAACTTATATTGTTTTATCTATTTTAACTTCTTGTATCTTCAGTTGGTTTTATTCTGCTTTAGAATGGAATTATGGTTTATTAGAACTAAATAAGTGAATTGTATGCAAAATGACCCCTCATTTTTATTGTCCCAAGAATCAGGTCTCTGATTTCATTTTGTAATAGTAGACTCTTACTGAGACTAGTACAATTAAAATAAACTTGAGCAAGAACTAGGATTTGAAAGTACGTTCTAGTTTCTGAGTAAAATTAGAACCAACTTTGTGGGGGACAGTGCCTCTTAACTGGAAGAGGTTGGAGTTCCTATAATAATCTGTACTATCAAAGTTAAGAACACAAAAACTGCAGGTTGATCTTGCTGAAAAGGTCAAATAATAACAGAAGTGAAATTTGGCAAAACCTGCTACTAAGATTGTCATGGCAAATAAAAGTCTGGAGGTGGGACAAGCTGCTGAAGGACTCGTACGTCTTGTTTTTAATAGTTATGATTACATCTTCAGCACTATGCATTCCAGTGTCGTGTAGTAAGTGCATTATTCAGCAAGTCTGCTTCCAGGATTTCAGTGGTATGATTGTTATTTGCCTTTTTTTTGATCATATAAGGACTTCTCTGAGAGAATTCCTTGTTCCTGGAGACATTTCTCTTTGGTCACTATCTCCAGTCTAAGGAAGAGTATTGCTTTTTGCAATTGATTTTTCTCTTTTAAGCATGCTAGTGGTGTGCATATTTTATTGCTGTTTAAACGAGGTACGGTACAAGTAGTAACTCAAAAATGTATTTTGTGACTGGTTGAGATTCATGAGAATTTCTATCAGGCAACCCTCTAAATAATCTCTTTAGGAATGAGTAAGTGCATTGTAACATGCTAAAATAGATATAATATTCATTTTTTATCACCAGTGTACTGTCATAATGTTTCCTAGTTTCTTCCATTTGTACTTAAAATTGTCAACTAGTGTTTTTAATAACTGGCTAGAACAAAACTTGCATAACACTTTTAGTGATTTGAAACTGTCAGATAGCTTGCATGACTGTTGATCAGAATAACTGTTATTCACCAGAGGGAGTTTCCATGCGACTTCCATGAAAACAGAGGAAGGACAAAAAAGTATATGTAATTTATTTTCCACATTAAGGAGTATCCCTTCTATTGCCATTACCATTACATATCATTTTTCTTTTTCTATACTACAAAGGAATGCTACAGAAGTGGTGTTCCTACCATGTGTCTTTAAAAATACTTCGAGTAAAAAATATCTGTAAATGCAGAAGGAAGTTAAATTTCCTTCAGGTGAAAACACAGGCTAGGGAGAAAAAAGCCTTGGAAGAATTTTAGTCAGCCATCAGTAATGTTTCCACTGACTTCTTCCTCCTGGGGCAGAAGCTGTGTTTATTATTCTGCAGAGATCAACAAGGTAATAAAGTTATAATACTGCCAGGTACCCTTGTGCTTTGAGACCTGATCAGGTGAGTTTTACTTTTGACATTCAGTGTAGCAAGAGCTAAAATAGTTCTTCTTGCTTAAGCAAACTAATTTCGGAAACAGCTATTAGGAAACTGACCTTATAAAGCACATCAAAATGTTTCACTACATTTCAGTTTGGTTTTCTTTTTTTCCAATACAGTGTAATGTGCTTTATACCCTAACTTGAATAAGGTGCACTAAGCTATTAAATATATTGTCATCTTAAATCATACAGCTCTTGTCTGGAGGAGAATTCTGAATTTGTATGTACTTGTTTAATATTATGTTTGTATCTATGTACAGAAAGCATAGAAACAATGTGGGACCAAGCAAACCTATTTCTCAGCCACGAAGAAATATTGTAGGCTGCAGAATACAGCACGGATGGAAAGAAGGGAGTGGACCTGTAACACAATGGAAGGGAACAGTTCTTGATCAAGTTCCTGTAAATCCCTCTCTCTATCTTATAAAGTATGATGGATTTGACTGTGTGTATGGACTAGAACTGCACAAAGATGAAAGAGTTTCAGCACTTGAAGTTCTTCCAGATAGAGTTGGTAAGTGTTTTGGGTTTTTCTCCTAAATTCACATAGATACAGGCTGACATTTACTATTAAAGGTTCTCCACTAATCTCTCCAGACTTCGCCCAAGAAAACACCTAGCCACTGTTATTAGTCAAATTAATTTTTGTCACATGGCAAGTAATCTAAATGCTCTATTTAAATTTTCTTGATTCCACAAAAATTTGATGATGCCAATGAGTGCAGAGCTGTCTTCTGTCTTTAAGTAGAGTGCAGTACATTCTGTAGGTTTTGTTTAGAGTCTTATCCCTAAGAACCGTATGTAAAGTTAACATGGACATTGATATTTCTGTTACAATTTGAACTCTAAGCCCTCTTAGCTGTGTTGTCTGTTCTGTGTGCCTGACAGTAATGTCACATTTTTCCTCATGTACTTTGCCGAAGTACTTTTACTAGTGGGGGAAAAGGCATTTTCTAAGTGAAATAGCTTGATTATTAGCAAGGCGTTTTGATTTTCAGAATTACCATTGGATTGTGAAACTGCAGGTTTTTCAAACTGCAAACTTCAGGTTGTCCAAGTAATTACTAGTTTATCAACAGAATAAGCTGTTCCTTCTTCTGACTGCAAAGCAATTAGTAGCAGTCTCTAGAGTGGTGTTAGGGGGAACCAAACCCCAAAGTTTCATTAATAACTTCATAGAACTGTTCTGTGATTGGCCTCTCTTCCTCTTTTCCTCTGCTTGCCTTGGTCCCACCAGTGTCTAGGTAAATAAAATACCAAGAGTCTTCATTGCTGTGGCTTCGATTGATTTCCCTTTACCTTGCATTATGATTGTTTAATCGTAGGGAGCGAACAGAAAATTGGTTCTGTTATATCTCAAACCAGGACATTGTTTTAACAACTTAGAAGAGTTCTGCAGTTATTCAGTAGTAAACTCTCTGGAATGGACAGTGGTTGTTTTGTATATGAATTTACTAATTTCCAATCAAATTTGTTTATGAATCAGGGTAAAGATTATTTTTCACAAAGACATGTCTGTATATTTGAATGAACTTACGAAATGCTGTCGTTTCAGCTTCATCTCGAATTAGTGATGCCCACCTGGCAGACACAATGATTGGTAAAGCTGTGGAACACATGTTTGAGACAGAAGATGGCTCAAAAGATGAGTGGAGGGGGATGGTTTTGGCTCGAGCTCCTATTATGAACACATGGTTTTATATTACCTATGAGAAAGATCCCGTCTTGTACATGTACCAACTCTTAGATGATTATAAAGAAGGTGACCTTCGCATTATGCCTGATTCGAGTAAGTAGGCCAGTTACTGTTTTTTTCTGGAAAGTAGCAGCTTTTTATATTAATGTTTGGCTGTGGTTTATTTATGGACAAACAAAGATCTTGTTTATTACTCCCCTCAATTTCATATTTTTTTTAAGTATCACAACTAACAGACTATAACACAACAAAGAACATCTGTGTTAACTGCTGAAATATTTTCCTTTTATCAGCAGTGACATATGCAGGAAAAGCATTTTCTATAATTATTCCTAATTCTGCTGAAAATATGTACATACTACTGTGGAAGGGTTTATGTTTGGATTTTTTTAATGGAAACTGACAGACCAGAAGATTTCCACTGCTGTATCACAGCTCATTGAGATGGCTTTTGATTTGTGTTTCTGAAGCAGTTCCTGTGGGAATATTTTGGGGCGTACTAATATAGCCTTATTAATTTTGTTGGGGTAGGTGTCTTCAGTGTGAAAAAATTTTGAGTGGTTTCTTGGGAGAAAGAAATACTAATCTTTTGAAAATTCATTTTTCTCACACATGTTGCAACACACTAGCAAGAAAAATTAGGAAGAAAAATTAGATTAGGAGGGGTATTTTTTTCCCTTCTTTTTTGAAGTGAAAGTCATTGGGGATTTTCCTGTTAATGTAGAAGCGTTTTCATAGAATCAATATTGTTCAAGAGATTTGGATAGCCAGTAGAAAAAAGAGGAAAAAAGCTTGTACAGAACACTTTGGTTTTATTTCTCCTGTGTACCTAAAACACACTTTCTTACAGAAGCAATCTGCACTTTGAAGAAAATTAATACACTGGATAACATTCGTGGCTGGCTACGTAGTGCTTTACACAAGTATCAGCTGCAATTAATTTTTTGAGTTTTGAGACTGTGTTCCTCAGATCTAGGTCTGATAGTCTGCTGGCTAAATAAAGAAATGGCACTTACTTGCATAATGTCTGTAGTAATCATTTATCTGTGTTTAGATTTCACCACCCCACCCCCCCAACAAAAAGCACTGTATCTGCTGCTTGTAAAGAGTGAGCCACAAATATTAATGGAAAAAAGTGACCTTCCTCTTCTTAAAGAAATAAAGAAAGCTCTGTCAAGAGCTGAACCTTCAAATTGTTTGGTTTTTGTCATAACTATGAAAAAGGATTTGGAATGTGTTTTAAGTCTGCTTTGCTTTTCCACCTTCGGGGATGGGGGTAGGGAAAGAGCTGCTATGGTTTCCATTTAAGAACTAATTGGGTTTCATGCACTTTTTTCTCCATGCTCACCACGAGGTTACCTGTTTCCAAAACACTTCTAAGTATTTGCTACCTTCCCTGGATCGAAATGCTTTCCAGATCTTTTGAATTGTGTCCTTAAGTCAATGACTGGATGTTAAGAGTAGTATTTTTCAAATTGAATTTTAGAATACATGTAAGGGTGCATGTAAATTTGGTGGAACTTGCCATAGTATTATAACTAAAATTTCTAGCGAACTCTCTCTTCTCAAAGACAGGCTTTGCATGTGTGATGAGACCAAACTTAGATAATTTCTTTTACGCTTTTTTTTGTGAGGGGCAAATGTATTGCTGGATCTGATGCTAATACTTGGTCAACCCTACCTAATTCCTTCTAAATGAAAATGTAAGAGTTTAACTTGCATCTTTGCCAAGGAAGACTCTTTACATAAAACTGATATTAAGAGGATAATAACTATATATGACAGTGCATTTATAGAGGAACTGGAACAAAAAAGGAAAGAGAAACTTCTTAAGTTTGTGGAAGAATCTTAAGTGTAAGTACAAGCCAATCTATTCATTCCCTGTTGGTTTGGTTTTTTTTTCTCCTTTGGGAGTTCTTTCACAACTCACAGAACTGAGAAGAAAATGGGTGAAATCTGTAAGGGATTCTTAATGCAA
>VZSZ01011685.1:39987-57161 GCA_013398815.1 Ibidorhyncha struthersii
AAAACAAAAACATTAATTTAAAGGCTTAGGATTTCCAGAATAAAAGCCACATCAGGTGTGACCATTACTAAGAAAACTCCTCAATAGAATACAAAACACAAGTTTATCTAAACTAGTCAAAAACAAGACAAGCTGAGAAAGAAGGTGTGGTTGGGTTCCAGTTCTCCAGTACAGTGCTTTTACTTTTTATAACATTTGTTCTGTGTTTGGCTTGTAACCAGTCCCTTGGAAACTGGCATGTTACAAATCATGCCTTTTTGTATTCAAGTTTAGCATAGTCATCGTCTAAAATACAAGGATATTTCTGGCTAGGTTTTGCTAGGTAAGCAGATAATACAGTTAGACTTTACCAACCGCATTATTCTGATATGGAGCCGAAAGCCTCTTTTAATATGGCGTTTACACTTACCGTCATCTTGGATGTTTTTGTTGCAGTGGCATGCATGCACTGAAACTTTGAATAGTGTGTGTGGGAAGAGGGAAGTTTAGTTCAGCTACCTTTTTGCTAAGGAGACCTAGTGCCTTTTTCTGCTGGTGGCTTAAGTTATCCACAGACATATTCTATAACTTGTGGTAAACCTTCACATCAAAAGACTTACTTCCCTTACCAATCCAAGTGTTATTTTTGTCTTAATAAAACTGAAGACAGTATTACCCGAAAATTTTTCTGCAACTATACTTCCTAGAAGCACGGCAATCATTAGGTGTTTGTCTGCACAAAACTAATTTTCTACGTACTCTGTACTTAAAGCTTCTGATTGTTTCGTATGAAGTTGCAGTTGCATTCCATATTGAAAAATTCCATTAATGTCTACCAAAGTGCACTGTTTTTTGTGTTACAGATGATTCACCTCCTGCAGAACGGGAACCAGGTGAAGTTGTGGACAGCCTGGTAGGCAAACAAGTGGAATATGCCAAAGAAGATGGCTCAAAAAGGACTGGCATGGTCATTCATCAAGTTGAAGCCAAACCATCTGTCTATTTCATCAAGTTTGATGATGATTTCCATATTTATGTCTACGATTTGGTGAAGACATCCTAGACGTCATCGTGAACTTTTGCCAAATTTGTGGAACTATTAAATGTAAAATTTGTAGACAAAAAGACTTGACTGCTTTCCAGTTTAATGAAAGCTTAAATGTCCCTGCGAACCCACAATCTCTGCCAGCAAAACTGTTTTGTTCTGAATAATATAAACAAACATGACACATTTTGTGTAAGAGAACTCCTTTTCTTGAAGGAAGTCAATATATTTGGGCAGGAGGGAGTTAAAAGCAAAGAACAGCTGCAAATTCAAGCTGTGTAAAGTTGATCTAGTATTGTAATCCTTAATCTAAATTTTTTCATAGGTTTTAACTTTTTCTTCAACCTTGCACTCACTTGTTCAAATGCCACATGCAAGTGTAGTTTGATATTTTGATATGCCTTCTTTTGTGACATTAAATTTAATTTCTTGGCTACTGGCAGTCCTTGTTTTCAGGGTTGGGACAGAGGTAACTTTTCTGAAAGGTTTAAACAGTTTGTGCAGCATTGAGGAGTGCCTAACCCAAATAACATCAACCTGCTGTGTTTCTACACTTTATTTCAAATTTAGCTATTTAAGAATTTGCAGTACCTGGAAATACTTGTGCATTTTTACTAGTCATAGGGCAGTAGGTTATCAAGTATTTGACTTACGCACCTTTCAGTGAAAAGGCTTTAAACTGTAAAAATATATTTAATCTGTATAACCAGTTAATTAGAAAATGCAGGTTAATGGCCCATATTTACAAGTTGTAGGAACCGGTAAAATACATGCAACAAGGCTGCCTTCAATCCTCAATGTTGTATTTCTTTGTTTGTTATACACACTTCTTAGCAAAACCCAAGTGCTTGGTGCCACAACTTTAACAGTATATATGCTACTTCAGAAGACTTTAGACTACACATTGGCAATCAGTAGTCTCTCATTTAATATCAAAACCTAGCAACCTGAATGTTTATGTGTGGACTTAGAAGGCTAACAGTCGTTAATATTTTACATGGTAAATACAATCTCATGTCAGGGGGTGGGAAGGGGTATCCTTTTACACTGAAGACTTAGTTTAGAGAAGGAGAAGTATCTGTTGCCTTCTGCTCCGTCTGTTGCATTCCTTTGGTTGGTTGGTTGATTTGTTTTCTTTTTGACCATTTTCGTTCAAGAAGGCATCTTCCCAATTTATTCTTTTTCTGGCTTTTCCACATAAGGAGTGTCCGGACAAATCTACAGCTTAAACCTGTTGTTGCCTTTTGTGGTGTACATTGTACTTGCTTTGAGGTATGCTGTTAACGTGAATTTCATTCTATGAACACTAGAGTTCTGCATGCCAGTGGTGTACTATCTAATGGAAGCTATAGGCAGTCTCAGTGGTTCAGTCATCTACATTAGATTGTGGATGTAAATAGCAGCCCACAGCAGCAAAATCCTTTCACGGTTTTAATCTTGCAAGATAGTTGTAAATGAAAATTAGGGTTTTTTTTAAGTGTGGCAGCTTCTAAAAGTATCAGAATTGCAACAATGATCAGCACAGCAGCAAAATTGTCATGTTACATTAAGGCAGAGCTCTGCAAGTTTCAAAGAACTGCTTCACAGAAATACAGTATGTGACAGCAGTCAACAATGTTGATGGAAGGAACAAATACTCTAATATCCAACCGTATGCCATTAGTGGAAGGATGCAGGAGAGGTGCTGTTAATCAGAGATCAGAGGTCCGGATGACCTCTATTGTGGGTATTCTTGATATTGAAGACTCAGTGGTTTAAGCCCCTTTCTGTCCATTTTTTTGCCTGATTTCATATTTTAGCCTTAAGGCTTGTGCCTCATTATGCTGTTGAATGGTAATAAATACTCTCCATATAAATATGATACCTTAATTCTTTGTCCATTGCTACTATATTGCATTATGTCCAGTATTTCATCATGGGCAACCAAAGGCAGGCTATTGTCTTTCAGTTCACAGCTTCTCAATCCAGTCTTTAAGCACTAAGTACCCGAGTCAGTAAATTTTCATTGTGTTTTGAACAAAGTGAGCAGATTTGCAACACAGTGTTTTCATCCTGCAGATCTGTCATGTGCTTTCTATTGACTCTTAAGAGTCCTGCATGTAAATCTCAAAGCTGAGCCTGGCTCCATGAGCCCAAGTTGATATTTGTGGCACAAGAATGAGTGAGTGTATTGATTATACACAAGATACATGAATAACCTAGTACACTGAACTTTGGGCTATATAACTAAGGAATACAAGGTTTGTTTTGAAATATCTGAGGTTTAGGTCTACTGGAACATTTTTAGTATTAGGCTTGCATTTGTGGGTTTTCTGCAAGCCTCTTGAATACGCCACGTATTCTGCCAATTAGAGTATAATCTATAAATTAAATTTTACAGTTGTTTTTAAATGTCCCCATTGTCTGTTGCGTGGGTATTTCTTTTCATCTTTTTTTTTCCCCCCTCTCTCTCTTTTTCTTTTTTTTTTTTTTTGTTTTAATACAGCAAATAAGCTNAACCACCTTTTTGAGGCTTGAGACTAATTCCACTCCCTGCCCATCTGCTTTGGGCTTTGTTTTAGGCTCATGTTTCAGATCTGCATGCAGTGCTTGCGTTACCCTGGTAACTAAATGTTGGTTCCTTGTTATAGGGGTTCAACATTACTTTCCAAAATCACATAGGGCTTGTGATGGCACAAGCCATGGATCTTTGTATAAAAGTTACTCGCCTTTCACATTTACCTGCTGTAGTATTGTTGTATATTGTGTGTGTGCGTGTGTGTGACGTCAGGCTGCCATGTAAAACTTTTTAAAAAGAAAAAAAAAAACAACTTAAATGCAGACCATCCTTTTTTGCATGCTTAGAGGGTTAGAACATTCAATGTAACAAACTAAAGTTGCATGTTAAAATGTTTAGGTTTTTGTTTTGTTCTGGTTTTATTTTGTGTTCAGTTTTTTGTGAATTTGCTTATTGTGCTGTTTGAATTGTTGTTAGTAGGATTAAATGCACTGGTGAGGCGAACATAGTGCCAACGGAAGGTAATTTTCCAGTTGTATGTGTCATACAGCATTTGAAGGGACCATGTATTCTGTTAAATAAAAAATAAAATCACAGTTGATTAGCAAAACACTACATTTTTCTTCTTTCTTTTGAGTGCCAAACCCTAAACTCTGTTGGAGTAGACAGTGGGGAAAACCCTTTTTATTGCAACATGTAGAAGCCTTCTTTAAATGAACTATTTAAAAATGGAGGCTTTATCTTCAGGTAGAATTGACTAGTTGCTTCAGGGAAAAGAGTTATGATAAAAACAGTATCTGGTTCCTTGAAAATGCTGTGCGTTTTGTATTTTACATCATTAGTGCAATTTGGATGGTTCTTGGTATGTGTATAGTTCAAAGGTCTTCGTGTTCACATTTTAAAATTAGGTAATGACTTCATCTTTAGAGCTTGATTTCATTATTTTTATTTTATTTTGAACAATGTAGACAGTTCCCTGTTCTCTGCATTTAGAAGTATAAACACTTTAAATCTGTTACTTAATTCTGTAAGTAATTTTTATAATTATGATGTAACTCTATCCTGAAAACATTTAAAATAAACCCTTTATGTGCAACTTATGACTGCAAACTTTGTTCTCATGAGCAAAATGTAGTGATGTGATGTCATATTGTGAAGAAGCGGTTTCTTGAGTTTCCTAATTAAAAAGGATTTATTATTTTGATGCTGAGCCATATATGCTGGTATAATACCTGCCCTATGAAATGTTTGCTTGCAAAGACAAATCTTTATTCTTTTTTCCAAGTAAGTGTAAGTGCCGATAAGATGGAACTTGGCTAAGGTAAAGCACACTGCTTAAATTGTACTTTACCAAACACAGAAAAACTCCCCTCAAGGGGATTATGCAGGTCTGGGAAGGAGTCTGTTATTTCCAGAGCATGCAAAACATTTCAGCAGTGGGAAACAGCAGAAGCATTTGGCAGTGTTTAAGTGATACATTTGTCTGCTTTGAATTAATAAATATTAAATTCAATTGAGCATATTTTACCAATGATAAAAAAGCAAAGTTATTCCAAATTAGAGATGATGTACAGTGAAGAGAACATGTAAGTCATGTAAGTTGCTATGATGCATGCATGAAGACTTAATTATTTTATGTTGTTTAATTACTAAGGCAGGCTTCAATATTGAACAGATTTTCTTTATTCCTACCTCTTTTCTGATAATAAAAGGGGAAAGTGTTATATGGATACCCCAAAATACGTTTTTTGGCACCAAGCTCATTAGGTGTATACTGAAGGTCTTTGAGCATGCCAGAGTGCAGTTGTGATGGAATACCCAAACCTCTTCAGTTCCCTTAGTTCAGCTTCCCGTTTATTGTATCCTGTTGCCTGAGAGACTGGTTGCAGTGAAGATTTATATTTGTGTACATCTGCCGATTAGGGAGAGTCTAAGACTTTGCTTTAGCAGGAGTATCACATCCAAGAAGCAGATGTTAATCTCTGTGAGCTGGCTACATTAAATTACAGTTAAAAATAGATACACTAACACTTTATGAGTAATACCTGAACCTGATCTGTATTACAGCTGATAAACCAACCTCAGTTTTGTAGCATCTTTTCTCTTCATAGAAGAAGAAGCCTTATGAAAACGAAGATATTTTTGTTCTCTTACTGGAGTAATAAAACTGGTTAATTATGAGCTCGTTTACAAGCAGCTCAAATATCAATGCTTTGAAGACAGTCATGTCCTGCAGATTTAGAAGGGTGAGGGTAGGAGTCACTGGTTGTCATGCTTTCCCTATAAAAGCTCTAATTAATTTGATTTTATGGCACTGTTTACTAACTCCTAGCTATTCTTAGCTTACAGAAGCAGATGTCTAACAAACTCATGAAATCAATGAATTAAAAAAAATAACCTTTTAAACTGTAAGAAAATAAATCAACACTAATAGAAGAAGCATTAGAGAAGAATTCTATAATGATTCAAAGGTTATGCTCAAAAGTGTAAAAAGCATACCAACAGCAAGTTTTACAAGTAACTTTTTGCTACATTACTACACATTTCATTATAGAAGGTTGAAACTGCATCTTGCTGGGATTCCTCATTAATTTGTGGCTTTGTTTGTTCATTCTGTTTTCTACCTTAAGAAGATATTCATTCTGCATGACACAAAGTTGTCTTCTATTGTTAGTGAGGCTCAGTGTATTGTCTACTCAGAAGCTGGCAGATAGAATAAAATTAAAAAGTGGAGTTATGGTAAAGTTTTCTGAAAAGGCGAGATAGAAAAGCTAACAACTGTGATTCAGAATTTGNCCAGTATCTACTGATCATGAACTTGAGAATAACAGTTCATTCCAAAAGAGTGAAAGTAAGACTATCCAAGAGGATGCTCATAATACGTAATAAACACAATGTATTTTACTGAGGAGAAAAAATTAAGATTAATTATTGCCTAAGATGTGCAATACTTTATACTGCTGTAAATCCAAACAACATTACCCTGGTCTTTAACTTGGTGTTACGAGGCTAGCAGTGTGCATGGAAGAAGATTCATAGCATTTTGGCTTCCACAGAATTAGTTCAACACATGGAAATGCTCCTATTTAAAACATAATTGTGCAGGCAAATGGCCCAAATTAACATATGTGCTCCAGATTCTGATTTTTTAGCTCAATGAATAATACTCTTGCAGATTACAAAATTACAAGTACCTAATTATTACTAACCAATGATATACCCTTACGGATAATCTGAAAATGTGAAGAGGGAGACCTGAATGGCTTGAGACTTTCACAGAATACAGTCATGTGTGGAAGGAAAGAAATGCTTAAGAGTGCTAAAAATCTCACTGCAGAAAACATGTGATGCACATGGTCATACCCCTGAAAACTGGTTTTTACTTTGTGCTGAGGTGCTCCTCTGTGGAGTAAAAACTTTTTTTTTTTTTCTTCCCACTCAACATAGGTTCTAGATTGCAAAGATAAGTAGCGTTGATGACTTTGTCCACGTGAGTCAATAAATAACAAAGTATGCACTCTGCTACTGAAGACAAATTTGAATTCTGTAGATACCTGCTTTTCCGTAAACTGTCTGATTATGTCTCTGGCAAGCATCTTAGAAATAACTAATGCAATTTCAAGATTTGTTTTAGTTTCTGTTGTTATGTTTTTCTTACTGGGATTAGTCATTAATCTTGAATGGGTACTTGGCAGGGTAAAGGTGCAGAATAACCACCAGAGGAAATGGGGCAGTGGAGTGAAGTCACCTGACTGAAATCCTGCACTGCCCTTCGGGATGGTAGTGAGACAGCAGGCTCCTGCAAGGCACAGCAGCAACTGAACCCACTTTTCACTAGCGTCTCTACCATAGCTATAAGGATATAAATACTTAGTTCTGAAGCAGTAATCCTTTAATCACTGGGACAGATTAAGGTTGGTCCTGTGCCACACTGTAGTGCTCTCTTTGCAAGGCGATTAACAACAGGTAAGGAAGGCTCTGTCTCAGTGCTCTCGTGCTTGGGGGAGCACTGTTCCATTTGAAGTCTGTTATGTTTATGAGGTCCAAGTCCTCTCAGGAAAGATTTGTGCTACAGCCAATCAGAGATGCAGAATGTGACATGCTTTCACTGTGAACGTTGAAGACTTATACTTTGAGGCTTCTTTAAAACTTAGCGCCCTATCTATGTTGACAGTTGCCCTTCTCACAGCAAATGACCTGTAGACCTTCCAGGTCCTTGCATCCTGGGCCTGACTTTCTGCCTTTTCACATTGTCCCATTTGCAGTTCCGTGTTCCTATGGCCCCAGAACCATCCCTGGAGCAGCCAGTTTTCAGAGTTAATGCCCTTCTGATTTCTTGAATATGAAGAAGATAAAGATGATTGAGTGTAAATAATTTCTCCTCTAAATTGTTGCAGCCATAGAACAGGTTTTGGGATGAAGTTATTTTTAGGATGCAAGAATTTGGAATAGCTGTGTACATGGCAAGGTGTTGGCAGCAGGGAGGCTGTAGGGGTGTCCTATGTGAGAAGAGACCAGTAGCTTCCCCTGTGTTGGACATAACCATCCGCAATGGACCCACCGCAGGACATGGCTGAGCCCATTAGCCAAGCTGGTGGGACCTCTGGAAAGTGTGTTAGAGAAAGGGTTCCTGGCAGGAACTGTGGCCTGTGGAAAGGAGTCCATGCTGGGTCACGTTCTCTGGCAGGAACTGCAGCCCACAGGGGACCCACGCTGGAGCAGTCTGTTCTTGAAGGACTGCAGCCCATGGAAAGGATCCACGCTGGAGCAGTTTGTGAAGAACTGTATCCCAGAGGAGAGACCCCACACTGGAGCAGGGGAAAAGTGTGAGGAAGAAGGAGCAGCAGAGATGGAGTGTTATGAACTAATCACAACCGCCATTCCCCATCTCCCTGCACCGCTCAGGGAGGGGTGGAGACGGTAGAAGATTCTGGAGTGAAGTTGAGCCTGGGAAGAAGAGGGGGCCAGAGGAAGGTATTTTTGGTCACCATCCTACTCTGTTTTAAATTGGCAATAAATTAATTTTTCCCCAGGTCAAGTCTGTCTTGCCTGTGACAGTAATTGGTAAACAAGCCTTTATCTCAACTGGTCAACTTTCTCATCATACTTTCCCTGTTCTGTTGAGGAGGGGGACTGAGAGCAGCTGGGTGGGCACCTGGCAGCCAGGCAACATTAACCCATCACAACAGGATAAGGATTTATTCTATTCAACAATCTTGTGTATGATTTCTACCCTCCGCCCCCCTTGGCTAGAATAATTTTCTATGTAATTGAAAATGATGTGATTATATGAAAATCAAAGTTCGTGAGGCAGAGAGACTAGCAGGTGACTCCTGCACCTTTAACATGTTTCATTCTCCCGAGTTAAACATAATTTCAGAGCTTTAAAGTACAGTCAC
The DNA here is from genome assembly GCA_013398815.1 of Ibidorhyncha struthersii. Lineage (NCBI taxonomy): Eukaryota > Metazoa > Chordata > Aves > Charadriiformes > Charadriidae > Ibidorhyncha > Ibidorhyncha struthersii. The sequence continues at coordinate 48,908 of VZSZ01011685.1, forward strand.
TGCTTTCTTAACCCATGTTCAACCAAAGGAACAGGTCTTCTTTTCCTAGGCTTTTTATTTTGTAGTGAAGCTTTCAACCTATGCCGATTTTCTGGTGAAGTTTCTTTCTCAGTGCAAAAAACATACCATGTTTTAACTGTCTTAGCTCCTAATTATTTCTGTGTTTCTAACAGTTTTTAAATTAGCATGAGACTAAAGGCTAGGGGATGTTATGTATTCTGGATATGACTGGGCAAGGGAAAGGTCTTTGGGAGTTTATAGTGGTTAGATAAAGCATGTACAATAAAAAGAACAGTGAATACCAGCCTTAAAATAACGGTCCCTTTATGCAAACAGCAAAACCAGAGATTTCTTATGAAAATGAGCATGCTAGACAGAAAACTCTCTGGAGACTATCCGCAAACCCCTGAGACAAGTGACTGCAGTGGGGTCAATGTGCTCTGCCAAAGCTCTTATTAGGAGCTCCGATTAGCTGCTGCAACATAGCTGCATTGGCAGCTTGCTTGTTTGCAGAAAAGTATTCTAGCTTTCAGCCCTGCAACCCTTACATTGGCTTGGCTTTTTTTGCCCCAGCACCTGTTCCTTTACTTGGTAATGAGGAAAGGCATAGAGTGGGAAACTGGAATGGGGGTAATACAAAACAAGGCTGAGTACTCAAAGCATGCTCTGTCTGTGTTGGTCTTACGCATTATGAATCTGTAATGAACATAATAATCTACTGAAACTATAGGTCATTTTAAGCATCTCTTTTAAAGATGAAACTGGAAAAAATGTTACTAGCCTGAAATGATGCTATTATACATGACAAGCTTTTCAGTAAGGTCTTCTCCCCTTCTATAAACAAAAATAATATAATCCTTTGTCCTGTTTGGGATAAAACAGAACCATTTTTTTTTAGTACCTTTACTTTTCAGTTGTCTCTTCTAACTAACTGCACTTTCTGAAATCAATGGCATAGTCTTCAGAGAGTGTCTGCTACCAGAGTGATAAGGCCTGATGTTTATAGTGAATACCAAGGCATGGTATGCAGAGAGGCTCCTGCTTATACTTATTGCTATAACAACCAAGATCAGCTAACTTTGTTGTGTGCCATGTTGGAGGGTCGGAAGCAGAAGAGTGAAAAGGGGTCACACCTGTGGGGAGGAGCGGACAGGACAGGTGACCCAAAACTGACCAACAGGGTATTCCGTCCCATCTGTCTCATGCTCAGTATAAAAGCTGAGGGATCAAAGGGTCAGCTCTTTTTTCTTTAGTGGTCGGTGTCTGAGGAGGACTTTGTCTGTTCATCTGCCTCTGATCCCAATCTGTGTGTTCCTCAATCCAGATCCTGAGTTCAGCTCCCATCCATTGTTGAGTCCAGTCTGGGACTTTCCCGGTGCCTGCTGGTGATGTGATTGTAGACTCCTGCGAGATCACTACTCCTGTGATCTCCTGGGAGATCAATACTGGGTTTGTGTACGTTGTATATATTTCATTATTTCCTTATTAATTTTTTCCTATTAATATTTCATTAAAGTAGTTTTAGTTTTCTTTTCAGCACTTAAGTCTCTCTCCCTTATTCTCTCTTCTCTTCTGAGAAGGGAGAGAGGTTAAAAAAGACCATCTGTTGTTTCTTTAGTTGCCAGCCCAGCCTAAACCACAAAATCCTTTTATCCTTTAAAATATAACTCTTTCAACTCATCAGAATTAATATTGCGAATGATCACCTGAAGTCCTTGCATTAATTAAATCATTCAAAGTCAATCTAGCTAGAAAAGATGCTGCTAGCAAAATTGGCAGGAGTAGATGCAGGCTGTCCTCTCCATGTCTGAAGCCTCTTATCCGAGTTTTGCCAGAAGAGGGTGTGTTTATATAGTAGAGGTTGTTTACTTTTGTTTGTGCCTATCAAATTACTTAAACAAAGCAACTGAAACTACCACCCAGAACTCTGGAGTCTCTCCTCACGACAGAGTCCTTGTAACAACCTGGCTTCCTCCTTCCATCAAAAGCTCTGGGAATTAATGGGATTAGATGATGGTGGTTGCTAGTAACTGTAGAAGACTAAACTGGATTCTGCATGAAGTCTCACACAGCCTTATATTTCTCATACGGCACAGAAATGCAGGATCTAATGTTGGATGATTCTAACCCTGAAAGAGATGCACCTGGTCAGAGATCTCATCAGAATAAAATGTCTACTTAATTACACTAAACTGACAAAAGGCTAAAGATTGAAGAGGAAAGAGTGTCTGAACTCAAATGAACTTGAGCAGATTTTTATTTCAGTATTTTTCACTGCTACAGGTACAAATGTTGTTCCTTATTGCCATGCTGCTGCTGTATTAGATGACTCTGAATTGCTTCCCTGTTGTACCTGTTTGGAAGTCAGAAATGCTACAGCACTGATATTTAGACTATCTAACACTATTTGGCAATTTGATACGCACTAGCCGGGATAAAGTTAGATGCAAAGGATGGCTGAATCAGGCTTTTCATGCTACAAGGAAAAATTATTATACCTTCGCTATTTTTCCAATGTTCAGCACTGCTGTAACTTTGAACCCAGGGAACAATGCAAAGAATGTAGCCCTAGTTGTTGCACTTTTTATAACAGATTTCTTGCTTAGTTAGAATCTGTGATATGTTTGAGTATTTCCTGATTAAAAGAAAAAAATATTCCTTGCAATCTCTTAAATCCAGCTAATTTATAAGTCTTTGTAATGGCATTCTTTCCTCCTTGCTGTATGTGCTGTTGTTTGTTTATGCCAAGAATGCATATTATTCTGGGACCCAGGAGTATGTTCCAAATGTTGGTATAAAAATTGTTATCTGTAATAATTACTACCTGTTATTTGTAACAATCTGATGCTTCCAAAAAAGAAAAAAGGAGGGGAGGGGGAGCTACTCCTTACATAAACAGTATCTTATGTAGTAAAATTGGTAGCTGTTAGAGCTCTTACTCAGTCCTGACTTAATGCTGGACCTCTTTGTGGTAAAAATGATAATCTACATCCTAGTATTTCTTTTATCCGGGGAAAGCAAGATTCCCTTACAGCTAGCCTTTCATGTCTGCAGTATGTCATTAGGCACTAGACAGTTTGAATAACAGTAACAAAATTGTACTTTAAAGAATTTATTTACTGTTTATTTGATTAATTTTTCTACTTGAAAAAAAAAAGTTATTGCTATTTGTATTGTGTTTGGAGGTTACACAGGGGAAGTAGATCCAAAACCAGTTATGAAGCAACATCCACAAAGTTTTTGTTTTACTGCTGACTATGTAATAATGACCCCCGTGTTTGGGTATCCTGATCCCAGCTGAGGAAACTATACCAAATGTGGCAGCTCTAAGGGGTGCTATAAATCTCCAGTAACTGTTTTAGTTTGCAGATTGTGTATGGTGAGGTTGATTTATATTTTTTTTTTTTGCTCAATATTTCTTTGTGCACTGGTCTCTTCACAGCTCATTGGTTAAAACTAAGAAGCTTTCTTTCACTTTTCTCTGTGTACACCATGGAAAGTAGTTTTACCTGCTTTCTCATCAATACCTCAGATTATAACAACACTCTTTTGTAAAGCATATTGGTAGTGCTGTGAAAGAGAATTAAAAAACAACTATTTTGTCTAGTTGTATCAATGATTGCTATATATTTAACTCTTTAATCCACTGGTATGTTTCTTTTATTCTGTGTGTTCCTTCCCTTGATGACTCCTTTGGGGTCCGGTTTTCCCACTGGCTAGTATTCACACACAATGGGATTCTCCAAAATCAGTTTCTAATCTGACTTCTTCAGGGACGGCACTCCATATGGTTTTTCCAACCAAAATTTATCTTGATTAGGTTTGCTAGTTCTATTTTTTAATTAGAGTATAATTAAGTATACGGCACGTTAATGATTAAATTGAACACAGGCCCAACAAGTCCTCATCCAGGTCACACTCTCCTTTGAGTTTAGCCAGCTCTGCCTTATAGCTTCACCGGATGTATATATGACTTGTCAGTGCCAACTGTGTTATACAAGTCTGCATTTCCTACAGACTGCTTAAGAACTATAAGCAGATTCAAAACTTGCATTTAATGTCTTTTCATTTAAAAATCATGCATATACCATATATCATGCATATACCGCAAGTTATAAGAGACTGCTTATGCAAATGCTTATTGGATTCAATCCTTTACCACTCAGAACAGTGCCAGCTATGGAAAAGGTGCATGAAGGAGAGAATGAAGGGTATGTTCATTAAACATGAACCTGGACAGGCTTTAAGAACTTTCTCCTAGTTTAACTTGTATATAGCCTATAGTGACATCAGCTCTGCCACCAGAGGTGTGCGGAATTACACTGCTTTGAGCATATATTATATATTATATAAGAGTAAGCAAGTTTGAACATTTTTTGCTTCCATTTCCCTTCTTCTGTGTCTCTTTCTCAGTATGCTGCCCTATATCATTGAAAACATGATTTTATTGATGCAAGTTCTTAATATAGTCTTTTAAATTCTCATTTGCTTGTCAAAACCTGGATATATAATTAACTGCAATGATAATTGAAGCAAACACACAAGGGAAGTAGGATCATCTTTTCAATGTGAGCAGAAATAAACTGAAAATCTTGTTTTTAGATTAAAAGACAGAACTAAATACTGGTACATTAAAATAATATAGCAAATTCAATAATAGAAAGCAAAATCAGAAACACAATATTTTGTGGTGGGAAGGTTTTATCTCAATTATTTTACCCTGGAATTCCTCAGAGGCTTCCACTGGATGAGCATTGTTTACAAGATTTCTGATATTTCTCAGAGCTAATATATTCCCTTGAGAAAGGACCACAGGTTCTATATAAAAAGCTCCATTATTATCAGTCCAAGTGGCGATTAGGGAATGGAGTAAATCACAATAGTGTTAAGACCTCTAATGAGAATAGTCCTAGAAAACATTGGTAGCTGAAACGGGCTCTAGCCTCCTTGGTATAAATCGTAAAGTGAAACTTTTTGTATTGGCCCATGCTAGTGTCATAGAGAACTGTCTTTGTAGTCAGTTCAAAGGCAGCTGCAAGTTAAGACTTTCTGTGATATGCGGCATTTTCAGTGAATCTGCAAAGTCCTGAGAGTTAACCTAAGCTTCCCAAGGAAGGTATGTGGTTTCCCATGCTTAGTAGCTATTCCTTAAATAGTTTCAAGAACTTTAATATCACTCTCTGAGATTTGTGATATGGAGCACATCAGCTAATAATGTATAATTTTCTTCATAAGCGAGTACGTGTGCATGTGCCTGCCTTCTGTACAGCCAGGGTGTGGGTCAAGCCATACAGTCTTCTGCACAGGTTTTAAGCTTTTATGCTGTCTTCTGTTGTTTGTACGCTTAGGGAAGGGGAAAAGGTACCCAAACGAAAACAATTTACAGCAGGTAAATTTACAGTTATCTTCTCATATACAAGATCATGCTTTTTACCAGCTGCAGGAATTACGAGAGAGGTAAAACATGGCAGTTGCTTTGCACACAGACAGGCTTTCACCAAGTTACAGATACCGGAAGCAGCAAAGCACTGTACCAGTTACAGCTATGCTCCCTGTCAGCTTGGACTCCTTTCTTTGCTGGTTACATTTGCCAAACAGCTTAGCCCAGACAACTGTTAAGCTCAAACCTTGTCCACATTTTACACCCAGCTCTTTCCCCGTGTGGAGCTGTGGGTAGCTGGGAACCATTTCCTGCGTGCCCAGAGGCCCCAAAGACAACCTCAATATGTCTTTTTCTCATGGAATAGCACAGTTATCTGGCTAACCAGCTTTCTAACCCATAGAGATGGGGCGATTGCAAGTTCCTTGGCTCATTGCTTCAGTTCATAATACCTGAGAAAATATGCTTTCACTGGTTAAAGGAGAAATTGATAGGAATATCAATAATGAACCTATGGTAGCCTGAACTTAACATGCAAACTTTTTTCCATTTTCTTGTGACTCTACAGGCTCCACAGGCACCGACTCCGTCTTGTTTCACAAGGGGTCTCACACAGGCAGACGGTGTGGCAAATCAAAGTCTGAGGTGAGCTGAATTTCCCTTCTGTGCTATTTTAAGAACAGGCAACCTGTCACAGCTCCTTCTGTCTTCTACTTCTGACATCAAGTGGAAGTCTGAAGCAGGGAACAGCAGAAAACAGCATTCAAAAGGTGGAGAAAGGATTGATAGATGTGGAAGATGGGAGGACTGCATTATTTTAAATGTCGTATCTGTGTTGGAAACAGATTCTTGGATTTGAAAAACAATATAGCTCAACAGTCCATGAAAATGGAGAAATACTATATTTGAATAAAACCCACTTTCCAAACACCTAAGCAATTCTTTTCTTTTTTTCCCTCCAGTAAAATATCAGAATAATAATTACAAATTAGTCAGATATACTAAGACATAAATAAAAAGGCCTGATTCATAAAGATTAATTTACATATAAACAAATATATTAGAAAATAATAATGGCTGAAGTCCTATGCTTTTTTAAAGATGTGTGAGCTTTTGCACAAGAAGCAAACAGTCCTTTAATTAGCAGTATATCTGCATAATAAAAGGAAAAAGGGGTAAAAGGGTAGGTGAATGCATCTCCCAAATCAAACTTATCCTACAACCAGGCAATTACTTTTGATGAAGGTTACTGAAAACAAAAAACATTGCTGTGTTACTTCTGTGGTGCTACTTTGGGCTTTCTCTCACATGGTCCAACTTTTAAAATGGTACCTTGTTTCTTTCACTCAGGATGGAAAGTGGCAGTAGATAACTGAAAACTTGGGGTCAAGTAAATGGAAAAAAACATTTCATAACGTTCTCAAAAAGAAAGGTATGTGTGTGTGAGGAGACTGCCCAGCTTATGCCTATACAAAGTTAAATTTGAATTTTTGACTTCAAGTATTGCGGTTCTTACAGTGCATGCTATATGGTCAGTAGATGGCCAGATGTAGAAATCGTACTTAATTTCACTATGAATTTAGTTGCAATTTACCTAACCAGCACTCCTTATGATTAACATTAGTTACATTCTAGTGTTCAGTATTTGAGTCATGCACAATATGCACTTGTCACAACTCTGTCTTTTCCAAAAGTAGACTTGACAGATTTTGGGGGGCCACAGCTTAAAGAAAGAGGACCAACCAAATAGTAAAAGCCTAGAATGCATTTGGATGCACAGTTTTAATGAGAAATACTATCTTTGCGAGCTCCATGATTAGACATTTGAAGTATGCAGTATAAATGCTAGAATCTGTTTTGGGGGATAATTTTCTGTTTAAGATGAATTCTCTTTTAGTTGAGTATTGTGCAATTAATAAAAATGAGACAGTGTGCAAAGTGTGGTTATCACCCTAACATGACCTTTTAATTAAACTGTAATTTAAGTCTCCTACAGCCAAATCATCTTCCATTTCCTTCTTGCAGGTTGCTTTAGGCAGAAAAGAGATTGCATATTTGTAACACAATGCTATTTTTATTAATTCCTAACTCAGTATCAGCTGGAGTAAAAAAGTGTTATTCAACCCAAACATGTGACAAATGCACTGGAATAAAGTGAAAACTCCTCCTCGGCTTGGACAGAGGACAGACAGCCTCTTTTATAACCAGAATTCAGATGATTTTCCATGCTAGAAAAAAAAAAAAGAAGGAAATCAGTGCCGTATGTCCTACAAAAAGACAGTTCAGTGCCGAAGCTGACCGAGCCTTGAGATCTTGAGGGGAGAGGCGGTGATACCCGCGGCGAGCTGGAAAGGCCCGACGTTGGTGTGCAGGTGATGAACGCTTAAACTTATTAAAAGCTCCAGTGCGCTTAGTAAGTGGTGAAAGGTGTCTGCCTTCTCAGGAAGGCGATCCGGCACACCGAGGAACAAGAGAGACGAGGATCTCTGCTGCTGCCAGCTCTCCCCCGCCGGCCGTTGGGACCGTTAACCGGCCGCCAACCGGAGGCACGGGCAGGGGGCGGGGCGGGGGGGCGCCCNTGTCAGCCAGCGGTGGGCGGACCCGGGCGGTGGCGGGCGGGTATAAAGTGGTGGCGGCGGCGGCAGACAGATTAGGTGGGCGTGTCGGGTGGTTGAGGGGGTAGGGGTTCTGCGTCGGAGTGGGCCGATTGTCGGGGCCGCGGAGGGAAGAAGGAAGGCAGGTCCCGGCGTGGAGGGGCTGCGTGGGCTCGCAGCTCCCGGTGCCGCCCTCGGCTGTGCTGCGCCCCGCGGGGGGCGGCCGGTGGCGAGCATGGTGGATGTGTTCAGCGGGCGGCTCCTGGTCAGCAAGGACGGA
>VZSZ01011685.1:57322-93654 GCA_013398815.1 Ibidorhyncha struthersii
GCCCCTGGCAGGCCGCGGCCCCCCCCCCGCCCCTGTCAGGCTCCCTGCTGGCACCCCGCCTCCAGCGGGCGGGAGGGGGCAGGAGGTGCGGGTGCTTTAACAGCATGTATAAAGGTAACACCCAAGCCTCTGATACGAAAGCCCCCCGGGACCTCCACCCGCGCTCTTCATCCACTCTTTCCCTTCCCGGTGAACGCGTTGAAACGCAGGTTGCAGCGTCTTCCGTGTGGTGAAGCCTCCGGTCAGCCTACTCCTGCCGCCGCCCCGGCCGCTGAGCAGCGGCTGCTGCTGGCCGGCGCTCCTCGCAGGGAGGCGTAAGGCACGCAAACTAACAGTAGACTAACAGCTTTTATTTCTTCAGGGAAGTAACTCGGCTTTAGCTTGTTACGTCTGTAAGAACGCGATGAAGAAAAACTAGTTTTGCATACTTAATTTACGATTTAAAAGACCTTTGAAGAAGGGTTAGTAAAGACCCCAACTATTAACAACGTGACGTGAATAGTGAGTCAAAAAAAAACCTAATGGCAAACGAGGATCAAATGATTATTTTTCAGTGCAGCGGTAGTTAAGGTTGTCCTGGGTTGTGCGGTTTATTAATGCTCTGAAAAAAGGGCAAATGAAGAAGGAGCAAAACTCATAGCTGAACAACTTCAAGGAGAGCAGAGCAAACTATGAAGAATTTCAGGCAGATACAAGTAAGCTAGGTGAAAAAAAATGTAATAACAGCTGGCGTTTAGCTGTGACAAATGCACATGGTAACTGGGACGTAAAGTCTTGTGCTGATAGGTTTCTAAAGGGGCATTCCTGTGGGAAGCTTGCTCAGCAAAGCAACACAAGGAAAGGACATGACCTGTAAGTAACAGGGTGTAGGATAATACCAGGAACTGAGTTGATCACCCAAGTCAAGGATGCAGATTCATTTCAATAACTGTCAGATTTTGCTCATATCAAGAAGTATAGATTGGGATTATGGGGGCACAGTTAAGATTTTTAGGACCACTGAAATGCCTATAGCCGGAGACTTAAAATGTATGTAAATACTATAAAGTGATCCCCCCCCCTTTAAATAAGGTATAAGTAGATTATGGAAAAAGATGTCATCAATGTCAAAGATCTAGTATGACTTTTAAACATAGACTGGGTAATTAAACTCACAAGTAGATTTGTTTTTCTAACAACTAAATTCTAGTGCTTCTAGTAACTTCTTGCCTTCATTTAACTCTAGATACATCCCTGTGTGCTATCCAGGATAGAGCTGTGCAACATCCTAGCTACTTACTCAACGTGGAGCAGATTTACTAATCTTGTTTTTCAGGGCACTTTGACAACCTCAAGAGCAAACAACCTGAAACCATAAACTATTTCATCCTTCGTTGGCTCATTCCTGGATGTCAGCAGCCAATTAATATTAAGCCTTTTTAAAGACAGTTTCCATTGTCTTAAAAATAGATTGAAATAGCAATCCTGCTTTTCATTGTTCTCCAAAGGCTCCCCAGGCAGTAACTGTATTTCATAACTACTAATTCTAAGAGAATTCTGGCAAATTCCTGATGGAAGTGTTAACACTTGGAGTTACTTCATCCAGCAAGCTGTTCGGCATAGATCATGGGAATGCGCTTATAGCTTCAGCCTCTGTGGATTAGGGGTCTATTTCTGACTCTGCTCTTGCTCAAGTCATGTGGAATGGAGGTACAGAGATGGTTTAATTGGCTTTTCTGTGGCAGCCCACAGTACCCTTCAGAATCCTGTAGAGAAACGTGGCTTGTCCTGTCACGGATAGCTGCAAGGTCATAGTTTTTGAAGGGCTTACTGAAGAACAAAGTGCAGAGGGATACGAAAAGGCAATGTTTTTGAAGCTGTGTTTCTTGCATGTAACATAAAGGGCTGTGTAGATATGTTCAAGATGCTTAGGTTGGATTGCCTGGTAGTTTGGCTTCAGGGATAGTGGTGAATCGTTGTAGACTTAGAGCAGGCAGATGTGTGTTCACTAAACCAAACTGTAATTCTGGCTAGATGCTAGATCTAAGATAGAATGTGTTTTTAAAAATTGACTAACATAAATTAATAATTTGATTATTAATACTTACTAACATTCAAATTTATTAACATTTATTATTCATTAATATTTTGAAAATTCCATTGTAAGTAACTCAAACTGGTTGCTCTTTTGTGGACTATGTAAAGAAGGCATTTCAATATCTTCAGAGGAATTAAAATATTCTAACTGATGACTTCAGTGTTTCAGTTACATAGTTGCAGCATAGGCTGAAGTCTCTTCAAGGCAAAATAGAGCCAACTTTAAATTAGCCATCTAAAAAAAATTTAATGAACAGAAGCATGGAGTCTTGTCTTGTTAAGAAATAGTTTGCATTCATACTTGCAGTGTATGAAGTGCAATTCCTTGCAAATACCAGCAGAGAAGGAAAATACTGAATCAAGAGCAGGATCTCAAGATTCTTCCATGCTGTCAGTCGTGACTATTTTGCTGAGGTGAGACTGCACCTTTACTACTTCATGTAGTCTGTGGTGTCAGTAACAGAAAATACTGCTCCTGATGCCTTGACTGTTTGCAACTTTAATGCTGATTTTTGCTGCTCAAGGCACAGGCTTTTTATCCTTGCAGGGATGTGTGAAGACAATCCAGTAGGAAGTAAGCACTAGGAGGAGAAAGGGAACAGTAGACAGGAAGAATAGGAGTAGGACAGAACATGCCGACAACAAATGCTAGTAAATGGGAACTGATGTTTTAATTATGATACACAAAGACATACTGTTGTGTTTATACAAAGCCCTACTGTGAAAGGCATCATTCTCTGTGTGGGTGCCCAGTGCACGCTAGTAGTTCTTGCAGCCTGCCAGGTAGGCAGATATTTACTGAGTCTGTGTCTTGTACACCTCAGTGAAAATTAGAATCCCAAAGAATTCCTGAAAAGGAAAATAAAAAGGGTTTCCTTACGCTTTATATTAGGAAGCCTTACGTATAAGGGTGGATTGGCACCTACAGGAATATTGGGGGGAGTGGGCTAAAAAATGAAGGCAGAAGGGGAAGAGTGAAAGTATCTGAGCAGTTAAGAGCTATTGCCTGTTCTTAATCTTTTTAGACTGCTATCCTAAACTCTTAACAAACACTTCAAAATTTAATCCCATCCATATGATGTGCTTGTTTGTGACTAGCACTTAATGCAGAAATTTCACAGCTAAAATAAATGTACAGCTGTGTATTACAGGGTATACTGCTAGAAGGAGGTTAGCAAGGTGTCCATCACTTTCAAGTGAAAGCACTTGCAAGTGAAAGCTGCTATAATTCAAATGTTGTCAGATATCACATTACACAAGTGTATAAAATGTACAATTTATGTTCCCAATATGATATTAGCTTTGCCCCATGTTGTCTACATCTCAAACTGTCTTGTGTGTAAGACCTTTAAACCCTGTGTAAAAATACTCACCTGTGTTGTGAGTTAGCACTGGTAGGCAGCCAAGCCTCACCCAGTGCTGGGTCACTCCCTGCCCCAGGAGGACAGGAGAGAAAATCTGAAGGGTGAAAGTGGGAAAACTTGTGGGTTGAGATAAAGACAGTTTAATAGATAAAGCAAAGGTGAACACACAAGCAAAGCAAGACGAGGAATTAATTCACTCCTTCCCATTGGCAGGAAGATGTTTAGCAGTTTGCAGGATAACAGGGCTTCATAATGTGCAATGGTTGCTTGGGAAGACAAATGCCCTAACTCTGAACGTCGATCCCTTCATCCTCCTTTCTTCAGCTTTTATTGCTGAGCATTGCATTATACAGCATGGAATATCCCTTTGGTGAGTTGTGGTCATCTGTTCTAGCTGTGTCACCTCCCAGCTTCTTGTACACCCGGAGCCTACTTGCTGGTTGGGCAGCGTGAGGAACAGAAAAGGCCCTGGTGCTGTGTAAGCACTGTTCAGCAATAGCTCAAACATTGATGTGCTATCAATCAACACTGTTTTGGTAACAAATCTGAAATACAGCACCATGCAAGCTGCTATGAAGTAAATTAACTCCACCCCAGCCAATGCCAGTACTACCTAGTAATACAAAATCTGTGCTCTCAGAAACTTTCATCCAGCCTTCTCATAAGAATCAAAAGATGTAGCAATTACAATGACTTCCAGTTTGCCTCAATCTTAATTTCATCTTTTTGGTATTTCATGTGCAAATGAAGTTTGCCCACTCATGTTCTAACCTGCATGCCAAGGTCTGATATCTCAAAGGATTTGGCTAAAAAATTCCCTACTTGTTCAGTCTTCCATAGCTGTATTTTATTATAGCTTCCTCTTCTGCTTTGTCTGTTTCTGTCTTAGATTTTTCTAGTCAGTAAGACACTATGTACCTTTGCACTCTTCTGGGAATAACTAGGCAACTGATTTTTTAAGAATGTCATTAGTTACATCACTGTATTTTACTATAATAGAATTGAGTTTGTCTTTGTAGCACATGCGATGTTTCTATTTACTGTTAATGATTTCATAAATTGTTGTTGGAGTTAGTCCCACGGCACATATGTAGTTTGTGCGAGTGAGTCACAGGATTTGAGTTCCCTATAGGAAAGGATGATCTTAACAGGTTTTTAAGTTGTTTATTTTAAGCACCTGTACACACATACACAGTGATTAAGAAACATTGTCTCCAGAATGGTTCCAGAGGTCCATTCATTTTAGAAGTTGCACACAAATGTAAGCAAAATTTGTGCATGCTTCAGTCTGGTTTGGTGCGAGCAACCTTCAGCCCAGAAGCTGTGTAAACAAGATGCTGTGCTGGAGTGGATAAGCTATATATGCATTTGCTTAGGAAAGCAAAGTGTTAGTTTCCAGTCTGCATAGCAGATTACCTTCAGTTTCCTACTGTTGTGTATCTGATTGCCGGAATTGTGTTAGGCATCTCAAGCTATTTTATTGTCTGCTGAACCAGTAAAATGCATCTTCCATCCATCTCGTTTGTCATAAAAGTGGTATGAGGTGATTGTCTTTTATGTGGTTTCTACATGAACTTGCTTTGGAATCTTTTTTTCTCCCATTTTAGTAGACTTTGGAGAGGTCTACAGGGATTCTTGGTTGCTTGCTTTTCTTTCAGAATTCACTGAGAAAGCAAGCCTGTTGCTAGAACATACTGCTGCTGCTTCTGTAATATTTCCTGCATTATTGCTCAGCCAATGTAATGGCAGAGCAGTATCCTTCACCTGTTGATTTTTCTTCTCTTGAGGAAAAATACAGAAGGAAAGATGTGTTTCAGGAATGCCTTGTCTGGGCCAGTCTTATTTTCCATATTTTTAAGACTCCTCCTCTCTTTCAGGAAATCATAGAGAATGTCTATATATAAATGTCTTGTATTTTTTGACAATGTTTACAAATCTTTTTTGCTACTCAATCAAAATTCTTTGGCATTTGAACCTCACACAGCAGATGTTCTTGCTTGCAGTGATGGTGCTCAGGTGCTACATTTCCATTTAGTGTTTAAGTTTTGTTTTGAGAGTGGCGTTATTCATATTTTGGAAGTTGGCTATTCCACTATTGTTTATTGTGTCTCTATCCTCTGGTTCTTCTAAAGGTGCTTAATTTCTGCTCACTTTGATGTAAGGCAATGCAGGGAGGTAATTTTCCATACAACAGATTACGTTTGGTTTGGGGAGGTCATTACTTTAAGCTGACCTATTGCAGTTCACTTAACCTGTTTCTTATACCTCTTCTGAAACACATGACCTTTTCCTCAAAACTGATTACATTTTTCTGGGATTTCTTTAAGACTTCACAACCTGAATCTTAGGCATAGATTTTATGTTCCTTACTTTTACTTTTAGATAGCAGCATGTCTGTCACCGTAGCCTGCATTTCTGCTGCTAAATTGAGGAATATCACTTGTGAGGACAATGTGCTAGAATATGTTTTCTTCAACTTCTTTCTTCCAAAATGAACATTACAAATTCATTAGCATCTATATTTTTTTTCATTCATGACTCTCTAATGTGAACATCTAGTACAAAGAACAGATGTGCCAGGCATGACCTATGGATAGTGTAACAGGTTAGGAGGTAGGCAATAGTTTTCCTGCCTTTTAGCTTAGTTTGAAAAGGGTGGTGAAACAGCCCGGTGTGGTTCTGACTTCATGACATCAGTCTAAACCCATTTCTCTGGATGTTGTTTGTATTCAACAAATGGTTTCCTTTCTTCTTTGGAGATTGTTAATGAAAGCAGTATTTTTGCTATTGCTGTGCATTTGGAAAGAATTTGGTTGTGCAGTGTCCTGATAAACACGGCAGGAAACTTCAGGCATTCTTCATCTGCTTTTCTTTCTCAGTTGGAGCTGGGGCAGTGAACTGGTTCTGGAGTTCCTGGAAACACTTGAGGCTCCTTCTGTTGAGCAGCACTCTCAACAAGTGCCTCTGATTTTATGTGATGTCCATTGAGATGTTTAATGAGCTTAGAGATCATTGACTGTCTTAATTACCTCTGTTGTGAATTAATAAAATTCATGCCAAGAAGTTGCTGTCAGTGCTAGTGGTTAAGTCTTAGTCCCAAAATTGTTTTTTCTGGCTTGTGTCCTGAATTTTATTTTTTAGTTTGCACTGAAGTATCACCCTCCCAAGTGAGGTGAATTTCTTCTGTAGAAGATACTGTCTTTCGATAAAGATAGATCCATGTGCCTTGCTCTTTTCCTCTTCTTTATTTTGTCCTGTAACAAATAAACTATGACATAGCTATTAAACTGTTTCCCTTGGATATGTTTTCCATCTTGCCGTTTCTGCTGCCAGTGTCACGCCCAACTGAAGTGGCTTACTATGCGGTATTCTTTGATTCTATTTTCTGTTTTTGCGTATTCCTTTTGTTTATGTCTCTTCCAACTCACCTATGTAAATAGTGAATTCTATTTTACTACTTCATGTGGCTGATTGCCTGCTATTTATGCACTTCTGTGTCTGTGGTGTGTAATTAGTAGTCACCCCTTGTTATTTATTGTGTGCCAGTGTCAGCAAGTATTTTTGTTTCTCTTTGGATGTTTTGTTTCTTCTAGGATTTTCCCTACCAAATGTTATTTTTATTTCCAGTATTAATAATCAATTTTTTAATTTTCCATGCATCTTGAGTTTGATCCCATTAAATTTCCATCCTCCAAAAGTCTTTTCTTACTAATTTTTCCTGAGTTACCTACTCATCAATTGATTGAATAGATCATCATTTTGTTCATGGAATGTGACTGTTTCTATGGCTCTTTAAATTTTTATCTCTATTTTAACTATGTTTTGTTACAAAGCAGTATGCTATTTAAGACCGAGTTATTTGTAATCTATCTGGATTTGTCTGTCTCCTGACATAGAGAAATGGTCACTGTTGCCTGTGTGATGGACAGAGGAGCTGTTGAAATTTTATTCTTGGGCAACTTAGATGGGTGGTCCTTGTTCCAAATCTTTCGATTGCCTACATTTCTGTATGTAGAAGGCCTGTTTCACTGAGGGAGTTGAAGACATTTCTGCAATTTCTTCCATTTACGCTGAAGGATTATGCATCATGCTTTAATGGAGATTATAGGAAGTAGCTCTATGGGATTGGCACATTTGAACATCTTTGTAGGGGAATAAATGTATACTGCTAATTTAAGCGAGATCTTTCTCCTATCCAGTGAAAAGGTACCAGAAGACATCTGTTTCTGGCTAGTAAAAGCAAGGTGGAAGTGTGTGTCACTTTCCTTCCATGGGCCTCTTTATAGTCTCTGAGACTCAGTCTCTGGCCCTGCGGAGGCTACAGGCAGCAGTGAAGAGCAGTTAAAAGAAAGGTTCTGCAACTCTGAACTTCCTGAGCCAAGTTTAACTATGTAAACTCCCAGCTGCAGCCTTGTTCATCTCCCTAATACTACCCAGTGCTCTGCCTCAAGGTCTGAGAATGCCCCAGCACTCGTCACTTCCGCTCTCACATGCATCCTGATGAGAGTAGCCTTCATGAGAGACTAGGAGTTTTCTTAAAATACTCCCTAATGGTGTGTTTTATTTTTAATTTTTTCCCCTCAGTGATCTGAAGAAGAAATACAACATAACAGCAATTCCCAAACTGGTGATTGTGAAACAAACTGGAGAAGTCATTACTGACAAGGGAAGAAAACAGATCAGAGACAAAGGGCTATCCTGTTTTCGGAACTGGCTCGAGGGTGCAGATATCTTTCAGAATTTTTCTAGCTAATAAGTTGGCAGATGAAAGCAAGACAAGGCATCATGGAAAACTTTGTAGAGGTCTGAAAAGATTGTTGCCTTGTTCAGAACAAGAAGGGTAAGGCTTATTTATCTTTGCTTGTAAACCAAATTTGTTTTCAACTTGAAGATTAGCTATTCTAGTAAGTCATAAAATGCAAGTATTGTTTTATTTGTATTGTTCTGTCTACTATATTCAGTATGAACCAAAGCATTCCTGATAATACTGAAGAACTTAAGGGGGATAGGCCGGTTTAGAGAATAATAAAAGGAGCACTGTGAAATCTATGCAAGCAATTACCCTGCAAAATCTGTACAGTAAAAATATTTATGCACAAACCCATTTTTAATGACTTTTTTCTGATGATTAGCACATATTTTATTAAGAAAAGGAAATTATTTGCTTTAATAAATAACTGTTGAAGTATGTCTCGTGTCTTCCTTATGTATTTTTAACAAGCTAATCAGAAAATATCATGATTTTTAAGTGGTATGCATTTGTTTGTCAGTACTGAAGAAATACTTTTCTGTGTTTTTATTTTACTTCGTGTGGGATTTACTTAAGTTCTGCTGAGTTTTCCTTACCCCTGGATTTTTAAACTTGGTACTGTAAGCTGAGTTCTTATCTCTGGAGTTAATGTCAGGTCTGAGAAGCAAGCATTTCCCATCTCCTCCTTTTCCCAAAGTGAGTAGAAGCAAACATCAGAAGTGATACCAGCTCTATACAATGAGTGCTCACGTTGCATCTAAAGTACAGCCTGGTTTGCCTGTATTCTCCACCAGTTGTTGCACTCAGATTTGATAGCCAGTATTCATGATTGGAGTCCAGGCCAAACATCCATACAACTGGTGAGCTAAGGAAACACTTCCTATGCCAGGCAAGAGTTCGTTGATTAGAATGTAAAGACTTTAAGAGGATTATTACTAGTCCAGTTACTAGCACTTAATGTTACAAACACTTCAAGTCCACATTACCCAATTGTTACAAGTCATAAAGATACAGATATCAATAAAGATACAGTTAAAACTGATGCACATTAACTTTTCAGTTCTGTTCTGTTCACCCTTCCTCTTGGTTCTAGTGTTAATGGTGTTTTCCCAAAGATGATGACTTGCCTCCAACTGGACTGTGTGCTACTGATCACAACCCCTGGGGCCTGGCTGTTCTTCAAGCCTCAGCAAGTGTGCTGATTCACTGGAATCATGGCTGCTCTGCAGGCACTTCTTTGCATGCCTGTGCTCGAAGGGATTCCACTTCAGCCTTGTTTTGTTGATTGCTATGTCCCTTATGAAGCCATTGGCTTACTGACCACATTCACAACTGTCTCGCTTGTTTGTTGAGGAGCCTTTGTCTGACCATGATAAAACTCAGCAAGGAAAGCCTGAAATGAGCGTGTGTGGATCATTTTATCATTTAGTAACACAACTGTGTCATTTTCTTGTAATGGAGGAAAAAAAGACTGTGTGTGGGAGAGGGAGTATATGTAAAAAGTTGTGTACTTCAAAAAGCAAGTACGCCAGAGAAACTAAATTTAAAGTGAAAAAATATTAGATCTAGGAAGTGTTCAGCAGAGTTGTGAGTCAGTGTGTCTTGTAGCTGTTCTTAAAATGACATCTGGGGGTACTGCAGACAATTTCTAATTTTTGAATTTTTGCTACCTAACCATATAAATAATGCTCAGGTTCTTTTCTAATTAATACTAAGCTCCCTAGTGAATTTTCTGTGCAAGTGATATGTAGGCACTGCCTACTGTTCTGGGACCAGCTAATGGCAAATGTATTTCAAACATAAGATGAGAAAAGAATAATAAAAGTTCTTCCAAAAGTTTTTACAAATAAAGTTGCCTGAACGTGGAATAAATTATATAGCGAAAGCATACACTGTGACCTCTTACCAGACACGACGCATCACTTAGGCCAAGATTGCTTGGTTCATTGTTTGTCTATATGTATGTATATGGAAGAACTGAATATTTTAAGACTGAGATGGGGTTAGGTCCTTTGAATAATTGACACACTGCATCAGTAACACAGATTCAAATTAGAATTCAGCTAGGAAATTCATGATGATGAAGCAAAGATATATAGTATACACTATACAAAATATCTGGTTTGATTTCAATCAAGGGCTTTTGGTTTTGCACATCAGTGTTTGGAAGCTCAGAAAATTTGTTTTTGTCAGTGCTACAATAACGTATGTTTGACATAGACAAAGGACAGGGTAGTAGAAAATATTTGTGTATTAGCAGCACCTTGTGAAATTTGAGGAGCAGATCTCAGTGGGACAAGCATAAGGCTTGTTGTTACTTTGAATGTGTGTCCATTGGGAATTAAACTTAGAGCGTTCTAATATTTGAATTTACAGAACTGTCCCTTTAACTTTCTCAAATACCTTCAATTCACTATCAACTTTCTACCCTCCACCTTTAGTCACAGTTACCTTAAGTATTAGAGAGTACTGGTACTTTTCTGAATGAGGAGGGAAAATGCATTTTTTAAAATATAACAATAGACAGTAGCATGCTAGATGCAGCACGCTCATAAAGGAGTCAACTAAAAAACAAGGTTAAGAGGAGGAGTGTCCTTCCTTATTCCATAGGACAAGAAATTGCCCATTTGAACTATTTATTTATGGAGCTATTTGTGGAGCAATGTATGTTAAGATTGCTTAAGAACCTATAGTGTTGATTTTCTTTTTTAGAATTTATGGAGATTTATTTTGCTAAGAAGAATGGCAAGGGTTCTAAGTTGATACTTTGTGAATTGATCCTGTGGCATACTGTGACTGTTGAGGAGGATGACTAGCTGCAAATGAATGCTGCAGGCTCTCCTGTGACCACTGAACGTGTCATTTGGGAAGAGGGAAAGCACAGTGGCAGATTCAGACATGAAATAAACATTATCACTGGAAATGCAACCAACATCTTTCTCTTTGTTAATCTTTTATTTCTGTAACTCTCCATCATGTACAGCTACCCACTAGGCATTCCCTTCTTCTTCATGGAAAGCTGCTGTTGTCAAACTTCAATAGTTCTATTCCCATCCAATATTGTCAAATAAATAAAATGCTTTTACAAGTAGAACTTTTAAAGGCAAGATTACTTACTGGTGTTATGTATTTTAAAAGGTAGAATAGTGTTATATGCCTAAGATGCAAAAATTTCAAGGATAATTATTGGTGTCTAAAATACAAACCCTCAAGCACCTTCTCTCTGTTGGCATTATAGACATGGATTCATTTTTAAATCTGTGGTTTTGATTCTTTCAGAGTTAGTGTCGCAACAAGTCTTTCAGCCTCAATCACCAAAGCTATCTCCCTACTGAATAATCTTTACTGCAGGAATATTCTTCTATTGCAGATGTCAAACTCTTGGCTTTCTCTGAGGTATAATTTATGTATATGTGCGTTCTAATTAGCAAGTTCATCTGTGCTGTACGAAAAAATCGTATTTCTGTCTCGTTTTTCTCTTGCAGTGTCATTATTGTAAATAGTATTGGTTGAAATACAAAAATCAACATCTGACACTATTAAAAAATAGATACAAAATTATGTTGTCTGTGGATAGTTGCCTATGCAGTTATGGAGACCCTCAAAACACGGAAAATGAAATAGTTAAAATGAAGGGATTTGGGGCCAACTTAAGTTTGTTTTCATCTTGCTGCAGTGACCACTGAATATAAGCATGTGCTTACATGGTTTGCAGAAAAGTGCTCTAAACCAAAACTAACTTTAAAAAATTGTCACTGGCTGTCCACTATTGCTTGAATGCTGTTTGGCAGCACCTCTCTTGCCCTACTACTGCTGCTAATTGGCTTCTGGAAGAACACAAACCAGGCAGAACTGCTGAGTATCTATAGATACTATAAATGTCACTATATATCACTATAATTTATATAATGATTTATATCACTATAAATGTGATACTAGTTTAAACTCAGTATCTATACTGAGTTTAAACTAGTATCACATCTGCATACCTGAAGATTATATTTCAGTCTGTTCCTCATGATCACCAAATAAAAGTTAAGCTTGCATGTGACTATAGATCACGTAAGTTCTAACAACTGCTCATTATCCATCTGTGGATGAAATAGTAATAGTGAACGAAGTAGAAAATGCCAAGGTCATCTTTTCTATGCATTACAGAGTAGAAAGCAGTTCATTGATCTAGTTACAGAATTTCAGGTCATTCTCAATTGCGCTAAAACCAGATATAATTTAGCTTCTAATGCAATAGTAATAGTCTGCCATTGGATCTAGCCCCTAAAAGCTTGAGTAGCCTAAATGAGTCCAGAGGAGGGCCATGAAGATGATCAGAGGGCTGGAGCACCTCTCCTGTGTGGACAGGCGGAGAGAGTTGGGGTTGTTCAGCCTGGAGAAGGGAAGAAGGCGCTGGGGGGACCTTGGAGCAGCCTTCCAGTACCTAAAGGGGGCCTACAGGGAAGATGAGGAAGGACTTTTTGTCAGGGAGTGTACCAATAGGATGAGGGGTAACAGTTTTAAACTGAAAGAGGGTAGATTTAGGTTAGATATTAGGAAGAAATTCTTTACTGTGAGGGTGGTGAGGCACTGGAATAGGTTGCCTAGAGGAGTTGTGGAGGCCCCATCCCTGAAAGTGTTCAAGGCCAGATTGGATGGGGCTTTAAGTAACCTGGTCTAGTGGGAGGTGTCCCTGCCCATGACGGAGGTGGAACTAGATGATCTTTAAGGTCCCTCCCAACCCAAATCATTCCATGGTTCTACGATTCTATGAATGCGCTTAGGAAAAAAAAAAAAAGGACAAAGAAACCATTACATTACAAAGTGTGCAGTAATCTTACATTAATTTGACAGAAAGTTGCATTTTCCTTTTAGATTTTATTCAAAACAAGGTTCACATGTTCACAAAGTAAAGGGTTGAGTTTGTTTCATTCCAAGTGATGATGCTTCACCTCAGGCTGCCACATTTACCTTTGTGACCTGCATGCCAGTTTTTGCCTAATAGAATCCCTGTGGTTGACAGCCACTTTTTCATCCAAATGATTTCTGAAATGCTGCATACCTCTGTCCACCTAGAACCTCTTCTCATTCACCTAGAATTAGGTTTTGGAATAAGAAGTGAAGGTCTTCAACGTATGTCAAGTCAGATATATTGCGTGCTTAAGGCAATGTCATATTTNATATTTCTAGTTCATCACTTGTGTAGAATGTAAATTGTGGCTGCTTTACTACTGAGCACAGTTATATAATATACATTAAACTGTATAGAACAGCTTGGTTACATATACATTCTGCATAGTTCAGTAAGGCTCAGAACTTATTAATAGTACCAAAGACAAAGCCAGTAGAAAGTTTTCTGTCCTCTTCCTTCTAGCTTGTGTGAGGCTGCCTCACACAAAGTTAATATAATATCCCTTAAAGAGGTGGTGTCCAAAAAACATGTTAAAATATATGTGTGTAAATGTAATTTTTTAAACCTGTGTTTACTTTTTCATATTATTGTAATTTTTTGGATGACTCTCACTGAAAGAAGTTTTCAGGCTCACATTTTAGCCTTCGGGTCTGTTACCTAGAAGATTCCTTTGGGAGCTCTGGGAAGAAAACTGCAAGTCGTATGCCAGAATATGGTGGGACCATGATAAATACCTATGCAGAAGATAGTTACAGTTATCAAAACTCCTACCTTTTCTCTGGCAATAGAAAAATGGAAATTAACAAAGAATTTGTCACACCTAAGCTGTATAATTTTGAGATTTGGGCTGAAGAATAAAGATCTAAAATGTGTACTTGGAAATTTCTTCAAATGCTGTAATGATTTCTTGAATACGCATTTTTAATATAAACTTAACCTTTCACTTTGCATCTCAACTGAGAGTACATACAAAATGAAATATCAGTAGCTCTTTTTGCAGTAAGAGAAAAGAGTAGATGCAAACAGGTGTTCTTCAGAAAACAAGTAACAGTTGATACAAACATGACAGGTTTTTGCTTTTCATACCATTTCCACCCTGTGCACAACCTCATTTGGCTTTTCGTACAGCTGAGTTGTTTGTTAAGACTGGACACTGATAAGAGTCAGCTCTAGCTGTTACATGTTCTCTGTGTAGGCAATATTAATAAATGGACAACCCTAAATTTTCTTCTGTCAGTTTCTACGAAGATGGACATATAGATGAGCCAAGCCGAACAGGGGTGGATTTAAGCCTTCTACTTCCTCAATTTCATTTAAATTTCCCTAGATCAAGTTCAATATAATTCGTGACTCTACAATGTTAAGTAATGCTGTCCATGTAAACGGAAGAAGTTGCTATGGAAAGTGCTGTTTCTATCCAAAAAAATGAACGTAAGTGCAGTGGTACAGTCCCAAAGACATACTTTAAATACAAGTTAAAAGAATTTAGCACAGGAGTGTTCTCAGAGCCCTGTCTGACTAGGAACTGAGCTGTGAGCCCTGACGATTCAAATTGATAAACAAAACTGTGGAGACAGTTTGTGAATAGATACAGTACTGGCCTGGAAATGTTTCTACTATGCTGATCCAGTAACAGTGCCTACTTAGATTTGTAAGATGTTGATAAATTAATAGATCCTTGGAAAGATAAACAACTGTTTTGCATAGTCAGTAGCTAAACCTCCCCAGCTCTTCTCATAATAATAATCTTAAGTGCATGCGCAGGCCACAAAAGAAAACATTTTTCAGAGATGAGACTTTTTCTGAGCATAACATACGGGTACAATTCCTGTGAAAACATAAAATTTACCAGAATTACTATGCGTGAATCAAAACTGTTTTCAAGGGAAACGATTTTACTCAAGTAAGTGGAGCTTTGTCCTGAAACAAGTCTGTTTAGTGTGGTTCTGTGCTTTGCTGGTAGTTCCAGTTTGGCTTTGAAATGCACCCAGGTTTCTAGCAGGACTGAGACCCAAGTTCTCATTAACAGATAGCCTGCCCGCTTAAACATGGAAAAGGATATTTTTAGTCATGCTTCATATATGCAGCCATCTACTGGTTATGTTTATCTCTTACTCTGAGATTAAAAACAATATTCTGAGCCTCGAATAGTCCCTTGGGGCTCCTAATCTCTATTTCATTGTGCAAGTGACTCAGTCTCTCTGCTCCTAGTTTTTCCTGGTAAAACATATAGTAACACAATTAATGCATCTCTGAAGACTGAGATGTTTGAAGGGTGCTCTGGAGCTCCAGGTAGGGTGATGCAATGCCAATGCATACATATTTTGTCATCCAGTATGGTCTACATACTTTGGAGGCATGCAGCTGTATCTTGTTGGCATTGCCAAAGCAAAATTCCACCATTTAAGTCTAAGTATCTTCTTTCTACAACTTCTTAAAGTTACTATCACAGGGATCCCTATGTGGTGAAGAGAGCAAAGACTGAAGGGCAGGCAATGAGAATGAGTTGAGACCATGATTGTAGCCTGGTGTCCTGGTCCTGACTTGCTTATCAACACTGAAACACACATGCCCTGTTCCTTCATTCCATGTTCAGCACTGCAGCTAGTCTGTGGTTATGAAGAGAGCTGCTTTTACTAATACCCTTAATTAACACCTATCACCAGCATAATATTCATGTTAACAGTATCTCAATTTAGATTTGAAGTTGACGTGTTGTCACACTCGGAGAGAATAGATGGTTCCTTTCTAAATGGTATCTGTTTTGAAATTTAAACAACCACACGTTTAAGGTCACACAAGAATTTGAGTATATGGAGGATATTACTCTGCATGGTGCAGAAGGAGAGATCGTGTGCAGACACCAAGGCAGAAGTATCCCACATGCAGAAAGAAGAAAGAACTGAACTGCATGGTGTAGGAGTAGCTGTAACTGCCATGATGGAAGCTTACAGGCAAAGTTGTTGGGACTCTGGGCTGACACAGGTATGGGGCTGTGACAGTAAAACTCTACTGCATTTGAGTCATCCTACATTCAAGATAGCAGGACTTTCTTTGAAAATGAACAAGATTGGCCAAAAAAACACCAAACCTTGGATGGTGGTAAATGACAGTGCTTCGATCCTTTGGCTTTCTGCTGAAGTCGAGGGAGTAAGCACCAGCTTTGTCTGAATCTTCTAGCAAAAGTCCAAAACTAAGCAACTTTCTGGCAGGTATGCGGAAGCAGGCCTTGCCATGCTTAAAACTGGGTCAAGGACACAGCAGCATCCCAAGTGCGAGATGGAGAAGATGGACAGAGGCATGTGGAGGTCACACGGCTGCAGTTTCTGAATTACCAGGAAGAAATGGGTACATCTGCTGTAACACAGTTCCTTTCTATACCGATGCTGCCCTGCCATATCAAGACCCTTCGCAGAACAGTTGGTATTTGCTGTTAATTCATATAAACCCTAGTATTGTTGTGTTAAGTCAGAGTTTGTGTCGACGGAAGGCTGAAGCTCTGTCTCTCTGCTTTCTCTCCTATAGCTGTAGCAATAACCTTCTTCTGCCTCATCTGAACCTGCAAAGCAGACTGCATGTTTACACCGTGACAGGTATTTTGTGTAGCAATGCACAAGCTCAGACCACTTCTTGGCAATTTATGTTCTGTTGTACTTCAAGCCTGGGAATTTCTGACCGGCTGAACTCGACTCTGTGAATCCAGGCAGAATGCTCCTTCCTCACAAATGAAACCACAGTTTATAAAACTGCTTACCGGATTTGTTTTAAAAAGCATTGACACACTTGTCCTTTGGAGGAAGACTATTAGTTTGAGGTATTTATTTTCAATCTCATCCTAGAACATTCATATCTAATAGTCAGATACCAAAACACAACATGCAATACAAAATCTGAGGACACTAGAAGCTATGTTAGAAGTATTATACTATTATTACATAGAAGGAGAGAACTTGATGGGACCATCAAGTGCAGTCTGGATATGCCACGGCATATTCCCATCTGTATTTGTTGACAAACTGTACTTGTTGACAAATATTTTGTTGCCACACCCCAAGTGCATTTAGGATGTGGATAATCCATTGGTGCAGAGATTCCAGAAGCATTCCTGTGGCTTTCAGAAGGGCGGTGTAATTAACATGGCAGATAGCGCCAGGGTGATTATTGAAGTGGGACATGGGAGGGTCTCTTCTCCTTAAAATAGTAAGGCACTGGGTGTTTGAGAGTTAGGTAACTCTCAAGTCACCTACGCAAGAGACACAGCCAGCTGCAGCTGCTCCTGGCTAGGAGGGAGAGGGGAAAGGGGGAACCAATATTAGCCTGGAGTTGCTATTCACCTGGCTGATTACCTTCAGGCTGGTATCTGTTGCTGTAGACCCAAGGCCAAGGGTAGCTCAAAATAACTGCAGGGGAGAGGAGGGACCACTCCTACCCCTCTGTATTGCCTGTGCTTTCTGTATGGAACAGCAAAGCTGAAATTCGGTGGCAGAAGCCAAACCTGAATACCCACCCGAGGTAGTGAAGAGTCAGGCTTGGTCTGTCTCTGCTAGTCTAGGTGAAGGAGGAAAAAGGCTGGAAACTGTATTGGTTACATCCCCCTCTCCCTGTCCTGTGCTGCGCTTGTTTTGGGAAATACTATCTGTTCAGCTGCCTTGAGATGTTCAGATTTCTCTCCAAATCCTTGAATGTTTTACCAAAGGAGGACATTCAAAGTTCCTGAGGACTCATGAGAAAGGCTATTTCTATCTTCCCAGGCGTCACACTTCACTAAACACAGGTTCAGTTAATGTACCGGTTAGCCCTGGAGCAGTAGTCACCTGCTGGTTTTCAGAGTATAACCTTTACTTTTCCATGTGTTTCTCCACTTTTTGTCATCCACATTTATCGCTCTTCTATTTACCGTTTGTACTGAAGTACACTAGCTCCTAAATTTTCATGCATTAGTAACAGAAAATCTTCTAGCAGTCTTGTTTTATTTGTATTAGGTGTAATTTACAATGCATGTAATAAATAAAATGGAGTCTTTTAAAAAAATGAATGTATAAAGTTATACCAGTGAGTTACATTCTGGAAATTAAGAAGGAAAATGAAGTTTAAAATTTAAGGTCTGTGTATGTATGTATGATTTAAATATGCAGAACTGTTACTTATGTCACTCAGCATCAAGTGGTCTCCCCAGAAACAGCTGATCTTAAAACACACAAAAAATAAGCTATCCAACAGTATATTACTGCATGAAGATCTTACTTTTGTAATACTTCAGAAAATTTCTATAAGAATTAAATTGCCGTTATAGGACCTTGAAATTAAACATGAAATAACTGATGATTGACCACAGATAACTAAGAACTCTAAGAAAACGAAGAGGCCTTTTGATCAGACAGGAAAGCATTTCCAGTTCATATCAGTTACCCAGGATGGGACAGTAGGTAACAAAGAATAAACTTAAAAAATTGATCATCTCTCTCATGCCAGTTCAGTGGTGCATTCAGGACTCCATATTTATTAGGTTTTATCAGCAAAGCACCACTCTTACTGGTTTTACTCCTGATACATATCACACTAAGAATCCTTCTATCTTCTAGCTTGTCTTGAAATATTAAACTGTTACTTAAGAATCTATTTTATTGAAAAGCGAATATGGATTCACAAAGCTTGCAGCTTATTACAGCCTTCCGAGATTTTTAAAAGGCATGAAAACTATGCCACTGGATTTTTACAGCCTTGAAACACAAAACCTTTTTCTCCCACAAGTGATTGCCCAGGATGAAATACCATTTTTTTAAATAAATATTTCACTTTATTCCACGAAAGGTTGCATGAAGATCCAAATTTCTGTGATTCTCCTAAATCTGATGCCAAATTGCTGCAAGAAAATTGCTTGTCAGTCTTTCATTTCTGTCTCTGGATGATAAATACTTAAGTAATTTCACTCACCTGGTGCCCTACAAGGTAAGTGTCTGATCCCAGTGAGAATACCTCAAGTGGTTTCTCAGCCTTCTGGTTTATCATAGCAGGCAATCTGTTTCTGGGTGTAAAAAACAAGCAACTGTAAACCAGTACTTCCTTTAAAAATTAATTTAACGCTTAATCTTTTTTATTCCCTCCCGTCTTTTCTTTCTAATTTAGAGGGTGAGACAACACATTATATTAGTTACAGGCATGTCCAGAACTGCTGACCATGCTCAGGAAGTTCGCTCATCACCAGTCTGTCTTAGGCTGGTGAGTCCCTAGAGAAAAACTAAACCACACTCATAAACCATCCCTGGAATGCAAAAATGTCCATATGAGACCAGACAAATTCTTGAAGAGAAATTGTCCCCTATGCTAGAACAGGGTCCATTGCCCATTTAAATTAAATTTAATTTGGAAAAGAGGATTTATGTGGGATTTAGATAATTCAAGGATGATTTTCAGCACAGCAATGACATTTATCATTCTCTCCTGGCACTGATCTCACCAAAACCCTGACACTGATGTCTAGGAACACTGTTTTCTCAGTTTACCCCCAGTTACTGGTTGAGAACATCTCCAGAATTTACATAAATATTAGCCATAATTTTAGAGGAAAATACAATGTAAAGTAGCTCCCATTATGTACCAAAGTAACTATTATTCTCCATGTAAAGTACAAGTCTAAGCATTTTCATCAGCATGCTCAGAAATAATGATTCTTGTCACTGGATATTGGAAATGCCGACCGGTGGTACTCCTACATTGTTTTGCACTAGGTGGAAGTCTTCAGCTGGGCTGCTACAGACTGTAACAACAACAAAAGCAAATTGATGGAACTAGCAATGATGAAGTGCAGATTTTTTTTTTCTCTTAGGACTCATAACTGCAAAAATTAATAGAAAAGCCTTGTTCTTACGATGAAACCAACAAGCAGATTCACAGACGGAAACTAGTAAGCACAAGAAAAATAGATTCCAGAGCTGATTTTTAAGGTTCATTTCCTAGCCTTCAGTTAAACAGCATGATTCGTCCACTAGGAAAAAGTTCTGTTATGAGAAACAATGCAGCAATCCTTTTTTTAATTTAGTCTCGTAGAAAAGACTTTCCTTCCAAATACTAGAAGCTGCAAAGCTGTAAACTATTGAGGGAAACAATGGCTTAAATGTTGTCCCAAACAAAAGGAAAATGAAAATTATCTAGTGCCTGAAGCGTTCTGTTTCTTAAAACATTGTGACAAATTATGCCATTACCCAGCTCCAGGGAAGGCAAGGCAGTGGCTAAAGGCAGAATTATTTTCTTCTGCGTGGCTGTTGGTTTGTTTTGACTTTCTGTTCTTGCAGATGAATCTGCCTGTTTTCTGTGACTGTTAAACCAAGTCATTTTTCTCAAACACCTAATTAAACAAAAGATGATGAACATTCTTTGCCATTCAGTCCTTTGCTACTTTTTAAGTTTCTTAATCCACTTTCCTTAAAGTCTGCTGAAGTCTAGCTCTAAACTGAAGGGTTTATTTGATGGTAGAGCATAATAATGACACTTTCTGCCTGTCTTGTCACATCCACCCAGATTTCACCATTATCAAAACACCAGTCATCCCATCTGCCCTGGGAAGCAGCTGATACAATCTGTATTCATTTTACTAATGGGGAAAATAAGACATAATGAAAGTGTCTGGAAATGTTGCCTGTTAAATTTGTGACAATGCCAGGACCTGAACACAAATTGTGGTGTGATTTGATTCCTAAGCCTGTGGTTACCAAACTGTGGCTGTGGATTCACTGCACAATTACAGTAAATAATCTACAGGTGATTCACAAAACCATACCACCTATACAATGTTTTCAATAAGAAAAGTTGACTGTAAGGGAGTGAAAAGTTGGTCTGAAATATTTGGAAAGCACCACCTTTTCCTGTGAGTATGAAACAAAATACAGCCAAAAGGCCTGTAGCTGTAATAGCTAAATGAGTTTGTGCCTTCATGCATCTGTGTTTTTCTCTTCAGAGATGTATGAATGAAAAACACCATGGTAGCAAGATATGTTAATTACATACTCACCCACAGCACCAAATGTATGTAGATCTTAAAAAAAGAGAAAGGAGAGAGAGAGAGAGTATTTATTCCAAGAAAAATTACATAGTTCCAGTATATGAAACGAGTATTTACTCCAAGAAAAATGATGAAGTCCCAGCATGCTCATGACACCAGACATAACGTGGGACACCAGAAGGTTGCAAAGTCACTGCAGGTACCTTCTAAGCCCATTTTAAAGAGAAAGGGGTATCAGCTGCCTATCTTAATGACATACTTAAATATGTTTCTGCTATGGCTACTGTACCCATTTTTCCAGGACACATTTTTTCCTGCTCTCAGAGTTTTGCACAGACATATTTTTGGTAAAAGCAGCTTGTGCCTGTGGTTTTTAACCTCTGTGAATGCAGGAGCCGCGTTTGTGAGAGAGAGGCAGCAGCAGTACCTGGGCCAGGAGAGGAGGAGGGGTTGAGCAGCAGGCATCTGACTTGTGGACAGAGGGCTTAGGCTGGGATGAGAAGACAGGGGAAGACTGGCAGCTCAGGGTGAGGAATTTAGGGAGACACTTGAAAGGAATGGGGCGATCTGGAGTGGGAGAAATGGAATTACTGTCTTGCAGCCATATAATTCTGAGCTGGGATACACTGGCAGTGTCAGGACAAGCAGGGACTGGAGAAGAAGAGGCTGAGGGCTGCATGTTACGTGAGGGTCCAGGAGGGATGTGGTTACACTGGGACACCTCCACCATCTTCCCACTCAGACAACAGGACGTTCTTAGGTTTGCAGGCCAGAACAGGTAACAGATACTTGGTGAAACACCCACTACAGCCAGGAGGCCAGGTGATACCTTCTCTTCTTTTTTAATACTGGAAAGTTGTTCTGTCACCAGCAGATGTGGCAAAAAGGAGCCATGAGGCCATTGCAGCACCAAGTAAGTTCATGGAGGGGATTTTCCTGGCCATTTACAGTGTTGTGGATGGACCCTGGGGACTCCTGCTGCCCACAAGAAACACTGAGGGCTGCTACAGGGCTCTCAGGCCAGCTCTGGCTTGGCAGCTGCGGTACCACTTGGTTCATCTGCTCTGCAGTGCCGTGCTGCGACAGTGCAGAGGATGCGCAGAAGACAAGGGTGCTGTACTGCCTGTCATTCAGTCCCAGAGTTAACACCAGATCAAACCCAGACACTGCTTTGCTTACCTCAGCGTGACATCATTCCCTGTGCTAAGCTGTGGCAGTTGTATAAAAGCAGACCTGAAACAGTTCCTTATGTTCATAACTTTAACCCAACTGGTTTCATCGAGAGATGCACTATTGCTACCATTTTTCTCTCTTTAAACACCTTATACATGCAATATCCAATACCATAAAGGTAGCCGTTTTTTGAAAGTGGTTGCATTCTCCTCTATTGTATTATCCTGAAAGACAAGCTGTCTGAATGTGGTTTCTTTTTGTGTGCATTGTTCTGTCAGGTAGTCCTCTTATCTCCCATCTCACCTTTCCAACAGTCAGCTGAATCTTCAAAGCACTGTTTGTTCTCTGAGCAAGATATTGCTTGTTCTCTCACTATTTGCCCTTCATCCCAAATAAATTAAAATTGAGACAGTTTGAACAAGGACTTCGATAGATTAAGGTTTTACTTAGTTGCTGCAGCTCCTACCAACATTTTTATATATATATATGGGGAGAATGGGAGATAAACAAGTCATTTTAAAAACAGAACATTGCTAGTTTAATGTATACTTCCGTGGGTTTGCTGTGGTCGTTAAAAACTCTTCTTCAGAGTGGATTACAGGAGCTGGGGATATTCTTCTGGTGTTGAGAAGAGAATGTTTATTAATGAGTAATATCACAGCAGCCAGGCTTGCTGTAACAACCCTGTGTGCAGCATTGACAGTGACCCATCTGTATAAACAAGGTGCCTCCTTCATAAAGATATTCTGAGATTAGCAATTATGGCATTTTTCTCATTGCAGCAATGTGGACTTCAGAAATGTTTCTGGGTTAAGGAAACACAGGAATCCCATCTCGCCTCCATCCCTCCACTCTGTGCTGTATGAACTCTTCTTTTAGGAGACACGATCTGAACTACTTAGGTTAAACACTTAGTGCCAAACAGAAAAGAAGGGGCATTTTTAAAGAAAGGCAGTCCTAGCCAGATTTGACTCCCAGTGGCCTAGCTTTGTGTCTTAGGTTCTCGGCTAAAACACTAAAAAGTGGTGCTTTTCCCTGTGTTCTTCCAGTAAAGAGAATCCTGAGCTGAAATACCTGGCATTTTCAGGGATGCTTCTGGGCCACAGCCTCAGAGGGGCAGTCCTAGCCAACGCACTGAGTTTTCTAACCAAGACTAAGCCCTGGTCCAGAAGCATGCGATGAGTTCTCAACTCGGAATGACCTGAGCACATGGAAGGAAAATGTCCAGAGGTTTAAGCACCTGCTGTAATGAGACTTGCAGGACTAATAAACCACGCCAGCAGTAAGACTGGAGCTTGCCATTTTCCATTTCGGCGATTACCCACGAGAGGGCAATGTCATCCCTACATTCAGTAGTTCGGTAGAAGAAAACATCCAGAGCCTTTGACATCCTCCACTGACATCTCGGTACTCTTGATTGCTGAGTTGTTCTTACATAAATAGATCTATTTAGCAGTATAATTATTAATCATCAATAACTGCACTGCCATTTATTGGCAAAGGTACTGAAACTTCAGTAACTGGGAGGCCATTCACTGGCAAAGGTAATGTAAGCCCAAAAAGTTATCTGTTATTACATAAGCCCCAAACTTGTGTGCTCTGCTGAAATCTTGTACTTTACTTTCGAAATATGTTTATAAGAGGAAAGCAGCTTCAGACTCTAGTGCTGGCCTGCTATCTTTAAGTAACACAGTTATCAAGTGGATGAGAGGAACATGAGCCCGGTGAGTATTTGCTACTGGTGGGGAGCTGTGGGGGGAACACATTGAGGAGAGGAAGATGGGAATTACTGTTCAGTGTCCCCGCAAGTCATTAGTGCATCAGTACACACTTATGTAAATTGGCCTGTAAACCAGCCTTGGGTTTTGTTGGTCTGCTAAAAGAGCTTTTCATACATAACAGCAACAAATTGTGTTTGCTTATCTGAGCCCAAGGTGGGTCAGTCGTACCTGGCCGCTCCAGGATGTGTACTGCCTCTTTAAATAGTGCAGTCTTTACAGCTGTTTTTTGTTCTTTTTGCTTTTATACGAAGAGAGGACAAGCTAGCAACATCATCCATCCCAGTGCTACCAGTTGTTTTGCCATCTGGCACGTCAGCAGTGCAAGCACAGTATTGCAACATCCAACTCCTCCACATCATTCTCTCGTCATCACAGTGGCAGAAGAGATAAATGGTCTTCCAGAAGAAATACCTCAGCAGAAATCCATGCCAGGGCCACATCTCTGCATCTCCCAGGAGGCACTTAATATCTTCGAGCCTACACAAATCACCCAAGTGAGTCTGTGTCACATCCAGGCCTAGGTATGAGGGCTTCCTGGCTGCAGGACTTCTGTTTCGACACAGATTTCCTGTTTGGAAAGGAAACTGTAGAGACATACAGATGGTGAGCCTTCGGTATTGCAACTGGTGAAGCTCACACAATACTTTGCTTTACTCAGAACATGCATGCTGCAAGTTTTAAAACCCTGACATCAAGGTGAAGAAAAAGCATTCCAGTTTGAGTTACAGCATTCTAATTATTCTAATTTAGTTTCACTTTTTTTTTTTTTTTTTAATAACCAAAAAACTCTCCAAAACAGAGAAAATACTACAATTGGAATAATTCATTATTCTCTGAGATATTTTGGGGATTTGGTAATTCAGTTATCAGGAAAGTTCAAATTGCTGATGTTTTCTTTTCCAACATTTGAAAAGGTTCCCAGCAGATGCCTTCTTTTTGCATTCCTTGATGCCTCCTGCCATTGTAGATAATGTTCATTCAGTGCAGTCTTGGCTGGTGTGGCTGATTATTCATGTGTTGCAGTGGTGATGCTCTCTGAAGCATTCAGTTACACCTACAGAAGTGTGATGGAAAAGGAACTCTGCTGGCTGACTGTGAACAATACACTGTGATCTTTTTTGACTGCTTTGTGGTTTCCACTGCCTGAACATCCATCTACATCTATCCAACGCTTCTTCTGCTGCATGAATGGTGTAAAAGGATTAGAAGGAGGCCATACAGTTTGTGTTACAATTGCTGTACAGTTCTCATTTTACCTAGGGATTCTTTGTTAGTTTCATTCTCCAGTATGGTAAAAGAGCCTGACATATTTACAGAGCTGTTTTTTTTTCCCCCCTTTTTTTTTTCCTTTTTGTTTTGTTTTGTTTTGTTTTGTTTTGTTTTGTTTTGTTTTGTTTTGTTTTTGAGTGTTATGCTTACTAAAGAATGCAAGGGTCATTTTGTTGCCACAAGTGCAGCTCTCAGTGGCTTATCAGTTTCATATTTTGTCTAAGTACAACCTTAATAAAGTAGCAGTTAAATGCAGACTATTGCTCTAACTGAACAAGCTAAATGTGGGAGAGACTATTCTCAGCACCTTGTTGTTAAATATGGAGTACAGCCAAACTGAGACAGGCAGTGACCTGACAACTGGGCTGAGCTGAACCATGCTGCCCAGCACAGGGCCCTGCAGCAGCAGGGTACCTGCGCTACAGCTGCCATCCTGCGTTCACTCGTCTTCATTTCTTGCACATGGAGTAAGCTTGATGGGAAAGAATAAGAGGTACATTTCAAAATTTTCTCTGTCTTACTAAAATAAATCATGTCTCGTACATGACTTAACTAACTTACCACCCCTTGCAGTCTTGAAGCTTTAACTGTAAAGTGCATATTTGTGGACAAAATAAAGTTGTTTTCCCAGAATCTGTGCGCTAGATTTTGGGACTCTGGCTTAGAGATTTGGGAGGTGTGAGAAGTTGAAAACAGATCTTCTTTTGATCCTAGGGGATTCTGTTTTCAAAAATGCTAGATTGCATTGCCAGTGGCACAAAATTGTAGAGCGTGACACACGTGATTATGAGATCCTCTTTGCTAGACTTGGCAAGTCATACTACTGTAAAAATATTTAAACAAGACCACTGTCTAGTCCAAACAGTGACACTATGGTTTTGTTGAATGTTTTTAAAGCCTCTGTCATTGTCATAGTCATAGACTACCTGGATGTGCTTTGAAGCAGAACCATTTGAAATAAACACTAAACGCACTTTGGAAAATGATGCAGTTTGAAATCAAGTGATTTTATTTTTTTTAATTTGACCCTGTAATCATTAACCTCTCTGTGGCTGGGAAAGAAAGCCAGATAAATGTGTCAGTCACTTTTATTTGTACTCAGCCAATACAAGCTGACACGTTTTCATTTTGTCTTTCATGGATTTCAGCAGAGGAATTCAAATGTGCATTTTGTTCTGTTCTTCAAAGAGAGGACAATACTGACTTGAGATATAGTTGGCTTTGGAAAGGTGTGTGTATATATCTATATCTATATTTAAAAAAAAGGAACAAATTATATCCCATCAAAAAGGCAAAGGCATTTCACAAAAGGTCTGCAAAGTTAGTACTATTATTATAGTTCCATGTTCCTGAAGTCTTTGAATTCTATTTCTGCTTCTTTTAATTACATCAGTATTTGCCTGAGGGTGTGAAACAGAAAACCCATGCACAGAAAGACAGAACATGACAGAAGTTTTGTTTCTTTAACACATTTGCAATAGAAAAGACAAAAGGTCTGTACAGCAGATCATTCAGGCTCAATGATAAGCTGCTGGATGTTACTGGTGCAATGGTCCCTACAAATGCTGCCAAGTGTCATCCTTCAAAACCAACATACTAGAGGATTAAAGCCTTGTGATAGTGTTATAACTCGCTATTTTCCTATCATGACAAGTGAGAGAGACAAGTCTGTTTCTTGCCAAATCCTAGTCCTGCTTGTCTTCTGATTATCGTACCAGCTCCTAGAGCACCGTTGACAGTTCCTTCTCATTTTTCTTACTCATGACCCGCTTCCCCACCTTACCACAGGTGGGTGTTGCTGCACTAGAGGATAAGTTCATGGTGCTCTTTGCCAGCGATAACCTGGTAAGTGACTATCTGTGGAGTGACACAGAAGACATATGGTAGTGTCCTCCTTCTTTACTGGGAGCTGGGATGGAATGTCAGAATATTGCCTTTCTGCTGAGTGTCCAAGATGGAAGAAGTGGAAGCTGTGCTCCTCAAAATGGTCAGCCACAGGAAAATACTGCACAAAAGTGGGTTGAGCACAACAGACAATGCCTACAAGTGTAAATTAATAAGCAATTTTCAATGACTTGTTCTATTGACAGGAACAAGGAAAAGTTTTGTCACCACAGGTGCAGTCTTCTGCCGCTTGCTGCCAGATGTTTCATTTTGGTGGCTTGGCCCCTATGAGTTTTCAGTGTTTTCTGGAGGCTTGCTTGAGTCACGAACACAGACTATTTCTCGTCTGCTCTCTACCTGGTGAAGGCTCCTTCTGGTGAAGTGTAGCAGAGCAGTTCTCCTACAGAGAGATCAGGACTGGACAAGTGAAGGGTGAGAGCAGGCATCAGCCTCCTGGGGCAGAGTCCAGGGGAAAAGAAGGCCCAGCAGCATCTGCCATGGTAACGGAGATCTGGGTTTCAGGCATTCTTTGATGAGAACATCAACACAGTAGGGTTATCACGCAAGCTTGCACTGAATGTCACCCCATTCTGCAAGATGTAGAACAATTCTTGAGCAACATAGGGAGAGGACACTTCTTTGTTGTGTGCTTCATTTGCCAAGGATATGTTCTCTGCTTAGAGCTTGTAGTTGCAAAATAATAAGCCATCCTAATATCATTGCTATCCTGTGGATTTTGGAACAGATGATTGCACTTATCAACTAAAAGCAACAGTTGATTAAGACTGTGAAATATTAGTGTGACTTAGAGTAGCTAAACAATGTACACTTCCCGCAAGATGAAGCCTCAACGTTCTCATGGAGATTTGTCATTTTTGTGATCTGGGCTGTGTGAGCTTTCTAAAATTATAGTACGAATACAAGAAAGCAGTGTCATGACCTTTTTTATAGCAATAAAGTGTCATCCTTCTTTCTCAGAGAGTTTTTATAGAAAGCAATGAGCTCATCCTACTTTAAGTTCTGCAGACTGTGCAGCACTCTCAGGGAAGCTGTCCTGTAAAGAATAGGTGCAGGTTTAAAAGCTGTGGCTGAAGCAGGATGCAGACAGGAGACCGTTTCCACCTCCCATTAGATGCAAAGCCTGTCTTATCAGTGAACAGACAATTAGAGTCACCGTCACCCAAGGAACAGCTGTGTGAGCCAGCGGTGAGGTGAAAATACTCAAAATCATACTGGTTTATTTTCTTTCCAGTTTCTGAAATTCACTTGCTGTGTGATCTTGAACAGGTCTGCCAGCTGCTGTTTCCCATGAATTAAATGCACATGATGTTTTCTTTCATCTTGAAAAAATGCTTTGAAGTCAGAGGACACTAAAAATCGTGGAATTTATCTTAGAAATCAAAGGTGGCCTCTTGTGTCCAGGAAGGGTACTGTAGAAGTACGTCTTCACTTTTCCCTTAGTTTAACATTAGTAACGTTTTATAACAGAGTTCTGACAACTTTTCTTCTTTTCCTTTCCCAGATTTTGACCCCTTTTAATTCCTCTCACTCCCCCAGACCATTTTTTAAGCTTCTGGCATAGAAGTGGCATAGCACCACAGTTTAAAATCAAGACAAAAAAGCTACACCCCCCACCACCACCATTGTGTCACCATTTTCCAAATGCATACAATAATACTTGTACTCAATTGCCTTCTCTCCAGCATGAAATAAATGAGGATGTCACACCCTTTCTGCAAGTGGTGCAGGTGGACACTTTTTAGGGGTAGCACTGGCTTTTTGCTTCTTTATCAGTCAGGCAATGTTACTGCAGCATTCCCAGTCTGTATCTGTGAGTTGAGGAATGGCTAAGTATTACCCTGCTCTTTGGTAGAGCAGCAGTGATGTCATCCTCTGGTTCTTGCGACTCTTATGGTGTTCCACAGGTGGGCAAGAATTGCAGTGGAGCTGGGCAGAGGCGGGGAGCAGTGTTGAACACCAAACCCAGTTCTGAGGCATGCAGCCAGTCTGTTAGCCAGGGGTTGAAGCAAGGCAATAACATCAGCCTGTGTGATAATGAGGGAAAGCACTCTCCCACCTGCAAGCAGAAACTACCATGTGGCCATATTATCCACCCCCATGGGGGCTTTGTTGGGCTGCAACTTTTTTTTCTGGGAAGGATTCCCTAGTCACCTGTAGCCACTCTGTGTGGTCCCAACACTTTTAAACCGGGATTTCCTTGTTGCAAGGTAGAGAGATGGCTCTATGGTCTCCTCTTACTCCTTGGTTTCTGCAGGAGGTGCAAACTGTGGCAGAGTAGGTGGTGCTGGCCGTTGCTTATGGCAGGAGTGACACTAGCACCTCTCCTTCCCTTCTGCTCTCATTGATGCAAACGACCAGCTGCAGATGGTGGCCCCTTGACTGCCGTCCACAGCAGTGAATCCAGCCCACAGCATGAACAGGACCTGTGCTTCCCCCACTCAATGATGTATCTGCTCCACAGAGAGGTGGGAAGTGATGTGGCTGCTTCCTGCAGCTGATCTGGAACTTCAATGGCTGCTGGTAAAGACCTGTGTTGTGTCCCATGGAAAAAAGTCCCCATGGATCTCATGATATCTTAGGATCTGTCAGATCTTACATGTATAGAATCAGCAGAGACAAGTAAACTGAACTCCTCCATACTTTGCAAGCAGGCTGAAGTATCCATTGGGTAGCTGTAACAAAGCTTGCATTGCTTTTACCCGAACTGCCCATATTGTGAGTGGAAAGTTCAGTGCTTCCAACAAGGAGACAGGGCATGTTAAACCACATCAGACCTCATGTCTATCTAATTCAGGTGGTTGCTGCCATGCTGATTCCAGGAATCACAAGAACCCCACAAGAGGTAGCTGAGGGACCACCTGTCTTACAGAAGAAGTGCTGCCTGGCTCAGAGGAATACGGGCCTGGGAATTAGCATTCCTTCAATTGATGAGGATACCATTGGACATATTTATATCTGCACCAGTGTATTACAGCACACAGGTAAACACACATCTAGATTTAAAAGATGCATAACAAAGAAATTATTTCCCTTTGCACAGCAGTGAGATTGTCATCTTTTTTTTCAACCCTGATACAATAATAAATTTGTCATTTCCCAGGCTTCAGTCAGTAGCTAGTTGTTTTTCATGTGACCTTTGAGACGAATGGATGATCTGCAAAGAGGTGTAAAATCCGTAAAGAATAAGCCTGCAAGGACATGATAATTTCACAACAGACAACCTATGGTCATTATATCTTTCAGTATTCCTATTGTCTTTCTGTTTCTTGCCTTGTCTAAATCAGAACACGGTATTTTTCTTTTCCTCCTCTGTGACCCACTCCCTTTCCACCCTCTCTCCTCACTCCCACAATGGTGCCCAGAGTTATACAGTTACCTTTTTCACAAATAATTCTAGTATCAGTGACTTTCCAGGAAAAAAAAAAGACTACCATAAAAAAAAAACAAAAAAAACCCCAACCCAAAATGCTCCAAAAGACCCATGATATGTAATTTCAGTGGGAATTAAATACATGAACCCATGGTTAGCTCTTTAGAGGCCACTAAGGTATTGTAAAAAGAACAGTGTCAAGTAATCAGTTCTGGTCTTGCTGAAGGACTAAATGGACACTAACAGAGAGGAGCTCTCTGGGTAATGAAAGATTATACAGACACCCCAGCCATACTCATGACCCCAGTGGTTTGTTTCTATTCACTGGATCAGCAGCACTCCCTGTGCACTTACAGCACTGACCTTTTCACTGCTATTTACCTGACTTTTGTTCAAAGCTGGTTTATTTGCTTGTTCTTTTCTGAAAACCAACAAAGGTAAGAGAGTACACTGATTACCCTCTAAAAGAGAAATGTGTGGCTCAAATCAAGGGCAGCGTCTGTAGTTACACTTTTTTTTTCCTCTCTCTCTACTTGACTAGGTGGTGCAGAGCTCTCTGCCCTTGCTGCGAGGTCTGTTTGAGCAGATATTTCCCTCCACGGTTGTCATCTCCCCTTCCCCTACCCCTGCTCCAGTTTTCTACAGCCAGTCCCTCGCTGGCAAAGGCAGCCTGATCTGCACTGTGGGAGATGGTGTGGAGCTGTGCACACTGACAGTCTGTCCCTGGCAATACCAAGACAACCGAAAATTTAGTGTCCTTACTGGAAGGTGTGACTTCATTCCTTCTTCATACTTCCACTGGAGCCCAAGTGCTACTAACATAAAGAGAGCAGACAAAGGAAACCTTCTTCCTTGCTGCAGGCTGGGCACCCCGTGGTACCGCTTTAGGAGAAAAAGTGGGTAAGATGTTATTTATTGCTGTTTTTTAAGAAACAATGAAATAATTATTTCAATTGTGATGCTTGATATTGCAACCATTCTTTTCCTCTCAGTGCATTTTTACCATATGCTAGTATTACCAGTGGCATGTTTCCTTCCACAGCCAGATGGCAAGATGTGCGCTATATTTACAAGGAATTTACCCTGACTAAAAGAAATGTGGCATATATATCAAGCCACAGCCTATAGGAATGCTCTAGGCTTGTGGCAAAATCGGGGTCAGAAGATTTAGTGGTAGTCTTTTCATTTTGAATGCACATTACCTGAATATATCTTTAAGGATAAGCAATACAGAATGAGCTATGGCAAAGAACACAGCAGTTCATATAGTCAATTGTTCCCTTATGTTCTGGCTGTGAAACAGCATACAAAATGGCAGCAGAGTCTGATGCATTCCTGCATAATTAATATCTCCATGACTCTGCCTCTGTTACACAGAGCACGATTCAGTCATCTTTTTCATACTGTGATTCTTGGGACAGACAGCTTTCAGGAATGACAGAAAGGTGAGAGCTACTGGGCTGGCCATGCCTTTGTTGAATGACCAGCTGAGGGGGCGTCTCAGAGTGTCCTGAAGCTCTAAACTTTTATGATTCAGCTCTGACAAAAAGAGCTTAAGTTGAGATGAACTGGCTGAAAGTCACAGTCCCTGAGAATTCAGGGAATTCTGAGAAAAATAGAAGTCATGACCAAATCCACACAAGCTGTAGTGACTTTCAAGAATTGTTGGCAGGCCTAAGTATAAGGTTTGTGTACTAATAGACCAGTTCATGTTTTGGAAGACTCACAATAAAGAAATCATCTTATTTCCAATATCTCTGTGTTGTTTTTAGCATTATACAATATGTTCTGTGCGTAGACAATTCTTCTGAAAGCAGACATAAACTTAACAAGAAAATCACATTTCAAGTGGTATATTTGGCTCTCAGAGTACTCTTATTCTTAAAAAAAAAAAAGTCAGTACAGACTAGGGGCTTTGCACAGGTCACGCAGTGAATCAGTGATTCAGCTAAGATAAGATGATGGACTCTCATTCTTTCCCTATTTTACCCCAACCATCACATCCTCCTGCCAGTATAAACAGTCTGCATAACTTGGTAAGAAGGCTAAAAAGTCAGGTCAAGCTCATTTTAAATAGCTTGAACTACTTGTGGAATGCAAGCTCTATGATCAAGTTTGTATTTAACCATGAATCTTCAAACAGTTCAGTACTGGGACAAAAACTGCATAGCAGCTACAGCTGCATGATAGGTACAGTCCAACAGTGTAGGTGGATCTTCTAATCTGCTGCTGGAACCTCTGAAGTGATTTACTATTTCCATATAAGAGATGTGCGCCATTCTCATTAGAAAAGTTAAACCCATGTGGCTACATCAGAATTAGCTAACACACAGCCCTGCTAAACAGGGCTTGTTGGAGTAAGTAAGAAAAAAACTACTTAATCAGCTATTAAGAGTGATGAGGAAACACTCATGATGTTTCTGCAATTTAGCATAATAATGAAGCAATACTCTGGAAGGAAAATAAAGGGATATAGGGCATGCCCTGCTCTGAGTGGGAGGAATAGTTGCACCATGTGCAAGCATTTTGAATCAATACAGATTGCGTTCAGAGCAGCTAAGGCAGGATGGCATTGACTTTAGTGTACACTAGCTCCCCCAGGCGTAATCCAGCTCCAGATAAGCTTGTTGCAAAGATAAGAACTAAACGCCTTAATTTCTGCCCCTATTATTTACATTGCACTTTCTTTCAGCTGGAAAACATGGAAATCCATATAAGAACTAGTCTCTGCGATCAAGCTCCCAATATGAGCGACCGAGACAGGTAAACAGCTGGAAAAGGGAGTCTACTTGCTTCTGTATTACTTCTGAGGACTGAAGACAAAAAAAATCTGTCTATGCTCTCTTGTTAGTTAGGGATCAAGCCTTCATTCGTGCTCCAAGCCCTGTCTATCCCCACTAACTACTCACGAGTTCACTAGGGTGAAGCTCAAAGTAGGAGAGCTACGGCAAAAGGCAAGTCTGGTTTAGAGTGGGGTCTCCACTCATACAAACTGTGAGGATGCAGCAAACTCAAACCTTTTGATCACAGTCTCTGAAAGCTGCCTAGCCAGTCGAAGGCTGTTAAATCAACAAAGGCACTTACTTTGGCACCAGGGTTATTTGGCCAAATCCAGCACTCGGAGCCTCATCACCCCTGTTTGCCAGCTGCTCAACCCTCGAGATGTGTGCAGTCCTACAGCAGCTGCCTGTCAGGTGTCCCTCAGACACTCCCGCATCTCTGCAGGCATGTCTAGAGGTGCCCACGCTTGCAGAGAGCTGAGCAGCTGGGCGGCTACCTCTTCCCACCGACCTCTGCAAGGGCCCTGCTGCTCTCCTCTGTGGGGACCACGCTGGAGGCTTCTCCCAGCACCCTGCTCCAGGCCACCGCAGAGAGGAGGAGAGAGGCCATCACAGCCTGAATGGGGTTTTGGGTTACCCCTTTGTGTCTGGAGGGGTGGAAGGCAGAGACAGCCATAAGGGCATGTGCTGCAGAACACCCTGGGTGTCAGCTGCTGCTGCAAGGAACACGTAAGAGACAATGCTTGAGTCTTCATTTTATACAAAACTGTTTTTTTTGTAGAACTTTGGGTGTCAGGACAAGAACCCAGGTTCTTTCACTCAGTAAGAGACCTAAGGGCAAAGATAGCTCTCTGTCTTCTTTTTTTTTCCCCTGCTCCGACACCAGAAAGCATAAACAAATTTTTTTTTTCCTCCAAAAGAACTTCAACAGGAGACATTACAGCTCTCCTGCCTGGCTGGTATTTCTGTCCTCCATTTCAAGTAAATTAGCCTAGCCTGACTTTCCTCTTCATCTTGGCTACTTTCTTATACACAAAGAGCAATCTTATAACCCCATCCTTACCTCAGCCTCGATGGCCTTTTAGATTTAGAAAGCGGGACAGTGAAAAACTCCAAGCAGCTCTCAAAATGGCAGCGAACAGGAAGAATCCCATAAAATTTCAGCGTAAGCAAAACAAATCCAACTTGATACGTAAACTAGAGCAGCAGCTCACACTCCCACCCCTCTTCCTCCCCCTCTTGGAGCACCCTGGGAGAGGGGAAGCTATTCTTCTCCTTTTCTGCCCTTCCCCTCCCTCTGCACCAGCATGGTATTTTCTATTACATAGCTAGAATGGTAACCCTCTTCCCTGTGTTATTTTTTCTCTCTCCCTCAGGCCTGGTCCAAAAGCCACTTAAATTAAGAGAATTAATAGATTATTTTGTGTCTGACATAGTGAGTCTGTGTCAGCAGAAGTTGGTCTCCAGCAAGAATGGCAAGAGATGTGGTGACAGCAGGAGTAAATCACTTCCGAGAAAACCAGA
The DNA here is from genome assembly GCA_013398815.1 of Ibidorhyncha struthersii. NCBI lineage: Eukaryota > Metazoa > Chordata > Aves > Charadriiformes > Charadriidae > Ibidorhyncha > Ibidorhyncha struthersii. The sequence goes on from VZSZ01011685.1 coordinate 92,217, forward strand.
CCACCAATTTATGACTGGTTTATAGTTAAGGCTTTAATTTTTATATTCCAAAGTATTTTTTATTTCTGCAAAAACTTCAGTTGCTTCCAAGCAGCAGGACTGTTTCTTACTAATATAATTAAAAAAAAATCACTGCATTTAAACCTGCAGTTAGTCCCCCAGTAAGACACAGTAAAAAAACTAATGAAGAGATTGGAATTTTCCACCATTGCAAACATAAAGGCACTTTTCTGTCAGACAGATTGTTTCACATCCAGAACCTAACCCAAACATTACCAAAAAAGGACAGTGGGGGAGCAGGATGGTATTAGGCATGAGAGAGCATTCCTACTGCTGCGAAGCATCGTTCTTTTAATTTTTCTACTATGGTGGGAAACAGCCAGAACTACAGAGTGCTATGCAACAACTGAGGAAGAGAGACTAAATTTACTAGTATTTCAAGAAGGTACTAACCTGCTGAAACTGCAATGAGTCATTTATACTAGATCTTAGAAGATTGTTGTGGCATGAAAGATACATAAACTTGCCTCAGTGTGCTGCTGTAGCACACACACAACTTGAAATGATTTATTTTGACCTTGATGTAATCAAGAAGTAGTCAAGAAGAAATCCTGGTAAAGTTACGTCAGACCAACAGTGTGTGTACAAAAGAAAAAAAGAAAAGTTGTGGTTTTTTTTAAAAAAATGACCCTAACTTTTCATAAAGTCTGAACTAAAACAAAAAGGATAGACCGGGCAGCAGTGTACAAAATATACAACCATCTGAGTAACTGACGCTGAGTCAAGGGAGGAACAGGCAGACTGGGTAAGTTTGTGGGCAGATCAGATTTATCCAGCTGTATTTGAGAGCAGGACCTGGCCCTCAGCCACAAGCTGCAAAATGCTGCTTACAAGGATGGGGCAAGACTGCACAGGAAGCAACGCAGCTTAACATGCTGGGACTTACAGGTGCTAAATTAACCCAGGGAGCAGTTGTTTAAGCAGACGTAAATTAACCGGGAGGTTACCCCTTTTCAGCGGCTATCAGTGCAGATCTCAGCTTTATGCGGTGACAGGAAACAGCAAGGGACATGAAATCAGGGGTAAAATAGGCCAGTAATTTTCATGCTTGCCTGGGAGTTAGTCATTGCAGGCTTTCTCTGGGCAAGCCACCTCTGCCTGTGCCTCACAGGATAATAACGTTTTCTTATCTCACCTCGGTTCTGTAAGATTAATATATGTAATGTCCAGTAGTCGTAGCAAGAGGGGGGACAAAAATACCAAAGAATTCCCTGAGAATGCTCAAATACCTAAAAAAAGGCATTTAAATAAGTTTAAGCCATCCTGTGAATGATTTTATACCGCATGGAAAGTCCCAAACCTGGTATGCTTTTCTATTCCAGAAACATTCTTCTGGCAAGCTGTACCCATTTTATAAAAAAAAAAAAGCCCTCAGCTA